>CM062807.1:1220845116-1221445116 GCA_031772625.1 Pinus tabuliformis
AAAATAAGCGCCAAAGGATGAGATCCGTCACTTTTTTATAAAAGACAATTGGATAATGTGTGATGCCTATGAGAAATGGCATTGTGAGGTGGAGCATTCATCACATTCAAAAAGTTGTTGTTATATAATTATTCATTGGCTTCCTAACATGAAACAGTGTGATGTTAGTGAAGATTCAATCATGCAAGTTGCTAATGGGATGTATGGAATACAACCAAGTCAAATTCAGGTGGATCTAAATAAAGAGTAGCTTCAACATCCAAGCTCAATGAACCATTCAAGCTCTCTTTCAAAGAAGAATAAACATACATTTGTTACGATAAATAGCTCAACTAATGTAGATCAAGAGCCTCTAGAAAAAATTCACGCAGACAAAGGCATATTACAACAAACAACTAAGGGAAATGGCGTTGTAATGGGAATTGATAAATTCAAACTATAAGAAAAATGGAAGTTGTAATAGTGAACAGTTACAAGTTCAAGAGTCACTTTCCTCTCCATAAACAATGCTTCAACAACCAGCAATAAAGTTTCTAAATATATAGCTAAACACATTGCAAAAAGTGGGATATGGATGACCATAGTGATTCTATGGGAACAAAAGCTTGAACATAAATAAGGTTTTGGCATAGAAGGGAAAAATTACAAAGGTTGAAGTACACTTTTAACTTTGTTGTTCATACCTCAATAAACAAATTATGTGTTGATAGAAACAATCAACCATGTTGGCAATATACACCATGTGACTTCCAAATCATGTGTGGAAAGTAATTTCCCTATTTGTGTAGTGGGACTTATTGTGAAAATTATGCTTACTGGAAGGGAGATAATTTGAAATTTTCAAATCATTCACCAACTCCAAATAGTTATGCAAAGGTGATCATGATCATTGTTGATTGTATAGTGGGATCAAAGAATATCATGCAACATCAAATTTCCAATTGCTTGAGGGCAAGCAATGTTAGGATGGGAGGACTATAATGTCCTTGACTGATTAAATTTCACAAGGGGGGGAAAATAGCCTATCCAACCTCATAGGCCATGGTAATTTATAAAGGGGGGAATCCATTCTTCAATGTTATTGGGGTAGCATTGGGTAAATTAGGGTAATTGGAGGAAAACTTGTGAAAGAAGAAAAATTTGGGGAAAAATGGAGGGAAACTTGTTAGCCCCTCAAATTAAAATTGGGAGAAGAAACCCCAAAGGGAATCTATAAATCGTAGAGAGGAGAATCATTTTTACCATCTTTCTTTCTGGATATTTTTGTTTTGTGACCTGAGGCTCTTAAAGGGTTTTAACACTTGTTTTTTATTAGTTTCGATTGTGAAATATTCCATCCTAGCCAATGCCTTCTCTCTATTTTGTTTGGCATAATTTTCTGAGGCATCTTTCATCTAATTTTGGAAATCAAGGTAAGACTTATGCAAATTGATTGGTCTAAGGAGCAATTATGTGGCACTAATGTCTATCTAAGATAGTTCTAGGGAAATGAAGACCTTATCAGGGCAACAGGAAACCCTTTATGTGGTAGTGTAAGCCTCTTAAGGAAATTACAAGGAAACAAGAGTATGTCAGCAATAAAACAACCCTAATCTAAGGCATGCGAAGGAGGTTCCCTATAGTAGCAAGGTTATTTGAGGGCTAGTTCTTTGGTTGCAGAATCCCTTGATACCCCAAGTTTGTGGTAGTGGCCCTATTAAAAGTGTTTTCTCTATGGAAAATGAGATTATTCAAGGTTTTGAAGCTTCCTACCTGATGCAATGAGGTTCTCTTAGGCCATTTACTATAATAGCATGGTCATCTGAAGTTTTTCTGGAAGCAAGGAACTCACCCTATAGTTGCCGGCCATATCTAGGGAATTTATAGGCAACAACATATCTTGGAACCTTCAACTAAGGAAATGTAGGTCTAGAACCATCTTTTCTACGATAGTGAGGGGTTGAAGGGTAAATTTCACCCTAAGAGTAAATTATGTAAGAGGGATATTACACATTATTGGGGCATAAGAGTTAAATGACTTGATCTAAAGGAGAGGGCGCAAATATTAAGAGAAAGATGATGGTGTATGATATTTGTCACAAAGAGAGATGAACCTTTAGCAAAAAGATAGCTAGAAAAGAAAGCAACGACCCTAAAGTTGGAACCTCTACAAGCACCATGTTAGGGTGACGACCATGGCACATTGATACTATCCATCCACAGAAGAGCCTAGAACTTAGCAATACTAATGAGGAGTGCCAACTAGTATCATACATAAACTTGAAATTCATACCTATAATAATGCAGGAGAAGTAGAAGAAAAAGAATGCTCTCATATCATGTAGCAAAACAAGGAGCACTAATACACGATTGTGTAGGAGTGTATAACACCCAACAACCACAATGCAACAAAGGCAAAATCACTTCATTGCTTGAATTAAAAAAGAATTACAACTATTTAATTTATAAGTGCAATGAAAGCTTATAGCCATAGCTAGAAGATATGTCTTACAATGCAATAAATAAAAATGATAAGTAAGTTAACAAATTCAAAAATTTCTTTAAGAGAAATGTACCAAATCAAAATGATGAACAAAACAGAGTGTTAAATTTCCATAAGGAAATATATATTCGCATTAATCAAATAATGTTACAAATAAATAAATGAAGTGTTATCTCAAGATAGGGAAACTATCTTGGATGCACAATCTGTTGGTTGAGAGAATATCTCAACCACACACTGTTACACAGTATTTTGTCACCGACCCCGCATCCCCTAGTCCCGGGTAGATTCAGTCCCTTAATGGCATCTGTTCAATGTCATACATCAACAAATGTGTCCACATCTTCCAAATCATTCAATAATATTAACAATGCTCTTTAATCCTGAAGATTGACCCTTTTTACCCATGTTCCAACATCATCGCAACGACAACCTCATTCTGCTTGCGATGATAACCTGAAGTGGACTAGAACGTTGCGACATCGTCGCAGGGGTACATCTGTTCTCTGCGACGGTCAAATTTTAGGACTCGTTGCAAGTCCTCAATGTCCTGCTTGCGACGATAGCTCTAAATACATTGTTGCCCCGTGAAGTCATCTCTTAGTCCTAGTGTTTGACTCGCGACGACCCAGATATGGCGAATTAGTTCAAACAGAATGCTTCTGGGTGGTTCTGGAACTAGTTGTTAGGTCAAGGAAGTTCGCCTTTCCTCCTTGGAAATGGTGGTTCCTCCTATTGAGAAACCTCCCTTGAAGATAAGCTCCCTCTCCCTCATTTATGGAGGCTCCTCCTCTTATAAAATCATTCTCCATTGCTATGATCAGCTAGATTTTTGGTATTGAGCAAATTAGCTAGTTTTGGTGTGAGATTGATAGTTTGCAGTGTGAATTGATGATAGTCTAGCAATTGGTTGTGGATTTCTTTAGCCTTGTACTAGTGCTTTTAGGTGAGAGAGAGAGTTGTCAGCCTTTTGGGAGACCTTTTGAGAATGAATGCTTGAGGAGACACACTAACTGGACCCTTCAAGGAAGATTGCGACATCAAGGCTTGGTTGTAAGCTTTGCTTTTTCTCATGTTAATACAATCAATGGTTTTTTTCCTATGTCTTGTATGAAATATATTTGGTAGCTTATTGTTCCTTGACTTTGTAAGTAAATAGTTAATTTTTGTGCTCTATGATGTGTTCTGTTGTTCTCTTGTGTTGTTTTAGGTGAATCACTCATTGAGGAGAAGTAAACAATAGTTGAAGCAGCATAACGAAGGCTCCATCGAACACCGGCATAAAGTAGGGTATTTAAACAATGACTGTTTAAGGAATTAGATGTTGTTTTGTCTTGCTATGACTAGACCAACTCTAGGGCTAGAGAGGTTTCCTCTGTCCGCAGAGGGAACATTGTCTACATCACACAAGCAAATCTAGGAAACAAAATAGGAACAAACTCCTCTAGATAGAAAGAATCACAACTGAGATAAGTAGGAATTACATATTCCAACACACCCCCTTAATGAGTATTTGTCTCGTTATCAATCTACAAAATCTAGTTGTGGTCAAACATAACAAAAGAATATGTTGATGTCCATATAAAGGAGCAATCATCCACCGGAATGCATGGGTGCTAACCGCTGCAACCGCTAATATACCAGGATGTCCTTCACATACATGGTTCTGTCAACCATTATAACTGCATAAATGTACATGTACCTATGAATCCCCCTCCAATATCATCATCATGGGTTTTATCGGATTACTCGTAACCATGTTCTCGATTTTATTGGATCACCCTCAACCATGCGACCAAGGGCTCTCAGCCACCATGGCTCAACTCAACCACCAAGGCTCAACACTGCCACCAAGGCTCTCTAGCCGATGTGGGCCACAAATCTGCCACTAAGGCACTCCAACCACTCTGGGCCACAAACTTGCCACTAGAGCACTCCAGCGACTTTGGGCTTCAAACCTGCCCCTAGGGCACTCCAACCACTAAGGCTCACCGAAGACCCGACTCAACTAGGCCGAGGGTCTTCGCGGCTAACCCTAAACCATGCCTATAGGAATCCATGTCCACTTCACTCTCACATGTGGTTTTCGGCTTACCACAAACTGACACTGCAAGTACACAGTGGTTTTAAGATTACCACGAACTTTATGGGGATACACATGCCTCATTAGGCTTACATTTCAAACTCCAACTCTTTGAGTTACCACGTACATACACTATAAATACCACTATAAAACATCCTAGACTTGCTTACAATTAATATGTATGACTCATAATACATCATGCTAGTGATTCTAATCCACAAACTCACACTAACTCACAAATTTTCACTTAGTTGTCCATCATCTTTTAATAGCTATTGCTACTTCTTTACCTCCTCCTTTAAAATTGTTCACATCTCGGGCATCTTTGCTTTCTCAATTAAGTCTTGGAATTCCATGCTGAATCTGTCATTTGTTAGAATAGCCAATTCTAACAAAATAACTTTATACTGAGGTGGCTAATCTCAATTTATATATATATATATATATATATATTTATTTATTTATTTATTTTAATTCCAAAATTACTTTCATCATAAAGAAAATTCATTTATTGAAAAACAATGGCTACGGAAGAAACGAGGAGTGGCCTATTGCCCAAAACACACTAAGCTCACACATAGTCAACAATTTGTTGAATCCAAAAACCTAGAGACGACTCTCTCCTTCTTTCGATGAAAAAGTTCTACCAAACCTCATGAAAAGTTACAAACACGCTCGAGTGCTTTCCCATCACTTAACTACTCATAATCTCCGAAATGTAGCTTTTCAAAATTCCTGCTATCTTCACTGACTTTCATTTCTCTACTAATCAGCTTTCGGGTTCCGAGTAAGCACATTTGTGCATGTCTTTTACATGCTTTCTCAAAGAGGTCTGCAAGAGTTGACTCTCATTCCCATCCATGCTCTCGGCTCGACCCACATCACCTGCATACACCAGAGGAAACTGTCGTCTCGGGGCCAATCCCTTTCCGCTATACATTGACACACCCGTCTTGACACTCCCGTCACCCAGCACAATGTCAGCTGGAAAGCTACAATCCATAGTGTCGATGCCCATCGTGGTTATCCAGGGAGCAATGTTAGTCATCGTCCCATCTCTGGGGTCGTTGTTTCCCGTCGATGAAAAAACAAACACTCCCCTCTGCACAACACCAAAGTTGCCAATGGCAATGTTGTCCAGAAAATAAGGAACAACGCTTCCTCCGACAGACAATGAAATAACATCAAGATCGTCATTTAAAGCCTTATCGAGCACTGAGAGTATGTCGGAATCAAAGCAACCCGACAACCAGTAGACCTTGTAAACGGTAATACGGACCTTGCGCGCCATTCCTTCGGCGATTCCCTTAGCGTAGCCCAGCATGCTCGCTTTGTAAACATATTTGCAAGCAGCCATGGAAGCAATATGCACCTTCCTTTGCTGATCCTTAGTAGATCGACACTGATCCAGGCTCATCCACGATTCTGCTTCATAGATCCCAATAGCACATGGCAATTAGCTCTCCATTGTTGGCTAATCCAGGTTGAAAAACACAACCACAGGCTCTAACAACAAACACCAACCCAATATTGGATTCATCATAGGCTCAATTCAAGAACGTTCGTTTCAACTTTCAAAGGTTCATGCAGGAAAATGAATCAACACTGTGGATCTCAACATCTGTTTTGCAGAGCCTCCAAACAACTGCAAACAGATTCTTCGCATAATTACATAACTTCTCTCACACACGCCATCCATAGGCCATCACTTCTCTGCTTTCACCCTCAAAACAGGTGAGATACTCAAAATGCCTAATGGTTGCATCCTCGATGCTTCACAACTCCTCTCATCACACATTTCATTAAAGAGTCTTTGTAATTATTTTTTTTTTTTAATTTTGATAGTAGGGGTGTTTCAACCTTATTTTTTATGTGGAAATAGATTCATCACCAGAAAAAACCCATGGAGAACTTAAAATATTAAATCTTAACATTTAACGTGGATTTAAAAAAAAATCACCAAATTTTACTCTAACGTAATTTCCATTATTTTCCTGGCAAATTTGCAACCTCATTAAACTAATCATTTATTTTTACACTTCATTGTAAAATAGTCTTATATATTAAATATAGAGCATTTAAAATGATACTTTTCTAATTACTTGTGTTGAGTAAAAATGCTATTTTTTTTTTGGTTAAAAGTGGAAAATAACTATCAATTTAAATAATTGAACTTGATTCAAAAGTTTCAATTTCAAATTTAACAAAAATGTATAATTGGATTGGGTTCAAAACTTTCACTTTTAATTTTTAACAAAAATGTATTAATTTTAAAATCATAACATGCTAAAATATATTAACATTATCATTTGTTTTTATTTTAAAATCATATTTTTGTTTGTCAAGTTATCTGTGATCCTCGAGGCTTGACCTATGATTTGAGGAGTTGCCATCCAGGGGCATTTAAGGGGTCAAAGTCTCCAGGGATTGCACACCGACCCCTAGTTGACTCAATGTTTTTAGCATGTATCATTGGCCTAGCAGAGAGCACAACCAACCCCCCAAGGTTTGATAAGAAGTCCATCCTAAGGGGTCAAAGTCACCGAGGATTGCACACCAACCTTTGATTGACTCAATTTTTTTAGCATGTCTCATCCGCCTAGCAGAGAGCACAACCACCCCCCTGAGGTTTGATAAGAAGTCCAAAATTGTGCTAGTAAAACTTGACAAAATCACAACATGTTAATGTATATTAATATTATTATTTATTTTGTTTAAAACTGTGCAAATTTACCTATAGTGAAATATGATTGCAGAAAAATAGATTTATTGGTGAAATTGCAATGAGCAGTAGTTTGCTTTGTAGAAGAAGGCTTATTGGTGAAACTATTTATTTAAGCTTTTCATGTTTAAACCTATGACAAGTAATCTAAGTTATTGAATCTCAAATTTAAGGTTAACTTTTTGTACTTTTCACTTTTAGCCTTTCAGAATTTTTATTCACCCTCAAATACATTTCAAAATCTTAAAAAAAATCTATGCTAGGTCAAATTCAAAGGCTAAACCACTAAATTAAAAAAAAATTATTAACTAGCAATTGTCCTTAAAAGTGCAAAGATACATAGAAGGAATAGAAGGGGCATGTGGATTTGCTCTAATGTCATACAGGTGTACAAGAAGACACCCAAAGATTGAGTGCATAATCATAAAATTTCTACTAAGAGAGGAAATTGAAGAGATAAACTAATAAAATTTCTACTAAGAGAGAAAATTGAAGAGAAAAACTAAGTTCCTTTGTTGCTTAAAAAATGAACTATTATCTAATAATAGAATTTGTACTATAACCATTTTTCAAATATTTCTATTTTTTCAAGTAGTTGATTTCTTAAATTCATTTTAGTTCAGTGTCAAAAATAAATAAGAAATTTTAATTTTAGTGTCAAAATGTCAAACCAATATTAGTCAACTTCTGTATAAATTCATTTTAACTTGTAAAAAACCAATCATTTTTTAGACGTTTTTCCAAATAATTGCCTTTGTTTCAAAAAGGTGAAGATATATATATAAAAAGTCATCTTAATAAAAAAAACACAAACCTCTCCAAATAAAACACAACACAAATCAGAGAAATTCAGATCTGAAATAGATATGATAAACCATATAAATCCTTACCTATATTTATATTGGTTTATCATATCTATTTCAGATCAGAATTTCTCTTATTTGTGTTGTGTTTTATTTTGATGGTTTTTATAGAGAGATTTGTGTTATAGATAGATAGATAGATAGATATGAGTAATTGTCACAATATTTTATTCAGAATTAATTACATGACTTAATACCCACTCTAGAAATATGATACTAATAGCTCACTATGGGAAATGGTAAGGGTTTCAAAGTTTTTCTTTAACATGTATAAATTCATTTTAATTCAGTGTTAAAAATAAATAAGAAATTTTAATTTTAGTGTCAAAAAGTCAAACCAATATTTAGGCATGTTTTCATTTAGTTGACTTATGTATAAATTCATTTTAACTTGTACAAAACCAATTAGAAAATAAAGGTATTTTAACTTTAGTGTAAAAAATTCAAACCATTTTTAAAACATTTTTCTAAATAATTGCCTTTGTTTCAAATATCTATATATATATATATATATGTTTATTAGGTCATCTTAATCCAAACAAAACACAAATCTCTCTATAAAAACCATCAAAACAAAACACAACACAAATTAGAGAAATTCAGATCTGAAATAGTTATGATAAACCAATATAAATCCTTACATATATATATATATATATATATGAGTAATTGTTACAATATTTTATTCAAAATTAATTACATGACTTAATATCTACTCTAGAAATATGGGATTAATAGCTCATTGTGGGAAATGGTAAGGGTTTCCAAGTTTACTAAAGCCTATGGGATCTGCTATAATGACAAATCCCAACATGCTATTTGAGCCTTAGCCAAGTTTGCACTTCTTGAGCTAATTCCCACCATGGGAACATAAAAATAATAAAAATTTAGAAATTTACTTAAACCAAAAAAATTGGTGGAAGAGAAAACATCTTCAATACAACAAGTATTGTTATGTTAGCTGTGGGTCCAAATCCCAAATAAATTGTGTGAATTGATCTCTCTACACATCAATTATAAGAGCCAATTTTTGTTTAATAGTTAACTCATACCTATCCCAATGTTGCCAATGCAAAAAACAAAATTCTTTTTTTTTTAAAGCCAGCTTAGCAGGAAAAGCGTGTCAATTCCATCCATTCTTCACCAACCAAAAGACAACATCATGAAACAATTTAATATACACAATACAAGAGGGATACTTGGAAAGTTGAGAAACTGAAATTTAGTAAATTAATAAATAAAAATAATTTTTTTTTAAGAAATTTTATAAATTTTGTGTTATTTATTTTATTTAAATTCAATGAAATTTTAATATAACTGTTTTATAATTTTTAAATTATTTTAACATAATTTAAATGAAAAAAATGAAATTAGAAAATTATTTTAACATAATTTAAATGAAAAAAATGAAATTAGAAGAAGATTTTTTTTACATATTTATTTGTTATATGATTTTCTTTATTATTTTTACTTAATAATAAAGAAGCAATTTATTAAATTTAATTAATATTATAATAAAGAATCTTTTCTCTTAAAAAAAAAATCTTTAATATTTTAAATTTTAAATATTTTTTAGGAAAATTATTGTCTAAAATTCTATCTTTTTAAATAAACATAAATTATCAAATTTTCTACCAAATTTTCTAATTAATAATTTCAATTAAATAAAACACAAATCTAGCTATTAGGTTGATTTGTTGATCTATTTAACCCTCTTCCTAGATCTGTTGGTTGGAAAGGCATTGACCAAAATCTTCAATGTAATTTCTTCCGAAAAATTCTTATACATTAAAACACAAATCATTAAAAACTTTTATCAAAATCTCCAATTATCAAACAAAATTAATCACGGTTTAAATTAAATTTATATATAAAAAATGTTTAAAGTAAAATAATCTAGATTTGTTATTTCTCTTTCACTAGAATTTAACAATATTATTAAACTTTCGGGTTCCGAGTAAGCGCATTTGTGTATGTCTTTTGCTTGCTTGCTCAAAGAGGTCCGCAAGAGTTGAAACTCCTTCCCATCCATTCTCTCGGCTGGACCCGCATCACCTGCAAACACCAGAGGAAACTGTCGTCCCGGGGCCAATCCCTTTCCGCTATACATTGACACACCCGACTTGACACTCCCGTCGCCCAGCACAATGTCAGCAGGAAGGCTACGATCCATAGTGCCGGCGTCCACCGTGGTTATCCAGGGAGCAACGTTAGTCACCGTCCCATCCCCGGGGCCGTTGTTTCCCGCCGATGCAGAAACAAACACCCCCCTCTGCACAGCACCTAAGGTGCCAATGGCAATGCTGTCCAGAAAATAAGGAACAACGCTTCCTCCGACAGACAACGAAATAACATCAACACCGTCGAGCGCTGAGAGTATGTCGGAATCAAAGCAACCTGACGACCAGCAGACCTTGTAAAAGGCAATACGGGCCTTGGGCGCCAGTTTTTGGCGATTACCTTAGCCTAGCCCAGCATGCTCGCTTTGTAAACATATCTGCCAGCGGCCGTGGAAGCAGTATGCCCCTTCCTTTGCTGATCCTTGGTAGATCCGGGCTCATCCACGATTCTGCTTCATAGATCCCGGCAGCACGGACCAATCAGCTCTCCACCGTTGGCTGATCCAGGTTGCAAAACACAACCACAGGCTCTAACAACAAACACCAACCCAATATTGGATTCGTCATAGGCTCGATTCAAGAACGTTGGTTTAGCTTTCAAAGATTCATGCAGGAAAATGAATCAGCACTGTGGATCTCAACATCTGTTCTGCAGAGCCTCCAAACAACTGCGAACAGAGTCTTCCCAGGATTACATAGCTTCTCTCACACGCACCAACCACAGGCCATCGCTCCTCCTCTACTCTTACCCTCAAAACAGGTGAGATACTCAAACTGACTAGTGGCTGCATCCTCGACGCTTCACAGCTCCTATCGTCACACATTTCAACAAAGAGTCTTCTCCATATGGTCGTGTCTCTCCTCGATGCGCCCTGCAACTAGATCTAGATCACTGCAAAGGAAGGTAGAGCACTTCTCTATTTATTAATATTCTCAAAACAAATACATTCGGGGTAGTCTAACTAGTAAGAGGAATTGCCTAGAAATTTATGGAAATTTCAGTCATATTTAGAGAAAATCCTAGAAGGATTTTTGTAAATCCAAGGTATAGTTGTTAAACTTCAAAATTTTAGGTGTCCTAGATGTTTTTGATGGTGCTGAATCTATTTCCACCATCAAAAACACGGTTCAAATACCGTCGCTATAAGATTTTTTGAAATTTTTTTGCCCGGATTCCAGCCATTTTTAGCTGTGAGGGCAATTCCTCTCTTGTTTCCCTCATTTCAGGACAGTCCAAGCTTCCTCATCCCAGTACTGGGGTTAAATTTCCAAAAAAAATCTATATTTACATTAATCAAATAGTATTAAAAATAAATATATGCAAGATTTATTGTAAAAAACGCACAATTTATTTATTAGTTGAGAAAATATCTCAATCACACATAAATTTAAAAAACAAAATAAGAACAAACTCTTCTGAATAAAAAATTACAACTTTAACATGAAAAAATAACTTATTCACACAAAATTAAAATAAAAATAAATAATCAAAAACCAACAAACAAATAAAAAAATTCCAGATCTATTCTAGATTTATATGAATTGTATAATTAAAAGAGAGCATCAATAATGAAGATAGAGATGGACCTTGATAAAATCTGAAAGCCGCGATATGTAGTCAAAAAGGGCATCTAAATCGGCATCAACCCTTTCTTCATCAACTGCTTCAGCTGCTTCCCTTATCCTCTTAGCATAATCCGGTAGCTTTTGAGGGCTGGAAGTAGATGCGGTCGAATCAGGTTTTGCAGATCCAGAAAAGAGAGAAGAAATGCGGTTTTTTCTTCCAGTCATGGTTGATAAATTATTGACGACGCAGGAACGAGGGGCAACTGTGAAAGAGTGATGAAAAATGACTCCAGTCACGCACTTCAACTCGTTATACAGCCAGTCAGCGACTTGAGATTTTCAACATATAGTTCCAAGGGGCACTCCAGACTCCAATATAGCTTTAGCTGTATTCCTTGTTGAGAGGAGAGCTTCTAGAGAGGTTGTATTCCACTGAGTGAAGGAATATCACTTTACCGTCCACCGATAACGTTTCGTGGAGCTGTATTCACACAAGAGATTCTATATGTCACATCAACAAGCTGTATCCACGAAGTTTGATGATTAAAACAATAAACATAAAAGTTTTGTTTGTGTAATTTTTTAGGTTTGAAGTGTGGTTTGAGGAGTTTTGAGGAGTATTTAAGTGGTTAAAGTCACCAGGAAATTGCATATTAGCATTTAGCTTACTCGATTTTTTAGCATTTCTCCTCCCTTTAGCACAAGGCACAACCATTTCTTAAGATGTTTGTTAAGAGGTTCATCATCAATTGGTTGTGCTAGTGAGACTTGACAAAATCACAACATGTTAATGTATATTAATATTATTGCTTGTTTTGTTTAAAATTGTACAAATTTATAACATATAGTGAAATATGGTTGCAGAAAAATAAATTTTTTGGTGAAATTGCAATGAGTAGTAGTTTTTTTTGGTGAAATTGTAGAACAGTGGTTTGCTTTGTCAAAGAAGGTTTTCTCCCTAATAAGAAAACCAATAAACCAATTCTAATTATGAGTAAAATATAAGGATGCATATCTTCATGTTTTATATGTGAGATAGTGACCATTGCCTCACCCTGAAACTATTTATTTAAGCTTTTAAGTGTCTAAACATATGACAAGTAATTTAAATTATTGAATCTCAAATTTAAGGTTAATTTTTTTTTATTTGGAAATCTAAAAAAACTTTCTTTAGTAGGTCAAATTCCAAGGCTAAACCACTAAATTTTAAAAAGAACATTAACTAGTAATTGCTCCTAAAGATAGAAAGATACAATGTTCTAATAATAGAATTGTACTATAACCATTTTTCAAATGTTTCCATTTTTTCAAGTAGTTGATTCACGTATAAATTTATTTTAATTTAGTGTCAAAATAAATAAGAAACTCTAATTTTAGTGTCAAAAAGTCAAATTAATTTCTAGGCATGTTTCCAAGTAGTTGTCTTCATATAAATTCATTTCTCTTAGTGTAAAAAACCAACTAGAAATTAGAGAGATTTTAACTTCTGTGTAAAAAAATCAAACCATTTTTTAGTAATGGCATTTGTCTCAAATAGCACACCGTCCACTCAGCTGGACCCTTAGAACTCTTTTGGAGACACATCATCAGTGCACACTATCCACATCAGCCTTGCTCAGCAGGCATTTTCGCCTGGGTCACCCACTGAAATGAGGAACGAAGTTAGTTAGTTTGATGTCCTATAATACCGATCACATGCGGAGGAAGAGCAACCTTTATTGACTCACGTTTCAATGGTGAGGTGAGCGGAATGGTTCAACCCTTTCCCCTTATAAAGAGAAAGCCATCAACCGGTTGGTACCCCTACTATTATAAGGGAACCTACAAATAGTCGGCCCGTTCAAGTGAGCGAATAATATTACCAATTGCTTGCTTGAATAAGCAGAGGTGGCGAAAGATGCCACTGAAATAATGGCCGGGGCTACTACAGGACCGCTATGATTGATCCTGCGAGTGCATGGATCTCGAAAGGCATTAGTGCGAGCGAATAGTGAAACGACTCCTTTAATAAATAATAATAGCGGCCCTTTATATAAATAGGCAAGCTGAGGTCCGTGTGTTATGGCCCTTTTTCATAATAGAGGCTGGCCTACTAAATGAATATATATATATATATATATATATATATATATATATTCATTTTAAGTTTATTTGGTCATCTTAATCAAAACACAACACAAATATCTCTCTAAAAACCATCTAAACAAAACACACCAAATTACAATGCAAATCAAAAAGATTTTAAAGCATAGGTAAGACATACCTGAAATAGATATGAATAGTGAAAACCAATCTAAATCCTTACCACAATGTGAATGTGTGTGCGCGTGCCTTGGAGTAATTGTCACATTATCTTATAATTACATGACCTAATTGCCACTCTAGAAATATGGGACTAATGGCTCATTGTGGGAAATGGTAAGGGTTTCTAACTTTACTAAAGCCTATGGGATCTAGTATAATGACCAAACCCAACATGGTATCTAAGCCTTGACCTAAGTTTGCACTTACTTCATTGGAATCAAATATGTGGGCATATCCCACATTGGTGTAGGATGAATAAGTGAAATAATGAAGAAAACAAGAAACTCAACAGAATAACCAAGATAAGAAACTGAATTAGAAACTGAATGTGTTATTCAACAATGATTCTCCTCCTTACATTTCATGGGCATTTGATAGTTTTATATCACCAACTATCGTTACATAACTAATTATTCGGTATACAACTGTCTATTTACATTTTACCTAAAGTTACTAATTCGTTGTCAAACTAACAAACTCCACCTTGACAACAATTTTCCCATTCATCATCTTTCCTGCAAGCCAAGAGAAGCTAAACACCACCGCAGCTTCTCTACTGTAACTGGCTTTGTGAATATGTCTGCACAATTTTCTCGTGTATGGACCTTTTTAAGAGCTACTTTTCCGCCATCGATCACATGTCTCAGAAAATGATACCTTACATCAATGTGCTTGGTTCTGCTGTGATAGGCAGGGTTTGTATCCAAGTGAATAGCGCTTTGACTGTCACAAAGTACATTCACTTTCTCTTGCATCCTTCCAATCTCATCAAGCAGACCCTTTAACCAGATTGCTTCTTTACTGGCATCAGAAGCAGCTATATATTCAGCTTCGGTAGTGGACAACGCAACTGTTTCTTGAAGCTTTGACATCCAACTAATTGCTCCACCTGCAAGAGTAAAGACATAACCTGTAGTAGATCTTCTTTAGTCCAAATCACCTGCATAGTCAGCATCTACATATCCGCAGACTGATCCTTCACTACCATTAAAGACGATGCAATGGCCACTTGTGCCTCTTAGATATCGAAGCACCCATTTCACTGCTTGCCAATGTTCTTTACCTGGATTTTCCATGAACCTGCTGACAACTCCAACTGCATGTGAAATGTCAGGTCTTGTAGATACCATCACATACATTAAGTTGCCTACGGCGTTTGCATATGGTACATGAGACATATACTGCTTTTCTTCATCAACTCTAGGACTCAAAACCGAAGAAAGCTTAAAATGGGAAGCTAAAGGAACATTAACAGGTTTCACATTATTCATAGAGAACTTTTCAAGTACCTTCTCCACATACTTCTGCTGTGACAACCAAAGCTTACCATTTTTCCTGTCTCTATGTATCTCCATGCCCAAGATATGTTTTGTTGTTCCAAGATCCTTCATATCAAATGTCCTAGAGAGTTGAGCCTTTAACCTGTTGATCTCTTCCATGCTTTTTCTTGCAATATGCCATTGAAACTTTTGAAGTACACACAATGATCATACTCACTTCTTATAAAGTTCTGGCTCACCATGAAGGAATCAAACTTCTTGTACCATTGTCTGGGAGACTACCTCAGACCATACAATGATTTCCTGAGTTTGTAAACTAATCTTCTGCTGCGACCTCATACAAAACCTTTTGGTTATTCCATATATATCTCTTCGTTCAAATCACCATGTAGAAAAGTTGATTTAACATCTAACTGTTCTAACTCAAGATTAAGCAACGCAGTTAGTGCCAACACAGTAGGTATAGAAACAAGTTTTACAACTGGAGAAAAAATCTCATGAAAGTCTATACCTTCAACCTGAGAATACCCTTTTGCTACCAGTCGCGCCTTATACCTTTCAATACTGCCATCAACTTTCCGTTTTAGCTTGAAGACCCATTTACATCCAACAACACTTCTCCCTTCAGGAAGCTCTACAAGATCCCAGGTATTGTTCTTGGCTAAGGAGTCCATTTCTTCTTCCATAGCCATTTTCCATTTCTCGCTATCTGTATCATCTACTGCTTCCTGATAACAAGAAGGTTCCCCATCTTCAGTAATCAAAGCAAAAGATGAAGCAAAATATTCATACCTTTTGGGAGTTTTCCTTTCCCTTGTAGACCTTCTCAGAGCGACTGGTTGTTGAACTGGTTCAGAAACTTGCACTGGATCAGAAGCTTCAACGGATTCCTTTGTGTCTTCAACACCTTTTTCTCCAGAAGTCTCTCCTTCCTTTTGACTGTCACTGAAAGGTCTAGCCTCCAACTGAACTCGTTGACTCGGCGATACCTGTTCCTGTTCAATTCTTTCAACATTTGATTTTAACAAAGAGGATTCATCAAATGTTACATCTCTACTAATGACTATCTTCCGCAATGTAGGATCCCACAACCTATATCCTTTCACTGCATAGTCATACCCAACAAAGACATAACATTTCAACTTTGGATCTAATTTTGAACGCTGATTTTTCAGAATAAGAGAATAAGCATCACAGCCAAATATCCTCAAATGAGAATAGTCACAAGACTGACCTGTCCAAACTTCTTCAGGAATTTTATAATCAATTGCTACTGAAGGTGATTTGTTAACTAAATAACAAGCAGTAGATACTGCTTCTGCCCACAACTCCTTTTGCAAGTTAGCATTGCTGATCATGCTTCGGGCTCTTTCCATAAGAGTCTGATTCATACACTCAGCAACACCATTTTGCTGAGGAGTATAAACAACAGTTTTGTGTCTAACAATGCCCTCATCCTTACAGTATTATTCAAATTCAACAGAAGTGAACTCACCACCATTGTCAGTTCTTAGACATTTAATAGATTTGCCTGTTCTTTTCTCTACCATTACTTTAAATTGTTTAAAGACATTTAATACATCAGCTTTCCTTTTTAGCATATAGACCCAAACTCTACGGGAGTAATCATCAATGAACGTTAAAAAATACAATGCACCTCCATATGACACAACAGGGGAAGGCCCCCGCAGATCAGAATGAATGTAGTCTAAAACATCTTTACTATTATGATTTCCAACTTTAAATCTTTGTTTACACTGTTTTCCATACACACAATGTTTACAGAAATCTAAATTCAAGGATTTCAGACCTGGAAGAGATTTACATTTCATCAGTATATGAAGACCTTTCTCGCTCATATGACCCAAATGCTGATGCCATAGACGAGTACCTGCTTCTTCCTTTTCTGACGCAACCGTTGCTTCACTGACCTGAGTACTTCCTTTTAACCTGTAAAGATTTACGACCTTTTCTGCCTTCATAACCACAAGGGCTCCTTTAAAGACTTTCAAGACGCCATCCTGACCTGTAAACTTATAACCATCTAAATCCAACACTCCCAAAGAGATTAAATTTTTCTTCAAATCAGGTACATGTCTAACACTAGTTAATGTCCTAACTGTGTTATCATACATCTTAATCCTGATATCTCCCATCCCAACAATCTGACATGACACATTGTTACCCATAAACACAAAACTACCGTTTACATTTTCATACGAGGTAAACCAATTTCTATGTGGGCACATGTGATGCGAAGCACCAGAGTCTAACAGCTAGCTATCAAAACTCTAAGAGACATTACATTCAGGTGAAGTTTCATCTATCATACATAACTCTTCAGCAGATAAAACTTCGTCTATCATACCTGAATCAACCCGATTTGCTTCGTTCTTCAGGTTTTCAGATTCCTTCCGTTTCCAACAGTCTTTCTTCAAGTGTCCAACTTTACCGCAGTTCCAACATTTTGCCTTACACTTCTTGCCCTTCGATTTCGACCTGGAAGACCCCCTTGGTTTTTCTCATCTTTCCTTTGAGCATCCTCTAGCAACCATGGCTTATGATGCAGCTGTTTCAGTGCTGGATTTCCTTTGTACTTCTTCAGATAGAAAAGCTCCCACGACTGATTCAAACTTCAAAGAATCAGCAGAGCTGAAGCTGATTGAAGTTACGAAGTGATCCCATGATTCAGGCAGAGAACACAACAAGGTTATGGCTTTATCTTCTTCCTGTATTTTGACTTCCATATCTGTTAATTGACAAATTAGTGTATTAAAAACATTCAAATGTTATGCAATGTTTGAACCTTCTTTCATTCGAAGACTGTATAACTGTCGTTTCAGATAAATTCTATTGGTTAATGATTTTGTCATATAGAGGTTTTCAAGTTTTTCCCACAATCCTGACATCGTAGTCTCTTCAACAATGTTGAAGAGAACTTCATCCGCTAGGCATAACCGGATGGTACTAAGAGCTCGGGCATCCAAGTCCTCCCAGTCTGAAGTAGTCATGGTTGCAGGTTTCTTAGTTGCCCCATCCAATGCCTTGTGCAACCCTTGTTGCACAAGCAGATCCTTAACCTTCAGTTTCCAAAGAGCAAAATTGCTCTTTCCGGTGAATTTCTCCACCTCGAATTTTGCATTCGACATCTTGGCCATTTTCTAAGACTTTCAATCTTCAGTCTAGGGTTTTAAAAAAAAATTCAATTTTCTTCTTCCAAAAAAAAAAATTTCCAATGCCAACAAAGGATTTCCAAGTTTTAACTCTCCCTACTTCATTTTTAAAAAAAATTGCTGAATAATTTTTCCAGGAAAAAACCTTTGTTTTTTCGATTCAAAAAAAACCCTTTTTAAAAAAACTTTTTTTTCTCCTTTCCTCAAAGGAAAAAAAACCCTGTCTTCTTCTCTTCAAATTCTCACATTCACCCCTTTATTCAAAAACTTTCTGAAACAAAATTTCTTAAAAAAAAAATACCCGGATTTTAACAGCAACTTCGGCTCAGTCACGCAGCAATCTGGCTCTGCGTTCCTTGCTGAACTGCAACTCTTCACACAGTCACGCAGCAAACTGGCTCTGCGTTTCTCGCTGGACAGTGCTCTGCGTTCCTTGCTGAACTGCAACACACAACAACTCCACTACGCAGGCTGAACTGCAACGTCTTCACACAGTGACGCAGCAAACTGGCTCTTATAGAAAACTTCAACGCAGAGAGCAGAGCACACCGTATGGGCTTATGTACAGCCACGTCACAGGTCACAGCACAGAAAACACGCTGGTCCTTTCAACGCACTTCAATGCCTCCCCTCAGTCTTTCACGCGCTCTTTGAGATGGGCTCCTGGACAGCAACACGCAGATTATTCGCTGGTCTTTCAATGCTCACAGCACAGAAAACACGCTGGTCCTCCAACGCACAGAACGCACAGCCTTCAACCTCACGCCTTTAACGCACTCAACCTTCAACGCACAGAAAGCACAGCCTTCAACGCACAGAACGCAGACAACATTTCTCCTTCACGCCCAGGCTACCGCCCTCGGAGCTCTGATACCACTTGTAGGATGAATAAGTGAAATAATGAAGAAAACAAGAAACTCAACAGAATAACCAAGATAAGAAACTGAATGTGTTATTCAATAATGATTCTCCGCCTTACATTTCATGGGCATTTGATAGTTTTATATCACCAACTATCGTTACATAACTAATTATTCGGTATACAATTGTCTATTTACATTTTACCTAAAGTTACTAATTCGTTGTCAAACTAACAATTGGGAACCTAAAAATAATAAAAAATTGGAAGTTTACTTAAACCCAAAAGAATTGGTTAACCAGAAAACCTCTTCAATATATATAATGTTTACTAATTGTAGTTTATTCCAAGGTATATACAACAGGTATTGTTATGTTAGCTATGGGTCCAAACCCCAAATGGATTGTGTGAATATCATAAGAGCCAACTTTTTGTTTAATAGTTAACTTATACCTATCCCAATGTAGCCCATGACAAAAACAAGGTTCTTATTTTTAAAGCAAGCATGCCAATTCCTCATAGGTTCCATCGCAAGATACCTTCTTCACCAAGCAAAATACATGATCATGGAACAATTTAGTATACACAAAAAGGATACATATCCTCATAGACTCCATCCCAAGATCCCTTCTTCGCCAAGCAAAAGACATGATCATGGAACAATTTAGTATACATGAAAGGGATACATATCCTCATAGGCTCCATCCCAAGATCCCTTCTTTACCCAACAAGAGACATGATCATAGAACAATTTAATATGCACAAAAAGGATACACATCTAGCGAGTATACACAAGATCCCTTCTTCACCAAGCAGAAGACATAATCATGGAACAATTTAATATACACAAAGAGGACATGATCATGGAACGATTTAATATGCACAAAAAGGATACATATTTATGGAGTATAAACATGATCCCTTCTTTACCAAGAAAAAGATATAATCATGGAACAATTTATTTTTTCTGTTAAGCTTGGCATGACCTTTCATTTTCTATTTATAATCAGAAAATTTACACCACAAAGTTTGGCTATGTGGCCTCAACTTGCCTAATGGGAAACCAAGTCTATTGGCCACCTATCCTCATTGTAAGTCATCCAAAAACAATAGAGTTTCAATCTCTCTAGCCAAGCTATTTATGTCTCTGTTTCATGACCAGACTCTATATATCTATCTATACATATACTTGCATGACTAAAAGTAAATGCTAACCGCATATATAGCAAAAGTAAACATGGTAAACTAACTAGCCCTTTTGTTCCTCTGAGGTTGATTCCACAGGTGCTGGATCCTTGACCGTTACTCCAAGCATCTCAAGAAATTACAGGATGTATGGAATGTGTCTTTCAATTCTGTCGAGTTGAATATCTTGCTTATGGAGTTGGAACTAAATTTTCTGCAAATCCTGCTTGTAGCTCGACATCCCTTGGAGAGAAACCGCCATACCCACTGAGATCTGTTCCATGGCTTTACCCAACGGGCTTTTCATTAGCCAATAGAGGTACAATGTCTACCCGAATTAGCGACTGCTCGAAGAGCATGGTACAGTCCTTTACTGCACTCTCCACCGCTGCTACCACATCTTTCACAGTGGTCTTGCGCTGCTCTCTGATCTCTGGTGGAGTCGAAGGCTGGGCCTTCAACTGCAATTCTGCAATTTTGAGGTTCAACTCCAACTAAACCCTTTCCAATTCAGTTCATTCATCTCGCACTCCAGAAATGAGCTTCCGAATCCTCACATCAATTGGCTCGGCTCCGAGAATGCCCAACTCTAGGGCAGTCCTGCACACCTCAATTACGACGGTGGTAATGCGTTGGTTCTTGTTTTTAATGTCTTTGACAAGGTTAAGGGCGGAGTCTCTTTGCATGGTTAGTTGGGCATTGTTGACCTTCTGTTCATTGATCACCTGTAATGCACATTGTTCATGGGCCTGAAATTTCGCGATCATACCATCCTTCAAAAGGTAAAGCACTTCACTCGGAAGTGCAGCCAAGTTGAGTCCAAATCTCTTGAGTGCTCTGTCACTGGATCTGTCAACTTTAGTCTTTGTTGTTAGTGCTCCATCCGACAGCATTATTTCTCGGGGATCCCTTTCGCACAACATACCTGTGGCTTCTGAGGTGTTGGGTGCCAAGCTAGTTGATGCCACATTGGTCTGTATCTGTGATGCATGGATCTACAGCTCACACAGACCCATCTGTATAGTTCCCAACGCTTGCTATTGTTGCTACTCGAACTGTTGTAGTAGTTCCGTAATGGCATCCCGCACTGTATCGCCTATGTTGTTTAAGGCCCCCTCTATTAGGGTAATTGGGTCAAAAGACGTCTTGCTAGCCTTGGATTTCTTTTACGGCCCTACTTTCTATGGATCTCTGGTGCACTTGGTGCGGAACGGAGTCATCTCTAGGTCCGCTCCTCCTTGTTCCGTCTAATCATATTCTTCCTCGGTCTCCAGGGAAGGCGACTTCTGACTCGGGTCAGAGTCATGCTCTTCTTCACTTGCCTGTCCACCTGACTGCTGCGCAAAAGCACGCTCTACCTTGGCCTTATTGTCAACCTCCTTTCTCCTCTTCACGGCCAGCTATTCCATCTTCAACTTGGCTTCTCCCTTCTTTCGCTGCACGGTGGTCTTTCTAGACCCCGTCGTCGAGTCCGTGGCATTGTGCCAATATCCGACCAACAATCAAGGACTGTTGTAATAGCATGAGTGGTGGCCAAGTATGGTAGGTCATGCCATTTCTTCTTAGGTTCCTTTCGCGCCTGTATTGACACATGGTGGAAGTCGGCCTTGAATTCCACGTATTCTTGTAACTTCTCAAAATTTGTAGGTGTCAACCATAGCTTGCGGTTGAGGCCATATGTATGCTCATTTCCATAAAGATACAAAAGATCTTGCTATCCCTTATCCGCTAATGATCCTTCGTTGCCCACAGCGAAGCGAACTTCACTGCCTCCAGTAGGTCCGGTGCAACCGGAGGGAATTGGCTATCTTCAGGTAGCCCCCATGCAACAAGCACTATGGACAACAATAGCGTTGCATAGTGAAAGGTCTTACTGTGATCTTGTGCTTCGTAACAGTTCGTGAGGAACTCACCATAGAGGTAGTGTGCCTAGTTAAATTGAACTCCCTTCGTGCATTAGGCTGCCAAAGCTATCACTGGTGCCGACATTTCATCTACGCGACACTTCAGCATGACTTTTCCTGCTAAGATTTGTGTCACAACTTTGACTGCAGGGTCACATATGCTCGAAATGGCGTAGCCACGCTACTTCTTTACTAGCTTGAATTTCTCCTTCATTGCCTCGGCAAGCATATGCTCATCGGCCTTTCCACTAAACACCATGGTTGGAGTTTCTCCTGTGTATGGCAGTCACGTGATCCTATGGATCAGCATGTCCGTGATGTGTATCGGTTCCTCCAGCCACATACACTCATCATGCACCAAGCACATTAGATACTTGATCACTACCAGTGTGATAGGCGCGTGGTTGTAATGTGGCACCCATAACAGGTTTAGCAGGCCTGCCTTGTCCACACCTTTCAGCCACTTCCTCGGCTCCAATGTGATAACAATATTTGTGTGGAAGACCCAGTGCATAAGTTGGTCTGTCGCTAAATGAGGGAAGTGCTTCGTGTCTGCTAAGTCCCAGTCCTCCAACTTCAAAAGGAGGACACGGCCCAAGCGCGATCCCTCAAAGATGATTTTGTCTGGCAGGAGGGGTGTGTGTAGGGTGACTTCACTCTCATCAATATATTTGGGCACTTTTGTCTTGCCCTTGCGTGAAGGAACGTATTCAAGCAGTGTAGATATGGGGTCCAACCCCTCAATTTCAACAGGCTCCATTTCTACTGCAATATCCTCATCATTCATGGGGATTTCTTTGACCTCTTCTTCTGGCTCTAGGTCAATCATTTTGGCCTTTTCTTACGTGGTGGGTTTCCTTGACTGTGGGTGCCCCCTTAGTGATGCACGCACTAGCGGTGGCATTTTCTACTTGTCCTTCTTTGGTTTTGGTTCCTCCTGGGTCGGCCTAGGCCTTGGACAAGGTGCCCTGGGGGATTTAAGCACTTCCTTTGGTACTTTTGCAGGTGCAACTTCTAGGGCAGCTCCCTCTGCTGTGATAGCCACCTCTGGAACAACTCCCTCGGCATGATGTTATGGAAAAACTCCTATGTAGCAAAACTTCAAAGGTTTCACGGTTCATGTGCGCCTAAGAACCCAACAACTCAATTCTCAAAATGCTAAGTATTTTTCGCTGGGAAACCGCCTATAATTTATAGGCTCTTTCAAATTCAAATCTGACCGTTCCCCCCAAAATCGGTTCATTAATTCTAGATTGGCGCCAAATTTTCAAATATTGGGTTCCCAAGCCAAAGCCATGCAAGAGAGCCAAGTCTCTACTCACTAGGTTTCCCTCTGTGGAGTGCAATCCCTTTCCCCTCTGCTTAGTAAGCTAGAACAATACGTCTGTCACTATTATACCCGACACCACCCACAGAGATCCTAGTTATTCTCTTAACACAATAATTTCTCCTAGTGCCCCAGGATTTGTCGTGGTTTCGACAATAGGGCCATACTCCCGCCTGACATATTAGTTGACCCTCGCTTCCCTCAGCCTTAGAGGGCAGAACTCTGCCTACCAGACCCCAGCGACCAACCCCACTTAGCCCGCAGTGTGCGGTGTCCAGGTTCCCATTGCCAAACCATGCAAAGTCCAAACAGCCAGAGGCAGGGTCAATACCAAGCAAGCTCAATACAAAGCCACATAGCCAAACTATTGCAGCTTGATGCCTCCTCCATTTCCCCCAACATTTCCCCTAATTATCTCCCTCTCCCCCCAACGAAAACCAACTCATGTCGTCATTTCAAAGGAGGCGAAGAGCCAAGATACATACCCGTTTCTGCGCCAAGTTTGATGTCGTTGGTGCCATCACCTTCCCTTGCCTCTGCTCCAGCTCCTTACTCCGCAAGCTAACTCACAATCCTTACCCGTCTTACTAGCCTTTGTTTCTATACTACCTTTCTCTCCACTGCCATCTCTGCCACCTTTCCCACCACCCTTGCATGTACTCATGCCAAGCGCCACCACACCCATCGCTTTGAGCGTGTGGGGGGTGGTCATATGCTATTCACATGTACGCCTCATTACTTCCTGCAGGCATTTCCATCCACTAGCACACACCCCGATCGAGGTAATCATGGAACAATTTAATATACATAAAGAGGATACATATTTAACGAGTGTACAAGTGGGATACCTAGATACCACTTTTTGGCAAGTGGAGGTAATTTTAATTTCTTAAGAAATTTTATAAATTTTATGTTATTTATTTTATTTAAATTTAGTGAAATTTTGATATAATTGTTTTATAATTTTTTAATTATTTTAACATAATTGAAATGAAAAAAAATAAGATCAGAAAAAGATTTTTTTTGATATAATAAATTTTTTGATATATTTATTTATTATATGATTCTCTTCATTGTTTTATTATTTATTTATGATTCTCTTTATTATAAATTTAATAATAGAGAACCAATTTATTAAATTTAATTAATCTTATGATAAAGAATCTTCTCCCAGTTATAAAATTAAGCAAAATTAATCTAATTTTAAAAATTTAAATTTCTATAATATTTTGAATTCATAATATCCTTTCGAAAAATTATTGTCCAAAATCCTATTTTTTAAATAAATATAAATTATCAAATATTCTACCAAAATTTCTAATAAATAAACTAAATTAAACGAAACACGAATCATTAAAAACTTCTATTAAAATATCTAATTATCAAACACAATTTAAATTATATCTATATTTAATAATTATTTAAAGTAAAGTAGTCTACATTTATATTTAACGATTATTTAAAATAAAGTAGCCTAGATTTGTTATTTATCTTTCACTAGAATTTCACAATATTTTTAGAATTTTGTATTTTTTTCCAACATCAATACAATTTAAAAAAAAAATATTAAATAAACATAAACCATAAAAAATTTGAAATTTTAATTAATAAAATAGAAATCTTTAATTTTTTTTTATTAAATACTTAGTTTTAACGATCTAAAATATATATAGCTTTAGCGGTATAGCTTTAGGTGCATGTTCGGAGGAGAACTTCTATATATATCATATACACAGGTCGTATTCCACTAAGTTTACGTAATGAAGGAATATCACTTTACCGACTACCGATAACGTTTCCTCGAGCTGTATTCACACAAGAGATTCTGTATGTCATTCATGAAAAAGGCGTGGATACATTGGAATTTCAAATTCACTTTGTGATGGAGTTATTTGTTTGTGGCATTGTTTATAGAGGTAGCCAATTCAATTTGTTAAGATTTAAAATTTGTAATTATTTTATTTTTATTTTTTTGATACTAAGGTTGTTTGAATTTTATTTTTAATGGTGGAAATAGATTCAACACAAGCAAAAATTTACAGGATTTTTAAAATCTTGAAGCTTAACATGTACCTTGAATTTCTAAAAACAATCACCAAATTTTACTGAAATCTTAACAGAATTTCCATTATTTTCTTGGCAAATTTGCAACCTCATTAAACTAATGATTTATTTTTACACTTTATTGTAAAATAGTCTCAAATATTAAATATAGAACATTTAAAATGATACCTTTATAATTACTTGTGTTGAGTAAAACTGCTATTTTTTTTGGGTTAAAAATGGAAAATAACTATCAATTTAAATAATTGAACTTAAGTCAAAAGTTTCAATTTTAAATTTAACAAAAATGTATAACTAAATTGGATTCAAAATTTTCACTTTTAAATTTAACAAAAATGTATTAATTTTAAAATCATAACATGCTTAAAGTATATTAACATTATTATTTGTTTTATTTTAAAATCATATTTTTGTTTGTCAAGTTGTTTGTGATCTTGGAGGTTTGCCCTGCGAACAAGGCAAAGGAATTGCCCGGATGGCCAAAAGTAGCCGGAATCCGGGTAAAAAAATTTCAAAAAATCTTGTAGAGGCAGTTTTGAATCTTGTTTTTGATGGTGGAAATGGATTCAGCACCATCAAAAATGTCTAAGACACCTAAAATTTTGAAGTTTAACAATTATAACTTGGATTTACAAAAATCCTTGCCGGATTTTCTCTAAATATAACCGGAATTTCCATATCTTTCTGGGCAACTCCTCAGCCTCGTTAGACTATGCCTTTGCCCTGTGGTGTGAGGAGCTGCCATCCACGGGCATTTAAGGGGTCAAAGTCACTGAGGATTGCACACCAGCCCTTAGTTGACTCAATATTTTAGCATGTCTCATCCCCCTAGTAGAGAGCACAACCACCCCCCCTGAAGTTTGATAAGAGGTCCATCCTCAACGAGTTGTGCTAGTAAAACTTGACAAAATCACAACATGTAAATGTATGTTAATATTATTATTTGTTTTGTTTAAAATTGTGCAAATTTACATATACTGAAATATGATTGCAGAAAAACGTATTTATTGGTGAAATTACAATGAGCGGTAATTTACTTTGTCAAAAGAATGTTTATTGGTGAAACTATTTATTTAAGCTTTTCGTGTCTAAGCCTATGACAAGTAATTTAAGTTATTGAATCTCAAATTCAAGGTTAATTTTTTTTGTACTTTTTCACTTTTAACGTTTTAGAATTTTTATTCACCCTCAAATACATTTAAAAATCTAAAAAGAAATCTATGGTAGGTCAAATTCCATGGCTAAACCACTAAATTCGAAAAACATTATTAACTAGAAATTGTCCTTAAAAGTGCAAAGATACACAGAAGGAATACAAGGGGCATGTGGATTTGCTCTAATGTCATGTAGGTGTACAAGAAGACACCCAAAGATTCCAATGCATAATCAAAAAATTATACTAAGAGAGAAAATCGAAGAGACAAACTAAGAAAATTTCTACTAAGAGAGAAAATTGAAGAGATAAACTAAGTTTCTTTGTTGTTTGAAAAATGAGTACTATAACCATTTTTCAAATGTTTCATTTTTTCAATTATAAATTCATTTAATTTAGTGTTAAAAATAAATAAGAAATTTTAATTTTAGTGTCAAAAAGGCAAACCAATATGTAGGCATGTTTTCATTTAGTTGACTTCCTTATAAATTCATTTTAACTTGTAAAAAACCAATTAGAAATTAGAGGTATTTTTACTTTAGTGTTAAAAATTCAAACCATTTTTTAGACATTTTTCCAAGTAACTGCCTTTTTTTCAAATAGGTGAAGGTATTTATTTATATACATATATATAGATTCATTTTAAGTTTATTATGTAATCTTAAACAAAACAAAACTCAAATCTCTCTATAAAAACCATCAAAACAAAATACAACACAAATCACAAAAATTGAGATCTGAGATAGCTATGAATAGTGAAAACCAATCTAAATCCTTACCACAATGGATATATATATATATATATATATATATATATATATATATATATATATATATATATGTGTCACATTATTTTATTCATAATTAATTACATGACTTAATACCCACTCTAGAAGTATGCGACTAATAGCTCACTCTGGGAAATGGTAAGGGTTTCTAAGTTTACTAAAGCCTATGGGATCTATTATAATGCGAAACCCCAACATGGTATCTGATCTTTGGCCCAAGTTTGCACTTACTTCATTGGAATCAATTACTTGAGCTAATTCCCACCTAGAGAACATAAAAATAATAAAAGTTAAGTTTACTTAAACCAAAAAAAATTAGTGGAAGGGAAAACATTTTCAATATATATAATGTTTACTAAATTGTCATTTATTTTGAGGTATCTACAACAAGTATTATTATGTTAGCTATGGGTCCAAATCCCAAATAGATTGTGTGAATTGGTCTCTAAAAATAATAAAAGTTTAGAATTTTACTTAAACCAAAAAGATTTGGTGGAAGGGAAAACATCTTCAATATATATAATGTTTACTAGATTGTCATTTATTTTGAGGTATCTACAACAGGTATTATTATGTTAGCTATGGATCCAAATCCCAAATAGATTTTGTGAATTGGTCTCTCTGCACATCAATCATAAAAACCAATTTTTGTTTAATATTTAACTCATACCTATCCCAATGTTGCCAATGAAAAACAATGTTCTTTTTTTTTTTAAGTCAGCTTAGCCAAAGAAGCATGTCAATGCCTCATAGATTCCATCCCAAAATCCATTCTATACCAACCAAAAGACAAGATCATAAAACAATGTAGTATACACAAAGACAATACATATTTAGCCCTTCTTCACCAAGCAAAAGACATAATCATGGAACAATTTAATATACAAAAAAAAGGATATATATTTAGCCAGTATACAAGTGAGATACTTGGATACCATAAAAGTTGAGAAATTGAAATTTAGTAAATTAATAAATAAAAATAAATTTATTTTTTAAGAAATTTAATAAATTTTGTGTTATTATTTTTATTTAAATTCAATGAAATTTTAAGATAACTGTTTTATAATTTTTTAATTATTTTAAAATAATTTAAATGAAAACAAAATAAGATTAGAAGAATTATATATATATATATATATATATGTTATATGATTTCTTTTATTATTTTTACTTAATAATAAAGGAGCAATTCATTGAATTTAATTAATCTTATAATAAAGAAATTTCTCCCAATTATAAATTTAATAGAAAATTAATATAATTTAAAAGAAAATCCATAATATTTTAAATTTTAAATGTTTTTTGGAAAAAATATTGTCCAAAATTCTATTTTTTAAATAAACATAAATTATCAATTATTCTATCAAATTTTCTAATCAATGAATTCAATTAAATAAAATACAAATTATTGAAAATTTCTATCAAAACTCTCCCATTATCAAACAAAATTAATCACAATTTAAATTAATTATTTATATATATATATATAGATATATATATAATTGTATTAATATTAACACAAAAAAGCAAAAGCTTATTAATATTGTTAAACATTTATTATATATAAACCATAAAAAAAATCTACCAAACTTTTTAATCATTAAATTAAATTAATAAAATATAAATCATAAAAAAAAATTACATTTCTTAATTATTAAACAAAATAAACAATAAAACAAAATAAACAATAATGTAGATCAAAATAGCGTAGATTTTTATGTTTCTCTCACTAAAATTGGAAAATACTATTAGATTGGTGCGTCTTTCACCACAATATTTCTATATAATTTAATAATATATTTTTTTGAAAAATTATAAATATTAATTATTTAAAATATATTTATAAATATATAAATAAATTTAATACTTTAATTAAAAATAATAATAATAAAATACTTAGTTTTAAGCCTCTAAAATAAATTAGTTTTAACCACCTAAAATAAATTCCCAAGCAAGCTTAGAATGACAATTACCTAAATCCTTTTCAGCTTACCGTACCCTGTAATGACGTGCATGGAATCAAAGGAGGCTCCAGGTTTCGGTTTTAAAGTCATGGATTGTCTTTACTTTGCAAAAGAGTTGTCCTAATCTTTGATTTGTACCCAAATCTCTGCCACTAATTACTTGACACCCACGGCATCTACTAACGAAAGCAGTGGAAATTTCAATATCGTCCTAGAGGCTTCCGTGAACAGTACAATACAAAAGCAACAGAGTATCCGGGGCCCCATAATTCTGTGTTCTTCATGTATTTTTTTGGGTTAAGTTGGTGCTTTGAATGCTGCCTCTCAAGATGCCTACAAATTAGTTTCGCAAGGTGATGGGCTTCATCATTTTAAATAAAAATAATTCGGTCGCCTACTTTTTTTAAAGTGATTTTAGGACCACTTATTTTTATTTAAAATGATGAAACCGATCAGAGTAATTTAAGGTCCGCCAAAAAAGTTTGAAAGGCGTGTAAGGTAACATGCACTATGTGAACGATGGAACGAGTTAATAGTGGTACACTGCATTATTTAATTTTGAAGATTGCTTGATGACTTTCCAACTTTCTAAATAAAAATAAGAGGGCGGTACCAAAATAATTCTGAAAAAGCAGCCGACCAGAAGATTTTCACAAGATTATAGATGATAAGCATGAAGTTACTTTGAGATTTGTAGCGTTTGAGTGGGGCCACTTAGACTACCTTTATTTTTGCACAGTTTTCAAATTCAATTTGCTCATCACATCCTTTCAAAGGTGCCTGAATTATTCCATATGGGAATTTTCTCTGCATTTTCCCACAACTAAATGACTTTCCAATATTTTAAATTGAAAGTAAAGCAGTATGAAAAGAACTCTGGAAGACTTTTATGAGTGTCTTTCCATTTGTCAACCTTGAATTTCTCTCCATCTCTTTAGATATCGCAATAACTAGAAATCTATATTTATAATATTTTTCACTCAGGGTGGTAATGGTTGAGCTTTAAGTAATTGTTGTCTCTAGTAAACTACTCATTTAGCGGAGGAGAAATGGAGTTCTCTTCCCCACTTCTTATTATTATTATGGGTTACTCTTAAGAGTTTTTTTGTTTTTTAATCTATATTATAAAAGGTTTATAACAATTATTTAATGGTTAAATTTTATTGATTATATAATTAGTGACTGTTTTTAAAGGGAAAAGATATATAGGAATAGTAGATTTTCGTATAATTAGTGATTGTTTTCAAAAGTGAAAAGATATATAGGAATAGTAGATTTTAGAAGACTATTTTAAAAATTTAAATATAGAAATTCTTATTTTTAATAGAATAAATATTCTATAAAGATTATTTGAAAAAAATTGAGATAAATAAAATGTATGATTACACGTACATCTAAGTGCTCAATTTGGTGTAGTATGTATTGTATTGAGATAAGGTGGATTTAATGAATTACATATTTTTCTAGCACATAACTCCTATTTTTAATAGAATAAATATTATATAAAGATTATTTCAAAAAAAATTGAGAAATGTATGACTACACGTACATTTAAGTGCTCTACTTGGTGTAGCATGTATTGTATTGAGATAAAGTGGATTTAATGAATTACATATATCTCTAGCAAATAATTCTAACCTTATTGCAAAGTAGAAATTAAAGAATCATCCAAGTGTCATAGATGTGTAGAGACAACAAATTTACTGAGGATGACTGTCTGTTTTCGTTTTAACCCATGCTAAGGATTTTCTTCATGTACCTGGATTTATTATGCTCCACTACTCCTGCACGCCACTTAAGGGAAAGCTAGATGCATCGAGCCTCTCCAAAAACATTAGATGTTCCACACATAGCAACTCCAGTATTTGATTGCATTTTCAAATACATAGTCTTGGAAGATGGCACTGATTCATAACTTCTCTATTTCTTTACACCAGCGGACATCTAGTTGTTCCAAAACTCAAGTAATAGAACAAAAATGGCGGCATTTACAACAAAGGGCATCAAATTTAGATGACTTCCAAATTTCCAAAAGCATCACTGACACGTCTTATAAATTTGTAAAGAGAAATCATTTTGTATTTAATAAAATTATTTTATAATTTATTAATTTATACAAAAATCTTCAGCCCAAGTGCCACGAACAAAACCCACTACATAATACATGCCATAAGTTTTGTCAAACTCTCCAATGCAAGCGCCACAAGGCTAGCCCACTATTCACAACCTATGCATGAGCACAAAGTGTTAAAAGACCTTGCCCTAGAGGCGTCACACTTGCCTAGTTATATTTTCTCCACCCAACAGTGCTGCTAGTTTCGAATTTTTGCGAGGGCACGAGTTCAACATTCTTCGATGTCCTACATCCCAGTGACTTGTTCCCTAGTCCGCACAATGGGTCATCCCGTGAGATTCCACTAGTATATTCAACACTACTTCAGGAATGAGGCTAATGTTCTTATTACAAGAAAGAGACAAAAATTGTTGGATTACAAAGAGCAAGCTTCTACTTCAGTGGTTTCTTTTTCGGTTGCAACATTTGGTTATGCCCTACCTAGGATGACTGATGGAAAATTACATAGGTAAATAGCTAAATGACCACATCTTTATATAATGTCTTATTTAATTCTTTCAACATTAAAGAAATTGTTGGTTTATTGGAAATTTTTGGTTGCAACATTTGGTTATGCCCGACGTAGGATGACTGATGGAAAATTACATAGGTAAATAGCTAAATGACCACATCTTTATATAATGTCTTATTTAATTCCTTCAACATTAATGAAATTGTTGGTTTATATGTTGTTATGCTAGACAGGGTAATCTGCGAAGACAAAATGTATCAATTTTCACATTTTTGCATTTACCATTTGGGTCAATACAACTCAGAGGACAACTTTAAAGAGATAGGAAAAAAATTGACTAGGAAGAGATTGCCTAGGGGAGGTTGGAGCCACTCTTGAGTTTCCTAATGATGATTACATATGTCACTGACTTTCTCATGTCGAAGGCTTCTCTTCTTGATGAAAAGACTAATGCAACAGAAGCCAGGTCGATTCGGGTAGGCACCCTTGATATGAAGGTCTTAAAGGTTGTTTTGAAGGTTTTTGATTATAGTAATTCCAAGGATGTCTACGAGGTTATGATCCAGTGTCGTGAAACCAAGGAGGGGTCTCATATTACTTTGATTTTGTTAGGAATGCACATGCCAATGTTGTTAAAGTTTTCATGGCCACATCTATTGATTTTGATGATATAAAAGTCTTTAGGGGATTTTAGAGCATATATGACTATTGGATCTACTCAGAGGTTGGGGCTTCGATGGCATTTGGAGGGCCTCATGTCTCTTTTCTGGATACTTCACAAATCATGCCCATGAGGATTTTAGGAGTGAGTGTGGATTCAAATGATAAACCAACTCTTCAGATATGTCGTGTGAGACTGCTTCTTGACTGCCTTATTCGAACGTTCTTGGAAAGCTTTATGTTGACCTGGTCAGAGCTGTTAGAGGTGAGGTTGACGAATTGCACTGTTCAGAGTGCTAAGAGTTGTTGGCGATGAGGTTGATGCACTACACTGTTTAGAGTGCCACATAGTACAAAATGGTTCTATGGAGGGAGATGAAAGTGGATGGATCCTATTGGTTGGGATGAACCCCATAGACAGACCTTCTGTGTAAAAATAGTACATGCTCTATGCTAGAAAAACATGTGGGAACAAAACCATTATAACTATATTAAAGTGTTGGAAAATTCAAGGCTATTATTTAAGGAGTATTGAGACAACATTGAAGTAAATTATCATCAATACATTAAAGATGTTGAGACATTTAATAAAAATACAATATTTTTTTAGAATTATTTTTAACACAATTTTATTTTTTAACTCATTCTTCAAGGAAAGTAAAAAACATTTTACAATTTGAATAGAAAAGATATGTATCATTTAATTTTATAAAAATATATAACTAATTAAAAATATGAATTAATATAATTTTTTTTTAAGTTTTTTTTTTTTAATTATAAATATAAATAAAATTAAATATATTTTTTTGAAAATTTATTTATAAATTTAATAACTTAATTATTAATATATTAATAACATAATTTTATTTTTATACCAATATACAAATATATTAATAAAAAAATATTGTTTAATCATACATAATTTTATTTTTATACCAATATACAAATATATTAATAAAAAAATATTGTTTAGTCATACATGTAATATTTAAGTATTACTATTTTCATTTCTCTTTTTCTCATTTTAAACATTTTTGCACTTAACAATATTTAAATAAAATTACACAAGCCATGTTTCTTTAATAAAATAAAATAGTTTTAAAATTATTATTTGTTTTTTATCGAATTTTTTATCTCTCACCACAGTTTTGTAGTGAAATTATCTATATAATTTGTTTTTTAGTGAAATTATCTATATAATTTATTTCTAATAAAACAGCCTATATAATTTTATTGTTTAATATTAATAAAAATTATTTATATAATTTTTTCTTAGTAACATGCACTATGTGAACGATGGGATGAGTTAATAGTGGTACGAAAATAATACTCAGAGTTTTGATGACTTTCCAACTTTCTAAATAAAAATAAGAGGGCCGTACGAAAATAATTCTGAAAAAGCAGCCGACCAGAAGATTTTCACAAGATTATAGATGATAAGCACGAATCTAAGATTGTTACTTTGAGATTTGTAGCGTTTGAGTGAGGCCACTTAGACTACCTTTATGGCCACTTAGACTACCTTTATTTTTGCACAGTTTTCAAATTCAATTTGCTCATCACATCCTTTCAAAGGTGCCTGAATTATTCCATATGGAATTTTCTCTGCATTTTCCCACAACTAAATGACTTTCCAATATTTTAAATTGAAAGTAAAGCGGTATGAAAAGAACTCTGGAAGATTTTTATGAGTGTCTTTCCATGTGTCAACCTTGAATTTGTCCCAATCTCTTTTCACTCAGGGTGGTAATGGTTGAGCTTTAAGTAATTGTTGTCTCTACTAAACTACTCATTTAGCGGAGGAGAAGATGGAGTTCTCTTCCGCACTTCTTATTATTATTATGGGTTACTGTTCAGAGTTTTTTTGTTTTTTAATCCATATTATAAAAGGTTTATAACAATTATTTAATGGTTAAATTTCATTGATTATATAATTAGTGACTGTTTTTAAAAGGGAAAAGATATATAGGAATAGTAGATTTTCGTATAATTTTCAAAAGTGAAAAGATATATAGGAATAGTAGATTTTCGAAGATTATTTTAAAATTTAAATATAGAAATTCTTATTTTTAATAGAATAAATATTCTATAAAGATTATTTGAAAAAAATTGAGATAAATAAAATGTATGATTACACGTATATCTAAGTGCTCAATTTGGTGTAGCATGTATTGTATTGAGATAAGGTGGATTTAATGAATTACATATATCTCTAGCACATAATTTTTATTTTTAATAGAATAAATATTATATAAAGATTTTTTGAAAAAAATTGAGATAAATAAAATGTATGACTACACGTACATTTAAGTGCTCTACTTGGTGTAGCATGTATTGTATTAAGATAAAGTGGATTTAATGAATTACATATATCTCTAGCAAATAATGCTAATCTTATTGCAAAGTATAAATTAAAAAATCATCCAAGTGTCATAGATGTGTAGAGACAACAAATTTACTGAGGATGACTGTCTGTTTTCGTTTTAACCCATGCCAAGGATTTTCTTCACGTAACTGGATTTATTATGCTCCACTACTCCTGCACGCCACTTAAGGGAAAGCTAGATGCATCGAGCCTCTCCAAAAACATTAGATGTTCCACACATAGCAACTCCAGTATTTGATTGCATTTTCGAATACATAGTCTTGGAAGATGGCACTGATTCATAGCTTCTCTATTTCTTTACACCAGCGGACATCTAGTTGTTCCAAAACTCAAGTAATAGAACAAAAATGGCGGCATTTACAACAAAGGGCATCAAATTTAGATGACTTCCAAATTTCCAAAAGCATCACTGACATGTCTTATAAATTTGTAAAGAGAAATCATTTTTGTATTTAATAAAACTATTTTATAATTTACCCACTACATAATACATGCCATAAGTTTTGTCAAACTCTCCAATGCAAGCGCCACAAGGCTAGCCCACTACTCACAACCTATGCATGAGCACAAAGTGTTGAAAGACCTTGCCCGAGAGGCGTCACACTTGCCTAGTTATATTTTCTCCACCCAACAGTGCTGCTAGTCTCGAATTTCTGCCAGGGCACGAGTTTAACATTCTTCGATGTCCTACATCCCAGTGACTTGTTCCCTAGTCCGCACAATGGGTCATCCTGTGAGATTCCACTAGTATATTCAACACTACTTCAGGAATGAGGCTAATGTTCTTATTACAAGAAAGAGACAAAAATTGTTGGATTACAAAGAGCAAGCTTCTACTTCAGTGGTTGCTTTTTCGGTTGCAACATTTGGTTATGCCCTACCTAGGATGACTCATGGAAAATTACATAGGCAAATAGCTAAATGACCACATCTTTATATAATGTCTTATTTAATTCTTTCAACATTAATGAAATTGTTGGTTTATTGGAAATTTTTGGTTGCAACATTTGGTTATGCCCGACGTAGGATCATTGACAGAAAATTACAAAGGTAAATAGCTAAATGACCACATCTTTATATAATGTCTTATTTAATTCCTTCAACATTAATGAAATTGTTGGTTTATATGTTGTTATGCTAGACAGGGTAATCTGCGAAGACAAAATGTATCAATTTTCACATTTTTTCTTTTACCATTTGGGTCAATACAACTCAGAGGACAACTTTAAAGAGATAGGAAAAAAATTGACTAGGAAGAGATTGCCTAGGGGAGGTTGTAGCCACTCTTGAATTTCCTAATGATGATTACATATATCACTAACTTGCTCATGTCGAAGGCTTCTTTTCTTGACGAAAAGACTGATGCAACAGAAGCCAGGTTGATTAGGGTAGGCACCCTTGATATGAAGGTCTTAAAGGTTGTTTTGAAGGTTTTTAATTATAGTAATTCCAAGGATGTCTACGAGGTTATGATCCAGTGTCGTGAAACCAAGGAGGGGTCTCATATTACTTTGATTTTGTTAGGAATGCACATGCCAATGATGTTAAAGTTTTCATGGCCACATCTATTGAATTTGATGATATATAAGTCTTTAGGGGATTTTAGAGCATATATGACTATTGGATCTACTCAGAGGTTGGGGCTTCGATGGCATTTGGAGGGCCTCGTGTCTCTTTTCTGGATACTTCACAAATCATGCCCACAAGGATTTTAGGAGTGAGTGTGGATTCAAATGATAAACCAACTCTTCAGATATGTCGTGTGAGACTTCTTCTCGACTGCCTTATTCAAACGTTCTTGGAAAGCTTTATGTTGACCTGGTCATAGTTGTTAGAGGTGAGGTTGACGAATTGCACTGTTCAGAGTGCTAAGAGTTGTTGGTGATGAGGTTGATGCACTATACTGTTTAGAGTGCCACATAGTACAAAATGGTTCAATGGAGGGAGATGAAAGTGGATGGATCTTATTGGTTGGGATGAACCCCATAGACAGACCCTCTGTGTAAAAATAGTACATGCTCTATGCTAGAAAAACATGTGGGAACAAAACCATTATGACTATATTAAAGTGTTGGAAAATTCAAGGCTATTATTTAAGGAGTATTGAGACAACATTGAAGTAAATTATCATCAATACATTAAAGATGTTGAGACATTTAATAAAAATACAATATTTTTAGAATTATTTTTAACACAATTTTATTTTTTAAATCATTCTTCAAGGAAAGTGAAAAACATTTTACAATTTGAATGGAAAAGATATGTATCATTTAATTTTATAAAAATATATAACTAATTAAAAATATGAATTAATATAATTTTTTTTTTTAGTTTTTTTTTTTTTAATTATAAATATAAATAAAATTAAATATATTTTTTTGAAAATTTATTTATAAATTTAATAACTTAATTATTAATATATTAATAACATAATTTTATTTTTATACCAATATACAAATATATTAATAAAAAAATATTGTTTAGTCATACATAATTTTATTTTTATACCAATATACAAATATATTAATAAAAAAATATTGTTTAGTCATACATGTAATATCTATGTATTACTATTTTCATTTCTCTTTTTCTCATTTTAAACATTTTTGCACTTAACAATATTTAAATAAAATTACACAAGCCATGTTTCTTTAATAAAATAAAATTCATTTTAAACATTTTCGCACTTAACAATATTTAAATAAAATTACACAAGCCATGTTTCTTTAATAAAATAAAATGCTTTTAAAATTATTATTTGTTTTTTATCTCTTTATATAATTTGAATTTTTCATCTCTCACCAAAGTTTTGTAGTGAAATTATCTATATAATTTATTTCTAATAAAACAGTCTATATAATTTTATTGTTTAATATTAATAAAAATTATTTATATAATTTTTTCTTAGTAAAATTATCTTCACTATCTATATAACTTTGTATTGATTACATTAACTTTGTATTGATTACATTAATTAGCATTCTCTATCTATATGACTTTGTATTGAATATATTATTAATGGCTATGGTATATAACTCTTTTTTCATTCTCATTTATTCATTTAATTATTATCTATATAATAATGTAAAGATATTTATAATATTTTTTAAAATATATATTATATCATTCTCATTTATTCATTTAATTATTATCTATATAATAATGTCAAAATATTTATAGTATTATTTAAAACATATATTATATTATTTTAACTTTTTAATATGTAGAAGAATAAAATTGTATTATTAAAATATCTAAATATTAAAATTAAGAAAAGTTTTTAGATTTTTTTTTTTATATTTCTATTAAATTTTTTAGAAAAATATATGATAAGATTAAAAAAAAAAAAATTCAACATTTAAAAATGATAACAATTTTTAAATCACACAAAATTTTCAAATCCTTTTACTTAAATATAAGAACATACAATTTTTTCAATTCCCTTTCAATACTGAAAATAATAACAACAATTTCCAAATAACTAGAATTTTACATTATAAGGCCATATCCATAATATGGAATTATAAAAATATATGTGCAATTTCATGAAGGAAAGACAATTTTTTTAATTAAATTTCTTAAAAACGCCAATTTAGTCTCCCTTATTGCTGCCAAAAATGTCAACCCATTATCTTACTCTAAATTAAAATGCAACTATGACTTATTAGAGGTGAAGTAGCTACCGCCATTAATATGCTCATGACCTTTGTGCGGTCACAAGATTAGGGGGAGAGAGGGTAGTAAGGTTAAAGGCAACCGTACATATTCTGGAGGAGTGAAGGCGGTAAGGTTAAAGGCAACCCCATTATGCAAACACATGAGATATAAGATGCCCTCAATTACAGGGTTTACTATGAATATGGCTCAGAAACATGTATGCGTGTATGTGTGGGAATAAGTTTTTGATGATAATTTGTTGGAACCATAAAGTAGGTATGAACCAAAAATTTTGATACATAAATCCTTTAATGGAGAGAGTCAGAGTAAGGACGAGGATCCCCAAGGTCCATTCCTTTATAGCCTAGACGATTTAAAGCTTATATATATTATTTTTCTCTATAATAGTAATTATAAATATAGGACTAGGTATAGGTGTGTCCTTTCCATTCATAGAGGCAATGCTTGATCCTAACATTTCCCATTTCCCACGTTACAAATCTCAAAGTGTGTCCTATAGCTATTGTCTTAATGCATTGCCTTAGTTTGTGAGGTAGTGGTTGTTATGGAGGTAGAAGAAGAATCATTTGGATTTTTAGTTTCACCTCCACTTTTATTTAATAAGAAGCACTATGAGAAGCATCTATCTATAATATAACTTGTTTTCTGGGCCAATTCCTCCATTTATGTATCAATGGAGGCGCTTGAATCGATTAGATCTTTCCTTCAATCATTTGAATGAGTCTATTCCTTTTTGCTTGAATAACCTCATGCATCTCACTGGTCTCTTCCTGTAGAAAAATTCAATGAGTGGATGGATACCCAATCTCAACTTGCTGAACTTGACTTTCTTTTGTGTAGCAAACAATCAACTCAATGGTTTGATTGCTAGGTCGCTATAGAGGTTTCCCAAAATTTCTTTCCAAGGAAATGCTCAAATATGTGGGGTTCCAATAACACTATGCAAATCATTTTTCCCTTTATCATCTTCCTCTCACAGCTCCTCCACTGCAATTCGGGGGGTCCAAGAAATTGAAGTTGAGCACCAACATGGTCGTGGCTATCATCATGGTCATCGTTAATGTGTTCTTCTTTTTGTTGGCATGCTTGATTTTGTGTTGCGTTACAAAACACAGGGACGAGAGTGTGACAGAAAATCCTTAGAAAGACGAACGAACCATAATAGAGAAGGATGGGCCTTCTAAGAAGGAATACATGGGGACTGCATAAGAGACAGAGTGCAACAAGCTCATATTCTTAGAGGGAAGAAAATATACTTTTGACCTAGAAGATCTTCTTTGTGCCTTTGCAGAGGTTTTGGGGAAAGGAAGTGTTGGTACAACCTACAAGGAAGTCCTGTAAGATGGAGTTCTCTTATGCACTTTCTCTCTTCTTTTGCATTTTTTTTCTATGGGTCACAGTTAGAGTTTTTAATTAATTTTTTATTAATCCATATTATAAAGGTTTATAACAATTATTTGGTGGCTAAATTGCATTGATTATAAAACTAGTAATTTCTCCTAAATTTGTAAAGATATACTGAAAGAACAATAGATTTCAGAAGATTATATTGATAAACTAAATAATTAAATATAGAAACTCCTATTTCTAATAGAATAAATATTATATAAAAATCATTTGAAAAAAATGAGATATATAAAATTTATGACTACACCTATCTTGAAAAATTAAATAACTAAATACATAAACTCCTACTACTAATAGAATAAATATTACAAAAAGATCATTTGAGAAAAATTGAGATATATAAATGTATGACTACACGTACATGTGACTACACAACTTGGTGTAGCATGTATTGTATTGATATAAAGTGGATTCGGTGAATGATAGTTATCTCTAGCAGATAATGCTAACCTTATTGAAAAGTGGAAACTAAAGAATCAACTAAGTGTCATAGATGTGTAGCGATAGCAAATTCAGTGAGGATGAAGACTTTCGTTTTCACACATGCTAAGGATTTTCTTCAGGTAATGCATATTTAATAATGGATTGACTTGATCCTGGATTTATTATGATCCAATATTAAGGCATATATTTAAAGATGCCTCAATCAATACAGGGAAAAGTAATGATGACGAACCAAATATAGTTCAGGAATTAAAGGACATAGAACAAATTAGCATCAATGATGATGTTCAACGAGAAGACTATGAACTAGGTGATGATGAAAACATTCCTTTAGCAGTATGGAGAAGCAGGGCTAGAGGCATATCTTCACAAAATTATAAATTAGATGAGGCAATTCACCATGACAATCAACAATTTCCAAATGCAAATGATCTTATAGAAGAAGACAATATTGATGATATACAAAATGAAGATCAAATTAATATATCTCATAACATTGATGTTTTTGATCTAGAAACAAATTTTATTGATAAAAAATATGATGAAGGTGAAGATGAGGATATCGTAATATGACTTTATAAAAATGGTTAGGAAGAGTAATATTAATTGCCTGCAAGAAAATATGAACATTGACAAGGAAGCATTGGAAGACATAGATGCAGATGATAACATAAATGAAAACTTCTAGATACTTTACAGGATATGTAATTTATTTACATAAGGACATTTTTTATGTCCTGTTTTGAAATGGTTCATTGTTATTTGGTTGTAATTTTCATTTAATTACTATGTTTAAAACTCATAATCCAAATTGGTGTTTTGGATATTCTTATAGATATACTAATTACTTGATGAAATTAATGTCATTAAAAAGTATGTTAGTTAATATGATTTGTTGGTTGGAAATAAAAATCTCAATGAGTGAAATGAATTCTGAATGAGCTCTAAGGTCGGAGAGCGGCAGGACGAACAGCTAGGGTTTACTGGCTTTAGCAGGTGTTGAACTCCATGGAAGGGCACAAAGGAGGGAGCTCCACTCCCTCCTACAAGCAAGCCGTGGCCAACCGAGGTAAGAAACCAATAGAAAATGTCAGAGGTCCTGCAGAAGAAGGGAAAAGGAGCATGGAAGAGGAGCAAGAGGGAAACAAATCAAGGGAGAATAATAGCACAAAAGAAAAGGAGGAAGAAGACAAGGAACAGGGAGCAAAAAACAAAGCACAAAAGGGACCATGTAAACCCAAAGCTGAGGTCACACCTAGAGTAGTTTTGAATGATCCTGCTCTGCAGGCACACAGGGACCACATGCGGACATATGCTATCATTTGTAAATTCATGGGATTATGGCCCACTGAAAAGGCATTACAGACATGGATTAAATACCACTGGAAACCAAAAGGAAGCATTGACCTACATCTTGGGTCAAAGGGATTCTTTACTATGGTCTTCACAAATATTGAGGATAAAGATAGGGTGTTTGAAGGAGGGCCCTACTTCTATGCAGCAGCAGGCCTGTACATGCGACCGTGGATGATGAATTTTGTCCCTGAGCGAGAAACTTTCACTTCGGTCCCAGTCTGGGTAAGACTCTACTCTCTACCTCTTGATTACTGGCAACCGGAATCGTTATCTACCATAGGAAACAAATTAGGGCATTTTGTCAAAACTTCTGAGGCCACCAAAAGGGGAAAGTACACTTCCTTTGCACGAATATGTGTGGAGATGGATCTCTCTGGAGCTCTACCGGATGAGGTCATCTTGGAAGTTTTTGATGAAGAATGGGTGCAAACAATAGACTATGAACACATTCCTTTCAGATGTCGGAGATGCCATGAGCATGGGCACCTATTTAGAGACTGCCCTCTCAGTAAAATAGAGAATAGAAGTAAAGCGACCACAATGAAAGATACTGAAGGCTTTCACAAAGTGGTTCATAGAGGAAAAGGGGGCAAGAGGGGGCCAAAGCAACATCAAACAGAAGGGAAACAGGCTAATCTGAATAAGTTCCAAGTACTCGAAAAAGAAGAAGAAATAACAAAAGAAGATCGGGAAATGGAGGGAAGCCCAATGGAGAAGGAGAAAGAAGAAGAGAGAGTACAAACACAGGATATTAACAAACAGAAAGAGACTATGCTGAGTGATGTAGAACCGGAGATGGACCAAGAAATGACCTAGAGTGAGATGGAAATGGAGGATCATGAACTACAGGAGATTCTTGACAGGGAACACTTAGATCTGGAAGGATTCTTGAAACAGGGGACCATGAGGGGGGTAGACTCTTTACCGCCAGAAGAGTTCAATAGAGTACAACAGTTGTTCCTATGGAAAACTCAGGATATAGGGCTGAATAGGCAGGGAAAAAATGAAAGGCAGGGAAACGAAGGTGTGAAAACTATGAAAATCACACCTGGATTAGCACCTAGAAACCCAGGTAAGAAAAGAGGCAGGAAAAAGCAGAACGAGTTATTGATGGAATGTGGAAAGCTAGTGATAGATTCAGGTAAGATGAAAGATCTAACCAGCTACTCCTTTACAAATCTTTAATAATGAAGTTTACATCTTGGAATATCAAAGGTCTAGGTAGTAAAAGGAAACAAAGAATTCTTAGTATTAGAATGAAACAAGAAGCTCCGGATATGATCTTTATCCAAGAAAATAAATGTTCCATTTAGAAAATAAAAGAAATTCACAACAAATGGCTCAATAAATTTGAGTTTCTAGAAGTCAAAGCAGATAATACAACAGGGGGCATACTTACTCTTTGGAACCCCCAAAAGATTGGCATAATAGATGCTGAGGCATCTAGAAATTATTTATCAGTGGTTATACAGTCAGTGGGAGATAGGGAGACCTATCTGGTCACGAATGTATATGGCCCTCAAATATTGGATGATAAACTTAGGTTCCTAGATTCCCTTATGGAGCTTAGAGACAGACATGTAGATGTACCATGGATCTTGTGTGGGGACTTCAACATGATCAAATCACTTTCAGAGAAAAAAGGGGGAACCAGAACATTAAGCAGAGACTCCACAACTTTTCAAAATTTTATAGATAATATGAAGCTTGTTGACACTGACATGAGCAATGGTCTCTTCACTTGGAATAATAAAAGAGGAGGTGATCCTCAAGTAGCCTCAAAGTTAGACAGATTCATAATCTCAGAGGACCTTATGCTCTGCAACAAGGAAATGATAGTGAGAATTCTCCCCTTTGGAGGTTCGGACCATTGGCCTGTTCAACTTGAGGTTCAAGGCATTGGTACCCCAAAGAACAGACCTTTCAGATTTGAGAATATCTGGCTCACACACCCCGACTTCATCAGTAACATTACAAAGTGGTGGACAAAAGATTTTCATATTCAGGGTACAAGTATGTTCCAACTACACAAAAGACTAAATCACATCAAGCTAAGACTTAAAGATTGGATCAAGAATGAATTTGGCAATATTTTTTCAGCTAAAAAAGTTGTTGAAGAAAAAATGCAGGTACTCAATCAAACCCTTATCTCAGAGGGCTTTGATAAAGATAGAAATGACCAAGTCACCAAACACCATCAAGACTGGGAGAATTTATGTAAACAAGAGGAAATATTTTGGAGACAAAAATCCAGAGTTCAATGGCTGAAAGAAGGGGAGCGTAACACTGGTTTTTTCCACAGATCAACCATAGCGAACAGATCTCATAATAGGATATCTTTAATCAAGGATGAGGGCGGTCATCTTCTTAACTCCCATGAAGATATAGAAATGGTGTTAGTTCAGCACTTTCATCGAATAGCACAGGAAACCATTTCAGATAGAGAGCATTTTATGAGGGATTTAACCGGGCATATTCCTAGACTGGTTACTAGAGAGGATAATTTCAATCTCAATAGGCTAGTGACAGAAGAAGAGGTTAGTGTGGTCATCAAAGAAATGTAGAATGGTAAAGCACCAGGCCCTGAAGGTTTCAATGTGGATTTCTTTAAAGCTTGCTGGAATATAGTTAAACAGGATATTCTGAATGTAGTGGAAGATTCCAGGTTGAATAGAACTATTTTGAAGGTGCTCAATACTCCCTTCATCTCCTTGATCCCAAAACAAGACAATGCTCAGACTCCTGATAGGTTTAGACCCATAGCCTTGTGCAATGTGGTTTACAAGATTATATCCAAGGTTGTTGCTAACAGACTCAAACCACTTCTTCCTACTCTAGTTTCTGTAGAGCAATCTGGTTATGTGGAAGGCAGACAAATTCTCAATAACATCATTCAAGCGCATGACGTGGTGCACTCATTGCCAAGAAATAGGAAGGCTGGTATGATTATGCAATTGGACCTAGCCAAAGCTTATGATAAGTTGAATTGGTCCTATATAAGGAGGGTCCTTATTGCTTTTGGGTTTGACCATAACTGGGTTAGATGGGTCATGGCCCTGGTAACTTCTTCTAGCTTTTCAATTCTGGTTAATGGTTCTCCTTCCAGGACTTTTACTCCTTCTAGAGGCCTCAGGCAGGGTGATCCGCTCTCTCCCTTTCTCTTCATCCTCATGATGGAAGATCTGGGTCGGTATATCAAGCATGCGAAAGAAGTTGGTAATATCAAAGGCCTCCAACTTTCAGAGACTGGTTAGGCTTTGACCCATCAACAATTTGTTGATGATACTATGCTACAGGGAATCCCCATGGTCAAAGAAGCTCTAGCGTACAAACATATCCTCTCTAACTTTGCCATGGCTATAGGTATGGAAGTTAATCTCTCCAAATCTAAGATTTTTTTCTTTAACACCAATATAGCTATTTAGAAAAATATCTCCAGGATTCTAGGCTTTCAAAGGGATGTCCTTCCCTCCAAATATTTGGGAGTTCCTCTTATTGATAAGCCTTTGCACAAGGGAATTTGGGAGCCAGTGATTAATGAGATGCAGGATAAAATTAGGAAACGGACCTTTAGATCTTTAAACCTGGCTGGTCGGTTAGTGCTTACAAAAGCTGTTCTCCAATCAATCCTCGTCTTCATGTTATCAGCCCTTCCAGCTCCAAAAGGAGTTTTACAACTTTTTAGAACCATTCAAAGAGACTTTCTTTGGGGTAAAGGGGAGGAAAGAAAGAAATGGGCCTTGGTAGCTTGGGAGAAGATCTGCAAACCCAAAAATTATGGGGGTCTTGGACTGGATGATCCAGAAGTACTAAGTAAAGTTTTAGGGGCAAAATTATGGTGGCGCTGGGTGAAAGACCCAAAGGCGCAGTGGGCTAGAATCTAGAAAGAAAAATATGCCAGCAATTGGCAAGATAATGATCTAATAAGGATGTCTGGCATTATAAAGGGCTCACACATATGGAATAAGGCCTGGGGGAATAGAGGATTAGTTCAAAAAAACAGCTTCTGGGAAATCAAAGAGGGTGATCTTGCTTTGTTTTGGGAGGACAAATGGCAACAAGAACCTACACTGTTAAGAGAGAACCTTCTGGACCTCAAGAAAGAAACAGATACCAAAAGGTTATTCAAGGTAAAAGATTTTTGGGATCAAACCAACAGTGAAGGAAAATGGAGAACCTGGAAGAATTGGGATCACAGGGAAGACAACCCACTGAAAGCCAAAGCAGAGGCACTTCTAAGAATATTGGAACAAAGGAAAATTTTAGTGATAGGGGGGCATGACCAACTTAGATGGGGCAACAACAATGCAGGAACCTTCAATCTTAAGGAGGAAAAACACATACTCCTTGAGCTGGTTTCCAATGATTCAGACAGGGCTTGGTAGAACATATGGAAACATCAAGGATGGATGAAGATTAAACTCTTCCTGTGTTTGGTTCATCATAGGAAAATTTTGACTTGGGATAACATTCAGAGGAGGGGTGTTATGGGCCCTTCCAGATTCCATCTCTATGAAGCCCAAGAGGAAATAATGGAGCACCTTCCCAATGATTGCATTTTCACCTCTTGGTTGTGGGATACATTTGCCACTATCTTCCAGCAGACAGATAGGGACAAAGGAAGTATTATCAATACCCTAATCAATTGGAGAAGCAACTTCTCTGATTTTGAACTTCTAAGCTCTGCCTGGGCTTTAACACCAAGCTTCATAATTTGGAATGTCTAGAAAGAAAGGAACAATAGAATCTTCAAGAATGAAAAATGTTCCTCCCAATGCCTTTTTGAGAAAATCTTAAGACATCTTAAGGAGACGGTAAGTACCATAGTGCGAACTTTCCCTAAAAATCCACCTTCAGAAGCTAAAACGTAGATTCTTCGCAAGTTAGGTATGCAGGGGCTTATTCCATAGGGCCTGGACAGGAAGGTTTTGAAAATGGACACTAAGCAGGATTATTGGCATCCTCCCCCTTAGGGTTTTTTGAAGTACAACATTGATGGGGCATCCAAAGATAACCCGGGTATTGCTGGCTGTGGAGGGGTGTTAAGAGATGAAAATGGCAGTCTCCTTTTTATTTTTCATTGCCAATTGGGAAGAGCCACTAACAATATGGCGGAGTTAATGGCTCTGGAGCAATGCTTGGAATTCCTGAAGTAGGATAATCTCCATAATGTTATTGTAGAAGCCAATTCTGAGTTAATCATAAACTCGGTCAAAAGAATCAGCTATGGCACGGAGCTAGAAAAAGTCTCAAAACAATGGAGGCTGCTCCAGGTCTTTCAAAGGATTCAACTTCATCTCCATGGTCTACACACTGTGAGTTTTAACCATGTGTGAAGGACCACAAACAAATTGGCGGACATCTTGGCCAATCAAGGTGTACTCTGTAACAATAGCAGGGTTGCGATGAATTGGCATGAGATGCCTCTAAATAGATTAAAGGCGCAATGTCATGACCAGGCGGATGAGGATATAATGGTGTTTCGAAACAAAGACACAGAGGTGGGGTCTAGTTGATTTGGATTCTTTATGCAGGGTTTTTTTAGAAGCAAGAATATTCTGGGGATTCAAGGCACTGTCGGCCTCCCTAACCCTAGATAGTATGATCACAGAAGTTTCAGATCGGAGCTGCTGAGCAGATATAGTTCTGCAAATAATCGGCCGAAAAGCTGGATTTTCGTACTGCACGGGTACATACGTTCGTGGAGAAGTGATGGTAAGTGGCGGAGAAGTGAGGGTAAGTGGGGCTGAAATTCTGGCTTTCCTGGAAGCCTAAAAAGCCCCGTCTTCCTTTTTGTGGATGCAATACTGCTCAGGAAGTGGTTTATCGTCCATCGCAAGCCTTTCATGCAGGAAGTGGTTTTGTGGAGTTGGGAGCGATTCCACTCACCAAGCAACACGTGGCATTGTATGGGGCAGGAATACCGCCCTCATCGCGCGCTAATCTTTGGTATGTTAGGCCTACGTGATATGCACCTCGGCCGTCGGATCATGCAAGACAGATCAATGGTCAGGAATGATCAAGCATGTTGGTGGGTCCAGGATGGCTATCGTGTGGTTAATCACCAGGCTACTTGGTATTGCGATATTATCCTCCACCGTTGGATCTGGCATGGAGAATCGAAAGTCAAGGGTGAAGGCTTTGTTCCCCTTCCGGACCCATATTCCTTTTAGTGGTGTACCTATTTCTGCTTCGGGTCTGTTTCTAATGTTTAATTTGTTTGTTCTCTCCAGCTCGAACAGTTTCAGCTTGATTTGTATTTTGAGGTAATGGTAGTTTTTTTGTTTTGGGGACTGAGGCTCAGTGTTTAAGCTTGGGCTGTAAGAGGTGGGTTTTTTCTTTGGCCCACAATTCCTTTGGGAATGCTGTACATTATGTAAGTTGTTTATAGTTTTAATGGAATTGAAGGTTCGACTCTTGCTTCAGCAAAAAAAAAAACAATCTCAATGAGTTGGATAAGAGTTACCATGGTTAGTTTCATATATTGGTTGAAAATGGTTAGAAGTGATATGAATTTACTGGTTGAGACACAAATAAAATAATTTATGTATGTATAAACTGTCAGATATTATGCATGCACACAAATATAACTTGTGAAGTTGAATTAAGGAATTAATTAACACAAATATATTAAGCTACACTACAACAGAAATGTGAATCGTTGATGATCTTTGGATGGGTAATGAAGTTGAATTCAAATTGTCTAATGAGTTTATTCATTTTTTTAATCAATGATAACTTTCCCACATGCAGGTAATATTTTCCCCATATAGGGAATTTGTGATGGCATGGGGTTCCTATCATTTTATTGTTGTCGTCATCGTCATCATTTAATCACCATCCTCATTGTCATTTCCATCATCGTCATCTTCACCATCACCACCACTATCATAGGTTATTTTCTAATGAGGATTATCAACACATCTTCCCTAGTTTCTTATATATGTGTGTGTGTGTTGAGAAAAAAAAAATCATTGCCTAGGTTAATGTACATAAACCATATTTAACGGTAGATCAAATTAATGTTTTGCACACTTCCAAAACGTAGGGTTTCTAATCCAAGGTAGATCCTGAGCACATTGACAAAGGCAACTCTATCTTGGATGTATCATCCAAACATTTTTTATATCTACAAGCCCACCTATTATATCCATTGTTTTATAAAATGTTAAATATTTTCACACATGATATACTAAATAGTTAATGGATAATACAAATAGTTTCCATGGTTGATATTATTATAGTTATATGCTATTTGTAATTGATCAACAATCTTAATTTTTCCTTGAGAATTAGATTTGTGGCACAAAGAACATGGTTGAGAATCATTTAATGTCTATAGCAATTCACAACTACTGAAAATTGATTTTTCTTTCTCCTTAAGTTTTGCAACCCAATTTAACTTAAACATGCTTGACAGTGAAAAATCATTTGTTAATACTCCAAGTCTCACAAAATTTCTATAGACAACTATCTCTACTTGGTAATCTCAAAAATATCAACAAATTCATAATCTCATATATTGGTCAATAGAGGCCACCATCAAAGTGAATCAAATACCAAGAATGATCTATGTCTACTAAAACCTATAATAACATTGTTACCCTAATAGAAACTAAAAACTTCTATAGCCAGTTGTTGAAATTTTGGAACCAATTATAAATCTTCAACAACAAGTTGCTTTTTGATGAGGATTATTGCCATATCTTCCTTGGTTTGATGAGGAAAAAGAAATAAAATTTCATTGGTTATTAATGTAGACCAAATTAATTATTTTCATACTTCCAAAACCTAGTGTTTCTTATCTAAAGTAGATCCTAAGCATATTGATGAAACCAAATTTATTTTGATGTATCATCCAAACATTTTGTACAATTACAAGCTCACCTCTAATCCATTATTTCTGTAAATGTTGAAGATTTTCACACATGATATCCTAAATAGTTGGACAATACAAATAGTTGTCATTGTTATTCTTCCATTTATAAGCTCTTTTCAATTTAGTTGAAAACTAAATTTTGTCCCAAGAATTTGACATGTAGCACAAAGAACATGGTTAATACATATGATTCGACCTAGAACTAGTTAATAACAAAATTTAGCAAAAAATTTAAAAAAAAAATCTTTATCAAAAGTTTTTACCACAATTTGACAATTTTTTTAGTGCTAATACTAACACCCCCATTACAACATGATATATTTCTAGTGCTAATACTATCATTACAACAAGATATCCCAAGAGGGATAGAAAATGCAAAAAGTTTAATAATAATATGTATGTAGAATATGGTCTTGAAACTAGTGAATTCATGAAAATCCATGGGGTTGTAGTCAAAATAATTGTATGTTATTTAGTTTTTTACATAGATTGTCAAAATAATTGCATAAATAATTTTTTTAACCAAAATTTAACAAAAAAAATTTGGTGCTAACATTAGAACCACCATTACAACAAGATATCTTTCTATTGTTGGTGCCACCATTACAATAAGATATCTCAAGAGATATGGAAAATGCCAAAAGTTTGATAGTAATACATATGCAGAAGATGGTCTTGAAAATAGTAAGTTCATGAATCCATATGACTGTAAGGTCATTAGCATGATCATAATCATTTTCATCATCTCCATTATCATCATCATCACCTCAATCATTGTCATTTTTATTAGCATCATAATCACCATTCATGCCATCATCATCATCTTCTTCATCATCATCATCATGATTATGGACATTCTCATCATTTTTTCATAGTTATAGGTGTCGTAAGAAATATCATCAACCCAAAATATGTGATGAGTGATAGAAAAGGGTTTTTTACGACACATATGATATATGCAAGAGAAATAAAAACTCTATTTTTAAGAGATGATCGATGATGATGAGCATCACCACCATTATCACCGTCATTATCATTTTCATCATCTACATCATCATCATTAATGTAATTTCTATCATCATTGTTTTCATTGTCATCCTCATCATTGGCATCATCATCATCATTCGTGCCATTATTGTTGTTGATGATGACCTAGATGACAATGATGATCAGATGATGATGACTTGGATGACGACACCTAAGATAATGATTATTATTATAACAATGACAACATTTAAAAATTGGGAAGATTGTCCAAGGTCATTAGCATCGACATCATCATAATCACGACCATCATCATCATCATTTTCATTGTCACCTACCTCGTCGTTATCACCATAATCACAATTCATGTCATTGTCATCATCTTCATTATGATCATCGTCATGATTATTGACGTTGTCATTAGTTATTCATAATTGTCAATGTCATAAGAAATATCATCAATGAAAAAAATGTGATGAGTGTTGCAAAATGGATGCAAAAGAGAACACAAAAATTGGGGCAACAAAATACATAAAATTGAATGAAAAGTGGTTGCAACATAAGTAGATGAAAAAAAAGATGCAAAACCTGACACAAAAGTGGATGCAAAAGCAAATACAATAGTCAATGCAAACTTGGACGCAAAATAGGATGCAAACACCAATGTAAAAGTGGAGCAATAGTAGGCATAAAACTTGACACGAATTGTGGTGAAACAAATGTGGATGCAACAATAGATGCAAAAAAGGACAAACTTGGATGCAAAAAGGAGGCAAACTTGGATGAAAAATAAGATGCAAAAAGGGATGTAGACATGGACACAAACTTGGGTGCAACAATGGACACAAAATTAGATGCAAAAGTGGATGCAACAAAAGTGGATGCAAAAGTAGAAGAAAAGCGAGATGCAAACCGTGATGTAAAAGTGGATGCAACATGGGATGAAAAAATATACACATATTCGATGCAAACTTGGACACAAATAGGATGAAAATGTGGAAGAAAATGTGGTTTGCAACGATAGGTGCAAGATATGGCACAGATTGTGGTGGTGAAAGATATGGCACAAATTGTGGTGCAACATAAATGGATGCAAAAGTGGATGTAACAATAGACACAAAAAAAGATGCAAACTTGGATGGAAAACAAGGTGCCAAAAGGGATGTAAAAGTGGATGCAAAAATGGGTGTAAAAGGCGAAACAAAATTGGATGCAATGGAAGTAGATGCAAAAGTAGATACAAAATGAGACATAAAACTCAATGCATAAACCTAACACAAAAGTGGATGCAAAAAGAGATGCAATATTTGATGCAAAAGAGGATCCGAACATAGATGCAAAATTGGAAGCAAATGTGGGTACAACAGTAAGTGCAAAACATGACGCAAATCATGGCACAACAAAAATGGACATAAAAGTGTATGTAAATATAGTTGCAAAAAAAGAAGCAAACAAAGATGCAAACATAAATGCAAAAAGGGATGCAAAAGTGGACATAAACATGGGTGAAATAGTGGATGAAAAATTAGATGCAAAAGTGGATGCAACATAAGTCGATGCAAAAGTAGACGCAAAATGATACACAAAACCCATTGCAAATCCTGACGCAAAAGTGGATACAAAAAGGGATGCAAAAATAGATATCAATGTAAACTTTGAAACGGGAACTGATACTGTTACCCGTTTCGTAAAGATAGCAAAAAAGTGACTTGATTTTGAAAAGGGGTGATGTAGAACAGACTTGCTTTTTTTAGAGCATAGTTTTTGGCACTTCAATTTTTTTTATGTACATTACGTTTTAGAATGGTAGTGATTTTCATGCTGATTTGAAAAAGTGGGTATTCTGCATCAGACCCTTTTTTTAAAAGACCTGTTTTTTGGCTTTAAATTTTCTAATGCATAAAATGTAAATAATTATTTTTTAAATTTGATAATTTTTGAAGTGGTCGTTTTCTTCATATTTTCTTGTTTTTTATTTTAATTTTAATTTTTTTTGTAGTGAGGTTTTTATTGTTTTGCATTTTTAAATTAGAAGGTCGATATTTTGAATTTTCGATATTCTACATATTTATACATCCTTAATTAATTTTTCAATCCACATGAAATAATTGTTTTTAAAAAACAATATTTTTTAACAATGGACATAAAAATAACAATTTTTAACATAAATATAACTAAAAAACTACACGTTTTGATAATTTTTTGCTAGAATTGACATGTCAAAATCACAATTTTTATACGAAAATTTTAACTAAAAAAGGTTAAATAGTAGTTTTTTTTATGAATTTCATGTCAAAAAAAATAATAATAATTAGTTTTTTTTCAAAAAATAATGATTAACTTAAAAATCAATGCCAAAATCACATATTACAAATATTGAATGCATAACAACCCTAATTGAGTGTTTATTCTTCTCATAGAATGTCAAAGTCAAAACATTGCAAAGCTTGATTTCCAAGCATAACCTAAATTTAATCAACAATGTCACGTAATCCAAACTCTTCATCCTCTAGAGTTTCATCATTGTCTTTTTCCACAATATTTTCTATTTCCTTTTGCTCATTTTCCTCTTCTAATGGATCTTTGATGTTTGTGAATCTCCCAATGTATGTATTTTCAAACATTCCATGTAATGGTGGTTGGGGTTCCTTTTCCTTTTTTGCCACACGTGATTCACTAAAGTCCCCTTTCTTCAACCCAATTTCTTGCATTGCATCTGGATGAAATTGAAGAGCATTAATTCTTTGCTGAATGAAATTGCACTATACTGGATCTTTTTCGATTGCAATGCAATTTCTTCCTTTTTGAAGGCAACATGCTAGTGCTGTACCTAATTATCAAGTACAAAAGAAATAATGAACTAAATTAGTACAATGAGATATTAATTAAAAAATAACATATTGAAATTCAATTCCATATAATAAAACTTACCTGAGCCAGAAAATAAATCCAGAACCCAATCTCCTTCATTTGAACATATGTCTATAAGATAGTTAATCAATAATTGTGGTTTTTGATAAATGTTAACTATCTCTTCTTTTGCTTCTTTGTCTTCATATGTTAGTTTTCTCACAATAGCATCATAAGTCAGTATTTGGCTATGACTCTTTCCGCCTACCCAATTAAAAATCATAGACATATGGCTATCATCTTTTGCCCAACTATCAATATGAATGAACTCACAATCATTTATAAATTGTTGATCTTCATTGTTAAGAATATTTGACTTTTGCCTATAACATGAAATAGTAAAAGTTCAATTAACTTGTACATAAATAAATTTTTCAACATTAATCAAATATACATTTTAAATGTCTTACCATGTAAGCTGCATCCTTGAATTTGTTTTCCCCTTGAAGCTTGACAATAATATTGCCAATTGCGTGTTTGAATGAAATGTCACAAATCTCCATAATGGTGATGACGTGACTTCTACAAATCCCGCAACCACTTTACTAAGAGCTTGATAAGTATAAGGGTCACTATCATAGTCAATGTTTGGAATATTGAAACCATGGGGAATATCTGCAATGACTAGGGCATAATCCCTTTTAGGTATGAGTTTAGCAATGTCTTCACAGTCGCCTTGTATTACTTGATATTGAATAGTGTCTAGCCCATTCCAAATGAAATGATTAAGAGTTGGATCAAGTTGAACATTCTTAATACGTTGCTTCCTTAGTCTTTCGATCTTTATTTTTTCAATAAAGGTTTTGAAACTATCTGGTGCTATAAAAATGAATGTATAAATCAAGATACCTTTTTAAATGCAAGATAAAAAGCTTTTAATGTTGATGTAGAACTTGAATCTGGATAGTTGCGTACAACATCATCCCAACTATCTTCATTCAACAATCTAACCATGTGTTCTTGAATTTTCATGTAAACTTTGTAACTGCATAGATAAAGTAACAAAAAGTTAATATAATGATATGTATGACAAATACTACCAAGAAAAACATGTTTTATTTAAAATATAATTATAATTTAGAAATAAATAAAAATAATTCAACAAACTTACTTTTGAAATTCTTCATACATTTCCTCCAATGATAATTCCCCTGACCTCATACGAGATAATATTGTTTTGACAATTTTTTCATTTTTCACTCGTATCGCCCTCCAAGGTGTGATAGTCATATCGTTTGGAAGCTGTTTCATTTCAGGAGCTAATTTATTGTTGCTACATATAAATGGCTTAGACTTTTTGACCCTCTGGTTTTTAATGGCAATATCTTCCCACATTATAAAAATCTCATCAATCAACTTCCAAACATCTCCAGTTCTAAATGGCAATTGGAAAATGTTATCAACACCTCTGAATAAATCACTATTTTTGTTGCCTTTTCCACCTTTTGAATTGGTTTTCTCTTCAATTTGATAGCTTATTTCCATACAACATTCCTTTCAGAAATCTGCAGTAACATTTATCCTATCCCCACCATATTTTTCTTCAAATTCACTATGAATAAATCTAACCCTTTGGACGAAAGTCATAGACATCCTATACTCATTATCTGAATTATGATCCCATGCCACTAACTTTGCTTCTGTATCTGATAAACCAGCGTAAATGATACATTTCATTGTTTCAAAACGTAGGTTATTAGGATATTCCTCCATCAATTGTCTTTGAGCTTCTACAAAATGGTTCCCCCCAAGCACATAATAATTGTATTCAAAACATTTTGACTTATCAAATGCTTCTTTGTTGGGAATTTGAAGTGGATCAACAAGAAGCACATAACTAACCACATGAGCATATGGATTATATGTCATCAATGTCTTCAAGTTGTGAACATGTAGATGATGTGGCTTTCTAACTTGATATTGACATTGTCCTTCACTTGCCTTATAGGTTTGCCTGACATTAAGCTGAAATGTATGTACCATCAATTAAGTTTCTCTTTGTCAAATTCTCTCGAATGGCATTTTGTTTTGTTTTGATAATGCCATCCTCTAAATCAGCTCCTGGTGTAATGATTTCTCTTCTTTCTTTTGAAGTTTCACTAGGTTCTTGACTACTGGTAATGACTGCTTCAAAATCTTCAACTTTACTTTTCTTCGTCATAACATTCCCAACAGATTTATTATCGGGCATTGTTACTTTTGGTATTTTACGGCTCTTCTCAGTTCCAATGTCATCTTCAGTAATGGAAACATATGCTTCACTGTCAGTTTCAACTTCATCGTCCTCAAAAGTAACTTGTTTACCCTTGCTAGATTTATCCACCAGAGGCATTTTTCTCTGATTCTTTGGATGTAGTTTTGTAGCATCATCAATTACTACATTTTGCTTGTTTTCCATATCTTCTTTTGACACTGAGTAAAAACTGCTAACAACTTTCATGATATCATGCTCTATGAAATGAATGCCTCCCAACCTAATTGAACAACTTTCAACAAAATTATGCCAAACAAAATATCATATGTCAATAAAAAACAAAGTTAAAAAAATATAGCGAGACACTTTCAAGAACGCAAAATAAAATAACAATACTTACGATGTTTTGTGTCATCTCATTTACAATTTGTTTACACAACTTTGTAGATACCTCTCTCGTGTCATACAATGAATATGATAGTCGGTATTTAATCCTTTCATGTGACTTGGGAGCTTTTGTAAGTATGTAAACAACTTCAGTGTCCGGTACCGAACACATATCTATGACTCTTCCCATCACCTCAAAAATTCCATTATCATTCGGTATATCAATATATAGATATATATTCACATTTGTGCTTTCTCTTTCTTTCACATACCAGATTCTTGATGGAAATTTCACCTCTTTTGAATTCTTCCAGTCTGAAATCATCTTCTTATCACTTGAGGCACTTGAAAGATTTGTAGCCATGAGCTCAGGTGGAGTTCGTTCACCAATGTTTCTTGAAGATGCACCTTTAAGAGTCTTTGGTCCAGAAAGATTCATAGAAATTTTCTTTGATGCCATTTTCCTGAAAAATAGAAACACATAAATCAGTAAATAATAAAAAAATATTAACTTAAATTAACAATGAAAATATATCATAAATTTCTTATTTGTATAATCAGAATTTCCCAGCTACCCCTAACGGGGGGGGCAGGCGGGTTGGCACCGGGCGGGTCGGTCGGTAAGCGGGAGGTCGGGTGAGGGACGGCGGGGCGGGGTGGGCAACTGGGTGGATGAGGGCGGGCGGGGCCAGGCGGGGTGGGTCGGCCCCCAACCTCCCCATCCTCACCCGCCCCCTTGACTTGATAACCTCCTGATCCCCACCCGCACCTAGCCCCTTTCCACCTCCATGCACCCACACTGACCCTCTTCCCTCACACCCACCTGCCTCTCCCCCAGCCCTCTTTCCCCCCCTTACACACTCCCTCACCCCCTCACACAAACCCGCCTCTCCCCCACCCACCTACCCGACCCCTCCCACACCCCCTCACACCTCCCACCACCTCACACACCCCCTCACACACTAGGCACTCCTACACACCCTTTCCCACCCAACATCCCCACACAGCCCCGCCCACAGCCTCCACCTCCCTGCCCACCCTTCCACCTGCCCTCACCCTCCATTGCCCTCCACTTCTCTGCCCGCCCCCTCACCTGCACGCCCTCCCCCTCACCCGCCCACCCCCCCTCCCTCACCCTCCGCCCACCCCACCCCCCGCCTCACCCTCCGCCCACCCCACCGCCCCCCTCACCCTCCGCCGCCCAAACCCCCCTCCCCCCTTCCCCCACCCCACTCACATTCTAAAAGGGTATGTATTAACATTCTAATGTAGAAAAAGTAAATCACGAATAAAACATTCCAAAATTAACTATGTATATATTATATGAAAGTAGTGAAAATAATAAAATTCTTACATTTTATTAGTTTTTTAGTCAAAACCTTCATAGATCTATCTTGATTCTATATCTAATAAAAATGTAGAAGAATAAAAAATCATGTAAACATTTTTTAGACTTTATGCTCAAAATGATATTTACATCTTGATATCTACTAAACCCAAAAATCTAAGATTTTCAAATTTAAAACAATTTATTTTAATATTTCATTTAATATATGTCTGATTTTTTTAATAAGTACAAAAAAAATATATGTAATGAATAAAAAAATATTTGACTTAAAGTAATTATAATATACCGCCAAAGATTTTAAATAAAAAATATATCACCCAGTAAGGCATGAGACAAAATGAACCGTGCACATTAAAAATCTTTGAAAACTTAACCATGAAAGAAGTGAATAAAATTGTTTGTAAACAGAAGGTGTATAACAGAAGTTTCCATTAGTTCAAAATGAGTAACAACCATCGTGAGTGACAACCTTCCATTTCCCTCCCCTTCACCCTCCGCCCCCTCACCCACACGCTCTCACCCCCACCCACCCTCTCACCCACGCTCCCCATCCCTCCCCCTCACTCGGCTCCCTCCACCTCACCCCCCGGCGTTCCCTCCCCCTCACCCATGCTCCACACCCCCCCCCCCACCTCCTTGCGGCGCCCCTCACCCCTCCTCTCACCCCCCCCGCGCCCTCCCCCTCCCCGTACCCTCTCCACTCCCCCTCCCCGCCCTCCCTCCCTCCCGCGGCCCGCCCACGGCCAGTGCCACCCCGGCGAGCCACCCCCTCACCCGACCGGCGGCCGGGCGATGCCTGCACCACCCGAGCGGCCCACTCCCCCACCCGACCGGTGGGGGGGCAGGCTGCCGGGGTGGCACAGGCCTCGGTCGCGCCACCCCAGCGGCCCGGCCCCCCGCCCGATTGGCGGCAGAGTGATTCTGGGAATCGCTTGGCCGCCGGTCAGGCGGGGGGGTGGGCTACCAGGGTGGCGCAAGCCTCGGCCGCACCACCTCTGTGGCCCGACCCCCTACCCAACTGGCGGTCGGGTGATTCCCCGGTGCAGGCCTCGGCGGCCTGACCCCCCGCCCGACCGGCGGGGGGGGGGGGGGTGGGCAAGGGGAGGGTGTGTGAGGGGGGGTGAGGGGGAAGGGGGGGTAGAGGCCGCACGGGGGGAGGGCGTGTGGGTGAGGGGGTGGGGAGGGTGGGTTAGGGGGAGGACACGTGGGTGGGAAGGAGGTGAGGGGGAGGTCGTGCGGAGGGCGGGTGAGGGGGAGAGCGTGCGGGTCAGGTGAGGGGGAGAGCGTGGGTGGGGAGAGTGCATGAGGGGGAGGGCGTGCGAGTGAGGGGGCGTGGGTGGAGCGGTCGATGTGGGGTGCAGTCGAGTGGGTGTAGGGGGATGAGGGTGAGGGGGAGGGCGAGTGGGTGTGGGTGAGGGGATAGGGGCGACGTAGGCGCGTGGAGGTGGAAGGGGGTGGTGCGGGTGGAGATGGGAGGGTTAGCGAATCATGTGGGGATGTGGGGGTGAGGGGTTTGAGGTGTTGGTGGTAGGGGATGAGGGTGGTGTTGAGGGGGTGGAATATGGAGGGGGGGTTAAGGGGGTAGGGGCACGGGGTGTGGGTGAAGGGAGTGAGGGTGTCGGGAGGGGGGTTGGTAGGTAGGGGGCGAGTCGGGCTGCAACACCCACCCTGGCAGCTCACCTGCCTGCTGCGGGGGTTAGGCAGTTTTGAGAATCGCCCAACCCCACGACAGGCAGGCGAGTTGCTGGGCCGCCCCCACACCCCCTACCGCCCCCCCACGCCCTCACACCCCGCCCGCTCGCCCGATCTCCCTGCCCACCCTGCGACATCACGGTGGCCCACCCACGGCTATTGGGCGATTGATCTTGATCGGGCCCACCATGCTCACGACAGACGTAATTGTTATTTTGGCTCAAAAAATTATTAATTTAAAAAAAAAATTCTTTTTCATTAAACTAATTTAATATGAAAATTTTCAAGGAAAAAAATTTAACTTACCTTTCAATTGCGAGAATTCTTCATTGAATATGTTGTTGATAGCAATGTAGTTGCTCCACAAATTCACAAGTCTTTCAATGTTTTTCAGAAAACCTGGATGTGATGTGAGTAATAGTGATAATGAAATTTTAATATATAAGTGAAATTACGGAGATGTTTTACCGTACGGTTAATGTGGGATAATTTGTTTTAAAATATTATAAAGCGAATATTGTAGAATTGTTTTACAACGGGTTGAATGTGGGATTAATTTGTTTTAGAATATATTATAAAAATTAAAAAAAATGTTTCAATTGTTTAGTAAATATTATATACTTTAACTATTAAAATAATTAATGTAGAAGTTGTAGTTTACAATTTTAATTTTAATGATTTATTTCATAAAAAAATTTAGTTTACATTTTTCAATAAATTGTAGAATAAAATAATGAAGGTAAATAAATCTAACAAACTTTTTGGAAAGAAATATTTTCGTGAAAATTTTTGGAGGGAAATATTTTCGTGAAAATTTTTGGAAGGAAATATTTTCGCGAAACTTTTTGGAGGGAAAATTTTTGGAGGGAAAATTTCATTCTTTAAGCTATATAATATCTTTAGGAGACTCTCCATTTGTATCATTCAACATCTTCTATTTGAAAGGGATGGATTGTTCTGATAGTGAAGTTTCGATTTATACACCATCAACATCTTCATTGCGTAACAACTCTATTCATATTGATGAATATAGCGGGAATTCTTCCACTATGAATAGAAAGTCAATTCTTCCACTTAGTCCTGATTCTAAAGACTATGAGAGCAGCATTGATAAAAGAGGGGATGGAGAATTTCAAATAAATAAAGAGTCACAGATTCCACTTAGTCCTACTTCTAAGGACTATGAAAGCAACAGTGATGAAGAGCATGATGGTGAAGTTCAAAAGAATGGAGTGTCATGATGTCCACTTAGTCCTAATTTTGAGGACTATGAGAGTAACAATTTTGAAGAGCATGATGGTGAAGTTCAAAAGAATGGAGTGTCATGGTGTCCACTTAGTCCTAATTCTGAGGACTATGAGAGCAGCAGTTTTGAAGAGCATGATGGCGAATTTCAAAAGAATGGAGTGTCACGGTGTCCACTTAGTCCTAATTCTAAGGACTATGACAACAACAGTGATGAAGAGCGTGATAACGAATTTCAAAAGAATAGAGTTTCAAAGTGTCCACTTAGTCCTAATTCTAAGGACTGTGAGAGCAGTAATGATGAAGAGCATGATGATGAATTTCAAAAGTATGGATTGTCACGGTTTCCAGTTAGTCCTAATTCTAAGGACTATGAGAGCAGCAGTGATGAAGAGCTGGATGATGAATTTCAAAATATTGGAGTGTCACGGTGTCCACTTAGTCCTAATTCTAAGGAATATGAGAGCAATAGTTATGAAGAGCATGATGATGAATTTCAAAAGAATTGAGTGTCACTGTGTCCTCTTAGTCCTAATTCTAAGGACTATGAGAGCAGCAGTGATGAAGGATAGGATGATGCACTTAGTCCTAATTCTAATGAGTATAAAGGTAGCAGTAACAAAGGACAGGATGTAGCATCTTCAATAAGTAAACAGTCACATTTTCGACGTAGTCCTAATTCTATGGACTATGAGAGTAGCACTGACAATGCACATGAGGAAGAATATCCATTAAACATCGAGCCGGATTTTCCATTCAGTCCGAATTCTAAGGACTACGACAGTAGCAATGAAGAAGGAGAAGATGAAGAATATCCTCCAAGTCAATATTTGAAAAGCAGAGCTGATCATAGTGTGGATAACATTCCTCTTAATGATGATGAAAATCCTTATACAAATGATGATCCAATGATGGAGATGTTTCCAAGAAATATTTTATCGAGGAGTAGACATTTTCGTATAAATGCAAGTTCTTCGATTTATACAAGGGGTAGAGCAGAATATTTGACAAGAAGAAGTTCTATCAGTGCTCTCATTTCATATGAATGTTGCAAAAAGATTGCTTGAAACATATGGATTTCAAATTTGCATTAGAAAGCAGGAAGAGATATTTGTCAATGAATAAAAGCATGCAAAATTCATATTTAGTTGGGTGCATGCAATCTACATTGTCAGGTTATGATTATCATATTGGGACTTTATTTATCTATAGAAAAGCTTTCAAAATGTTTCATTCGATTGGGAATTTTCGTCTCTCGAGAATTCAAGAAAATTTGGAAAAGGATCCCACATTTTATTTAGAAGTACGTCATAAAAGACAGTTTGGGCCAGTATCAAATACTACAATGTCATGGATGAAAGATTTCTTTTCAAATCATGGAGAGTGTATGCCAACTAGAGAGGTAATACATATTCTAGATAATTTTTCAAGACGAGAAATCTACAACTTATAGAAAGAATATGCAGAAGGTGCTGAGGGACATGGCCGGTTTATTACATATCAATATTTTGTGAAAGTATGGAAGAAAGAATTCAACAATGTCCGTATTCCTAAGAAGACAAGGATGGGGATTTTCAGTACATGTGCTTCTCTTAAATAAAAAAGGGACAAATGTGAAGGGTCAGAAAGAGGTAAGCATTCAAAACTTTAACTTTTAAAATTGTATAGTCATCAACTATGAAAACATATTTCTTAATGAATTTCTTTTATGTTCTGTAGATTTAATTATCAAAGAACTTTAGGATCATCGCGAACAACAAACAAACGAAAGGAAGAAGTTGTACAAGCATCGAAAGAAGTGTTATGATAATCCAAATAAATATTTGGGTTTGATAATTGACGGTATGGACCAGAAGAAAACACTTTTACCACATTTTGTTCGCACACCCAAAAATTTACAGGAGGAAAATTTTATTTAGTTTCACTTGGTTGGTTGTATGGTCTTCAATGGGAAAATGTTGCCAAGGGTGTACTTCACAGCTCCAAATATTCATAATGATGCAAATTTGACCATAACCATAATTCATGATGTGATTTCTCATTGGTTTGGTAATCTTTCTGAAGTTTTGTATCTACAATTGGACAACACTTGCCGTGAAAACAAAAATCAAGTTGTTTTTGGATATCTAAACATGCTTGTTGAATTGAGAATTTGTCAAAAGGTAAAGGTTGGTTTCCTTCTTGTTTGGCACACTCATGACCATATTGATTAGATGTTCAGTCATTTTTCAGTCATATTGAGGAGGAAGCAAGTTGGGAGCTTGCCATCACTAATTGAATGTCTTAAAAAAACATACATGCTGGAGCCTACTTTTGATGTGTTGGAAGAAACTGTTGACATGTGAAGGTTTATTCTGGGATCATATGGTGGGGGGAAATGCATTGAACAACTTAATGACATTAGCTTCCAACATCAATTTCGTATCAAAAAAATTAACGGGAAAACACTAATATGGGGCAAGAAGTATTCAACTACTGCAGAATGGGCACCATCATCAGGTTTGCAATTTTTGAAGTTCATTCCAGATCATCCAATATTTGCATCAAAAATATTGTTATTAGAATCAGTTGGTGAAGTTCAGAATGCACGCAGACAAAATAGAGATGTAAATTATTCTGATTGCCTAGAAGAAATTAAAAAATGTACTAGATATACATATGAGTACTTTGACATTGCTGATTCAGTTTGGTGGGAGTCATTTTTCAATAATCAAAGTGATATCATTTCAAAAACAACAAATGAAGATATACCTTTGAAAAATCCATTTATTTGGCCACAAAATGTGTCGAATGAACATGAGGAAATAAACATTGTTGAACAGCAACAATCTCAAGGTATTATTAATTCTTCACAGGCAGAGGAAAGAGAGATGGATATTGGTTCTAGAAGATCTCATGCACAACGTGAAGCCATGGAAGACCTTTACAGGGATTTAGTACATGATATTAAGGAGGGTTGCATCATTGCAGTGCTAGCAGATGGAGATCCCAATGGCTATCCATTCTAGGTTGCTAAAGTCATAAAGGTCTTTACAGAAAATGAGGATGTTACAAGTGTTGAAGTACATTGGTATGCCACAAATACACACCCATTCAATGGTGTGTATAAGCCAGAGATGGTAGTTGATAAAAAAAATGGCGGAAAGAGAAAAAGAAAGGGTACAAATATAAATTGCCGCCGCACAGACATATTAAAATTGGAGGATGTTGACATACATTTTTATGACTTCAATTTAACAAAGAGAGGAACTCTTCACTTCAAGACGATAGAGATTTTGAAAAGGTTGTTACTAGAAGGAACAATGTTGAGATGGGAGTCTGCTGAAACCAGTCGTAGATCTAGAAGAATTTTGAAACCTGAAGTGTTGGGCATGCATGTGGACTCAGATGGGGCACTAGTTGATGAAAGAGAAGAATATGGAACATCTTCGTCAGCATCCAGTCACTCATCTGAAGATGTGAATTCTGATGGTGTGCAAGAAAATATGAGTGATTTTGAATAATTGTTTAAGATAGTTTATATAACTGATGTATGTATCATATCTTGAAATAAAATTAATGATTTCCATGTGGTGCTAAATGAGAAGTTATGAGGCATTTTTATGTTGTTGGATTATATGTCTTAATTATGATAATTTTTATTGTTTAAAATATTTACAATGCAATATTAAATTAGATATATAATGTATGTTTTATTCAATATCCAAATAATGACTTTTGAATTCATTTAGTGATGTAATTCGTTCATAATGTCATGGTTTTTTAATTTTATAGTTGAAAAAAATTCAATTTCTTTTGTATATAGCATGTTATGGTTGAAAACATGTTGAATTTATACTTAGAAAAGAAAAATGATATTCTACCAAAAACATTAATGTGTTTTTTTCCTCATAAACAACTTTGTTTGGCACATAAAATTTTGGTTTTACTAGCATTTTTTAAAAAGTTTGAAAACTGACCCTAAAAAAAAAAATCATTGTTCCAGTATCATCACTTTCGTTTTGAAGCTACATTTTGCATGAAAATTTCGTAGTAAATTTCATAGTCACTGTAATTTTTAAAACATGTTCAAAATTGACCCCTAAAAAATAAAATCATCGTTCTAGTATACACACTTTTCATTTTTAGCACTGTTTTTGATGTTTTTTCGGGTTTTTTTGGCCATAGTTCCCGTTTTGAGTTTATAGTTCCTGTTTCAAAGTTTACATAGTTAGATGAAAACATAAACACAAATTTGGATACAAATGTGGATGCAAAATTAGAAACAAAAGTGGGTACAAAGGGAGGTGCCAAATTAGGCGCAAATTGTGGCACAAAAAAATGGATGCAATATTGGACACAACAATAGATGCAAAAGAGGATGTAAATATGGATACAAAACAAGATGCAAAAGTGAATGCAACAAAAGTATATGTAAAAGTGGATGAAAAACTAGACGCAAACCTTGTCGAAAAACTTGGTGAAAAGGGGATGCAAAAAAGGATGCAAAAAATGATTTAAAAAAGGATGCAAAAGAGGATGCAAGTGTCACACGGAATCTGTCAAGGGTGCGGACACGACTGACCTTCCTAGAAGTCTAAGACATTCTAATGACAAACAAGACAAAATGGAGTGATCTTTCTCTAAATACACCTTTTACAACATGAAAACTACAAGTGTTTAGGCTTACCTTATTCCAAAACGCTGTTGTTGAAGTCCGTTCTTGACGATCCGGATGAGCTCCTCCTTCAAGTCAATTCCTGCAACCACAAACAATCAAACAATTACCAAGCACTTTCATTTCATATAATAAAACATATATTCAACATGCAGACCAAGGAACACATGAAATAACTCATTAACACAAGCTATTGAGAAAAATAAACCAGTTTGTATTAATAACGAAACAAAGAAACTCTTACAACCTGGCCTTGGTGTTGTGCAAGTTCCTCCCAGGGTCCATCAAGGGTTTTCCTCTACTTTGACAAAGCTCACCCTCTCCCAAGTAGAATCAAGTGAAGACAATCTCTCCTCACAAAGGCTCTAATGGAAGACCTAAATCCTGCAGCATTTACCCAAAGAAAATGTATAGCTCCAACCTCCTCTCCTTCTGGCTCAATGCCTTTATTTATAGTGCTGTAAAGAGGTTATTCAGGTCCACTATCAATGGGATCATCCCCCTCTATGGGTGGGATAGCTCCCTTATTGATGGGATAAGTTCCCCCTTAATAGAGATACATGAACCAACTGGAGGCGCATCCATTTCATCAAACCGACCTCTAGAATGTTCTAGAAGTAACCACAAGTAACTTTTTCAAGATAAAACTCGCGCATTTTGCCTTTTACAGAGGGACGCACCTGTCCCTTAACATACAGAGCGTCCATGGACGCAGATTTTGTGAACATGGTCAGCGTCCCCGCAGGTAAGGCTAGAGAGAACCTGCGACCCCAGAGATAAACATAGTTTTTACAAGACTTTCTCTCTTCTTTGAGTTTGAGATGGATAACAGAGGCATGAGACTTGCCTAAGAGGGTAGCATGACTGTTGATTTGAGCCATACTAACTGTAAGTAGTCAAGGTGACATTTTTTAGTGTAACAGATTGCCCCCTAAAGTGCGAAGCCTGGAATAGAATAGGGTTTTGTAATTCTAGGAAGGGTGAAGCGCTTTATCATTTCAAGGATTGCCTTGTGGATGGCCTGGTTGGAACCTGCAATTTTCAACACAAAATACATGGATAAGATTATATCATCACTGAGGTAGGCATTCCCATACTCAGATTCAAAACTTTAACTAATGGACTAACTATTCTGATACAGGAATGATCTTGCAGTACATCATTTTTATAGACTTTTGTAGACACAGTATGGACGCAGCCATCTGTTTATGATTAGTCTACATAGATAATGAATACAAAACTCCTCGCAGCCTGGATGGTAGAAACTAGATCCAGGGTCTTCACTTCTACTTCCCGAATTGGTACGATTCTAGCCATGTGATTAAATGATTCGATGTCGAACATGGTAGAAACCACTTGATTACCAGTCAATGATGTAAACTGTTAACAAGCGTGAGAGAAACCACCAGTAATGTCAATGGTTCTCAAAGTACCAAGCACAACCCGTGAAATGTGAATAGATGTTTTGATGTCGAACACTTCACGGAATCCTCTGATCGAAAGTCAATGATGTAAACTGACGTCAAAGGCGAGAAACCTGCCATTGATGCATGCAGACTTCAAGGTACTGTCGATTCCTAAGTCATCTTTCTAGATAATGTGTCGATGTCGATAGAAAGCGACCCGTTGCAGGCAAGCCCGCAACACGAAATCATTGTTCAAGTTGAAGAAATGTTGCTGTAAGGACTGACTCAGGGATGGTCAAATGGATGACAAGTATTTTGCAGATGAAAGTTTTTGCTTGCAGACCTCTTGAACACATAACGACACAACAGATGGCTTGGTGACGAATAACTCAAAGTTAATCCCCGAAACCCGGTTAAAGACTTTCAAAGTGGTTTGGTCAACTGTGAGGTAAAAGATTTCCCAACCCAGGTGAATGAAAAGTGTCGTGTTCAAGAGTGGTAATAAAGTTTCTTTTGAGACAAAAGGTGACAAATAGGTTCATTCTTCTCTCTTTTCCCCCACCATTTCTGGCAAGTACCTCTTTATTTTTAACAAGCTTGAGGAGGATAACATATGCTTGATTATAAGCTCATCCTTCGGACGAGTCCAACCTAGTTTAAATTCGAACCCTAGGAAGGAGTGGTTCGTTCCTGTTTGTAATTGAACAGGTCCTCTACTGTAAAAGTTTAACGAGCCCAGTATAGGAGAAACTCGGCGTTTTTCAATTTTAGAGAGTCTGAAAAAACTAAAGGAGACTCCACGTTGAACTTTTTCGTATATTTGTGTCCCTCAAGCCCGAAAAAGTATAAAATAATACCTGGGGGAACCGCTTGATCTTGCGACCAAGGAGTACTTTCATAATAGTGTCGTTAACCTGAAAAGTAAAAAGCGATCAAGGACACGTCGTTTTATTTCCTTATCGAGTTTGAAACGACAAAAACCCGGCAATCTTTTCCTGATTTTGCGGTCAGAAAAGAGCTAAAAGGGGACCGTCTTTTAATTCCGTTTTAACGAGTGAAAAAGAAACACTCGGCGATCTTTTCATGTTTTAGGAGTCAGAAAAGGGCTTAAAAGATGACTCTGATATTTTGTTTGTGAAAAATTACAATTTCCCTCGAAATCCCTTTGTCCTGCACAAAAGCGACACATTACTCATACCTGTTTAAAATAGGCAAAAATACATTCAAAAACATCTTTTCATGGTAAAAAATGAACTAATTCATCCAAAAAACCTATAAAAAGACCTTTTACCATGTCATTTTTACCGTTTCACTGTTGAGGTTGAAAAAGGAGCTTTTGACAAGAAACTTCCCGTGGTCGCTGCGGAAAATCTGACCGTCGGAATCGAACGCCGTCTCATCCAGGTATTTTACACATCCTACTCTGCATTTCTATCCGTTTAGAATCAATTTTTAGGTTTTAGTTTCATTTTTTGGGGGGGTTTTGGTTTTGGAATGCGCCTCTCGGCGGACGCAGGTGCCCTTCGGGTGACCTGCGTCCCCCGACTTTTTCTCATACGGGAAAACGGTCGGAAGACGCAGCCCGCCTTCAGGCCAGCTGCGTCCGGGCGCCCTGTGCTACAAAGCCGGGGTGCGTCCTCCGAGAAACGCGCATTTCAAAACCCCAACTCTCTCAAAAAACCACCAAAAATTCCCAAATTAATTTCTAATTGCTATTTTTGATATGCAGGGCATTAATCATGTTAGACTGGAGAGAAAGAGAGCATGTAGAGGAAGATGAAGCTGCAATAAATCATCAACCTTCCCTGGATGCCCTAAGAGCATGCGGATTATACAAATATTGGACCATACCGGGCATGAGGGGCCAGGTAAGATTTTTGGAATGGCTGGTTGAGCGATGGAACGTACAAGAACAATGCTTTTACATAGGAGGGCACCAGCTCGAGATAGAGCCCTCGGATGTATACTTTCTCACTGGCTTGCCAAACAGAGGTGAGCAACTCAGTCTTGCGGGGACTAGGCCGGGTGGCCAATCCCTTGATAGTCTCCGCGAGAATTGGTGCACACCTGGGGCTCACCATTCAAAAGGCATAGAGATAAAACACATCACTCTGCCGGAACTCAAAGTCATAGCGTTCACGGTTACCAGAATTTGCGGCGCGGCCGCTTTACACATTGCTTCCGGATCCCAAATGCGGATGGCAATTGACTGTTACCAAGGCACCATTTTCAACTGGTGTGAAGCTGTGTCGGCTCATATGAAGAGCCAACTGACCAAGGCAAAGAACGGACGACTAAAGACTTTTGGATATGGGCCTATAGTCGTGAGCTTTGCCTTGGAGAGAATTCCAATGCTGATCCCTCAGCAACTCACTGTTGATATCTTGGGTCCTCAGCAGCCAAAGCTGATACGATGGGTTGCGGTGATGGCCCGGCATCCTGACGAGGGCGCGACAGTAGTTCGATTCTCAGATAGTTATTTTGACTGGTTAGAGGGCCAGCTTTTTGTGATACAGGACTTTCCGTATGCCGGAATGGATTTCAGAGGTGATCCGGACATGGTTCTTCCACAGGGAGAACAATGGGACGACAGAGGTACTTTTTATTTTCACAAGTTTTCTAGTTATGTATTTTTTGTATTTTTTATATATATCGTCTCAAAACTAATAGTAAATCTTTCAAAATGCAGATGTTGGTCCACAGCGTCCAGCCAACCTCCGGCCTTATGATAGACTACATCCAGCTGCACCGGTACCGGCCCCACAGGATGCGACAGCAGAAGTACTAGCTGAGTTGGAGCATGATCTAGAGCGTCTCACGGCAGATATACCTGAGACTACTATGGACGACATTCCTATCAGGCTTCAGCGCTTCGTAGTCGCGGTCCCTGGACCGTTTAGGAGATTTTTGCGTAAGGTAGCCCGCGCAGTGGTGTCGTACAGAGAGCACCACCAGTGATTGACTAGTCACTTTTGTAGTCACATGTGACATTTTTGACTTTTTGTACTATCATTTTGCCGATCATAAGGTGTTTTAAACCTATGATCGAAGACGATGTATATATTTTTTGACACACTTCTATCTATATATATCACTATTACCGGCTTATCTTGTTTAACATATGTGATGAAATGTTTTTAAATTTACTTGCATGATTATCGTAAATGTCTGTCCAACATTCGAGAAGCAATTGCATCTGCTAATGTATTCAAAGACCTTGGAATATGTTGATATTCAATGTAATCAAATTCACGTTCCAAGAGACGCACTCTCAAAAACAACCTTAATAACACAGGATTTCTAATGGCATAAACTCTATTAAGCTGTAATACAACAAGTTCAGAATCTAACCTCACTATCAAACGTCGAATTCCAAATGAAATAGATTCGGATAATAATTCAACCACTGCACTGTATTCTGCAATGTTATTCGTTGTTTGACCGAGGCTTACCCCATGCATAGAAACTAACTCGTCAGAGGGCGAATAGATAACCCAAGCTGCGGAAGAGATATTCCGTGTATTACGACAAGCACCATCAGCAAATCCAATGTATGTTTGGAGAGGCGTCGACATCTACAATATCAAGAGTAAAACCAAGATAAGCCAGAATAATGACGAAAAACCACACTTGCTAAGCTAAGCACACTGACTAAACTAACACACTTGCTAGCTAGAAAGAAAATCTAACCTATCTAAAAATTTCTCCATACCCATCATTTTAAGCATAATACCTCTTTAGGTAAAGTCCATTTCTGGGTTTACCCAAAGAGTCCCCATCAAAATCAACTAACTCATAAGCCCCTTTTGCTAGCTTTCGCTTTACAATGTAGGGCCCATGCCACATGGGAACGAATTTTCCGGCACCTAGCTTATCGTTAGCTTGATCATATAATAGTACTAGGTCTCCTTCCGAAAAACTTCGAGGGGTTACATTTTTATCGTACTGAGCTTTCATTCGTTTCGCGTGAGTCTCGATAGCTAAAGTAGCGTCACGTCGAGTCTCATCTAATTTAGCCAAGTATAATAACCGTTTCTCCTCTTCGGAAGTAGCTGGAAGTAATTCGACAGCCATTTGAAGTGATGGGATTTCGCATTCAATAGGTAACACAGCTTCTAAGCCATAAACTAGCTGGAAAGGGGTGAAACCTGTTGAATTTTTCACTGAAGTTCGATATGCCCATAGCGCCGAAAATAACATGTTATGCCAATTCGTTCGATGGATACCAATGATCCGTCGAATCATGATGACTAGAACTTTGTTGATTGACTCAACCAAACCGTTGGCTTGCGGATAATAAGGAGTAGAGCTATCGTGGCGCAAACCAAGCTGGCTTGTAAGCTCAGTCATCATGACGTTTCGAAAATGGCTCCCATGGTCAGTAATGATTGCTTGTGGGACACCAAACCTAGTTATGATATGATTGAATACGAAAACTGCAGCTGTCTTGCCGCTTGCGTCGAATGTAGGCATCGCCTCGGCCCATTTTGTAAAATAATCAACCGCGAGGATGATATACGCATGCCCCCCGGCCGAGTGAGGGTTACAAGTAATAAAGTCAATGCCCCATTTGGCGAATGGACCAGCGGCAATTATAGGGTGGAGAGGAGCAGGTGGAGCGCGCATCTTTCGATCAAACACTTGACAGTTGTGGCATGTTCTGACAGCAAGGATACAATCTTTAAACATAGACGGCCAGAAATAGCCAGCGCGCAACACCTTCTGAGCTGTGGCATACCCAGACATATGACCGCCACATGCTCCAGAGTGACAATCATTCAAAACTCTCTCAGCCTCTTCGTGAGTTAAACAACGTCGAAAAACTAAGTCTGCCCCCCGGCGATAAAGTGTATCTCCAATAATTCTGTATTGCTGGGATCGAAACCGAATTTTTCGACGGTCTTCCTTGGAAGCTTCAGGCCGAAAGGTTTGGGTTTGGAGATAGATGATTATATCCCCATACCACGGATCTAAAGTGCTAATAAGAAACAAAGATTCGTCCGCAATGGACTCCTCTGCCACAGTCTCTGTGTCAGCACTCGGGAAATCACACATCAATTCCGCAAAAACTAAAGATTTCTTAGACTTGGACTTCTCGAACTCCAAGTCGAACTCTTGCAGGATAACAATCCATTTAGAGTACTTGCCCCCTAGCAGTTGTTTTGTCAAAATATAAATCATAGGGTTGCAATCCGAAATAACTGTAGTCTTGCGGAGAAGAATGTAGTGACGAAAACGCTGGACAGCTTGAACGGCTGCCAGGGCCAATTTCTCCACATGCGAATATTTTAACTCAGTGGGATTTAAGGTTCTACTAAGATAATATATCACATGCTCTGCTTTGAATTCATCTTCTTGAACTAACACCATTCCAATGGTGGAATGCGAAGCTGCGAGGTATAAGAAGTAGTCCTGGTTGTAGTTGGGAGGATGCAATAACGGTGCATGGGTCAACGCGTGTTTCAGTGCATCAAAAGATTGTTGGGCAATCTCGTCCCAAAAGAATTGTGCGTTCTGTTTCAACAACCGTGTAAAACCTTTAGTGACCTCGGCGTAGTTTGGGATGAATCGGCGTAAAAAGTTCGCTTTCCCTTGCAAACTTTGGAGTTGGCGCAAACTCGAAGGAGGAGGCAATTTGATGATAGCCTCGACTTTCGAGGGATCGACGCGAATGCCGGCTTTTGAAACAACAAATCCCAGCAATCGACCTGTTTCTATACAGAAAACACACTTGTGGGGATTCAACCGAATTCGATAATGCCTACACCTCATAAAGATTGCTCGTAGGTGGACAAGGTGATCAGCTCGTTGTAAAGAATGAGCAGGCAAATCATCGAGATAGGGTTGCACAATGTGCTTGATGTCATGAAATGCATAAGACATCGCCCGTTGAAAAGTAGCGCCGGCATTCTTAAGCCCAAAAGGTAATTTGCAATAAGCAAATGTCCCCCATGGACAAATGAATGCCGTTTTTGGTTGATCGGCAGGTAGAATATTGATTTGATTATAGCCTGAGAAACCATCCATGAAGGAAAACATCTCACTTCCGGCACAATCATCAATAATTTGATCGATATAAGGCGTAGGATAGTTGTCTTTTGGACAAGCTCGATTGATATCCCTATAGTCGATACAGATTCTTATTGTTCCTTGTTTTTTATTGACGGGAACAATATTCGATACCCAATCCGTTAACGGGATCGGATAAATGAAACCTGCTTTCAACAGCTTTTCGACTTCTGCTTTAATCGCAGCCGCTTTTCGAGGGTGAATCTGACGCAACCGTTGCCGAATGGGTTTAGCATCCGGGTAGGTTTTGATTTCATGAACAACAATGGCAGGATCAATTCCCGGCATTTCCTCGTAAGACCAGGCAAACACGTCGCGGAATTCTTGGAATAGGGCCTTGTAAGTTTGGATTTCTTCTTCAGTACATGCGGCACCTATATGAATGTTCTCCTCGATTCCGGGCTTCACTGAAATATCAATGGGAATAGTACGAGAAATATTCCCTAAATTCAGCTCTGAATCAGAATGTTTCGTTGGATCCTGAGCGTCTTTGACATATTCAGCGGTAAAGATAGATGAAAAATCATTTTCAAATGCATCATCCTTAGGTAAAAACGAAGATCTGTGATGGAGATCTTCCCATGGTAGATCATCTACACTTAGGATTTCGCGAAGTTGTTCGTCAGATGACACTTCTTCGGGAAACGTTATCCGTTCTAAGGGTGAGGTGAAAAGTGACTCTTCACTGACCACATTCATTTGGTCGGTTGAATGAAAGTCGGTAAAAGACATAAGAGCTTCATAAGCAATCTCATACGGACTCAACGGCATAACATCACCGAGTGAGTCTAGCTCAGAGTCAGAGGGAACATACCAAGGATCATCATAAATAATGTTTTCTGACGTGATCATATGAATTGTTGCAAACGAAGGGTCTGCATTGAGTGGAGGGAGAGGAAAAGTTCCCAGTAAACCGGAATCCTTAACTAAACCTACACCAATGTCCCTATAAGGGATTGTCGTTTTACCAACATGCTGGATAGTTTCTAAAGAGGTTGGGTCGGATGAAAAGTATGTCAGCTGATCAATAGTCACGATCTTACCGTTATGTGGAAACTTAATGACTCTGAAGACCGATGAAACGACCGCTGTCATAGCATATGACCAACTTCGACCCAAAAGAAGGTTGTAGTCTAGAGGGGCATCAACCACTTCCACATCCAGACTAACGGTTTTACCTTCGACCCCTATAGGCAATTCTTGTAGAATACCAAACGGACGGAACCCACGGCCATCAAAGGCCTTAAGGATGGTGGGGGATTGGTTCAACGAAGGAGAACCAAGCGATCTCCAACATTGAATCGACATAATACACGTAGAAGCTCCCTCATCAATCACAGTCCGATGAATAGGCCTGTTTTTGACTATCACTGGAATTTGGAAAGCCATTTGATGGGGGAGACGCGGTGTACTACTTTCTAGATCAAAGATCATTAGGTTCGGGTCCTGAACATCGACAGCTCCAATAGCCGACAAAAGCAATTTTCGTTGCGCTGGACATGATTGCAGCACTTCGAGTGCCGACATTGCTGAAGGTGAAACAGCTAAGTCTTCAACAATGTTGTAATTCTGGGCTGCTCTCGCATGTGGATTGAAAGCAGACCTTCGAAGTACACCCTTGGCGGGCGGCTTAATCACTAAGTCTGGGTTAGGTTTTTCGATCTGTAGTGGATCGGAACCAGGAGCTGAGGTTGATGGGTTAGAGTGAGAAGATTCTGCTTCTTTACCATCAACAGGAGCCTTACTACCATAATCTTGCGATCGAGTCGCAATCCTGACATGAGACATCATCAAAATGGGTTCTTCACTGGCATTCGAAGAAGAACCTATCATCTTATTCTCCTGCTCTGGAAATGGATTTTTTAACACAGCAGGAGTGGGAGAACCTTTGACTATTTTCACTACCTCGGCCCGATGAGGGCAGTCTCTCGTAAAATGATCTTCTTCACAAATAAGACAAGGATATCGAGGTTTGCGCTTTTCGTCATTGGTTTCCGACTTTTCCGTTTTCTCCTTTGGAGCCTTGTCTGCTTTAGCCTTCTTCTTTCCTTTCTTCTTTCCACCGTTTTTGGATTTGGCCGTAGATGACTCTACAGCGTGAATGTCGGCGGTAAGTTCAGGAGGAGAAGACTCTCCTGTCGGAGAATCAGGCAAAGTGATAATTGGAGTATTGGAGGTCTTGGAAGACTTCTTCTTACTCTTCGTAGTCACGATACCGATCATACCATCAGCGGCATGAGATCCCGAAGGAGCAGCAGCGATTTGGTTTGACTTTGGAAGATCCGGAATTTTCTCGTGTAACGTACCCGACTGAGTGTAAACTAAGTCAAGGTATTGTGCCTGAGCAATGACTTGCTCCTCAGTAACTACTCCGGCCTTAGCTACATCTTCAGTAATTCTTGGTAATAATGATTTGACAAACCATTCAGCTAAGATTTGGTCCGGGATAAAAACTTTCACTAATCTCCTTCGACGTCTCCACTCATGGATGTGATCAGAAATGTACGTGGATGTCGATTGTTTTAGCGAAGTTAATAATTCTGTACCATTATCGTATCTGACTGGTAACTGAAAATGAGTTAAGAACGAGGTAGCTAACTGGCTAAAGTTGTAAAAAGAGGCCCGTGGTAACTCAATGTACCACTTGGCTGCGAGACCAATGAGTGTACGCTGGAAAAGACGTAAGCGGATGGAATCATCTGAGATGGAATTTGATGCACACCAGAGGTGGTAAGTCATCACGTGATTAGACGGATCCTCTCCAGACTTACCTTCGAACTTGGGTATATCGCTGGGCAACTTATTTGGCATTGGCGGCCAGAACGGAAGATATTGAATTGGATCGTTCGTTAGGCGCGTCAAGTCGGGTAAATCTAAAGTCGCAATAAACGGTAACTGCCGGTTAGGATCTCTAAAACTCTGAGTCACAATACCAGCCCCAGGAGGAGGATATCCAGGATAACTAGGAACAGGAGTCGCATTGGGGATATTATATCCTCCTGGAAAACCAGGATTAACCGGACCGTACTGGGGTTGCTGAGGTGGTTGATAAGTGTACCCAGGATACGGTTGATACTGGTAAACCGGTTGTTGGGCAGCTTGCCCAGGTTGATACTGTCCCTGGTACGGAGGTTGAACAAATTGAGGTTGAGTAGTAACAACCGTACTTGTACCAGGTTGGCCTGCAGGCATCTGGACTGTGGTTTGAACCGTGGGTCCAGACAACGGTACAGATGTCTGAGGAGTGGTTACAGGGACAGTAGAAACCGGAGCTGCCGATACTCCAGAAGTAAGCATGGTAGATGAAGCGGTAGTTGCTGCAGCCGTGTGAGGTGGAGTACTAGGTGCAATTGGCGGCTGAGTAACTACAGAAGTTACAGGGGTCTGAACACTTGACTGGACAGGTTGCGGTTGCTGGGGTGGACCAGGAACTGCAGGTTGTCCTGCTTGAGGTACCGACTGTATACTTGGTTGCGACATCTGTTGACCCTGTGACGGATCCCATGTTAACATTCCAGGGTATTGACTCGTAACAGGTTGAGGATACTGAGATCCATAGCCGTATTGAGGATAGGGTTGATAACTGTAAGGTGCAGTCCCATATGATTGCCCTTGAGGTGGTTGATAACCTTGACCAGGGTATTGACCCGTAGGTTGATAACCTTGAGGTAAATACGAATACTGGGGTTGACCTTGACCTTGAGGTTGGTATCCTTGAGGTTGATACCCTTGGGGTTGATACCCTTGGGGTTGCCATCCTTGAGGTTGCCATCCTTGAGGTTGATACTGATACTGAGGTTGACTTTGGGGTACATATTGAGGCTGGGGTTGATACCCTTGGGGTTGATACCCTTGAGGTTGCCCCCCAGTCACGAATGAAGTACCTTGAGGTTGCCCCCCAGGCATTAACGAAGGTTGCCCCCCAGGCGGTAATTGGCCACCTTGAGGTTGGTTAATGGGAGTTGAACCTGACATCATATAAACTTCACCTATACTCAATGGTACATTACCACTGTTTCCAACTAATAACCCATGATCAATGGGTTGAGGAGATGCTCCCGCAAAGGTACCAGAAAGTGATTGATACCCAGTAGGAACAGAAGGACCGCCATGTAAAAATGATTCAGGACTTTGTGAAAACACAGATGACTGACCAGACATATTTACAGGAGAATGAATTCCTCTAGGTGGAACCGGAGTACGAGGTGTAGAAAAACCTACTGAGTTGTCTAAAAAATTGGTTAATGCAAGGTACCAAGATTCACTTCTAGGAGGACTGTAAAAGATGGATTCACGCTCCCTTAGATCAAGGGTAATTAGATCTTCAGAATCAGAAACGCCTATTTCTTCCTCTGGAACAAGTTCTTCTATAGCAATTAATCCAACAGGAAGATTTTCGGTGATAATTCTTTCTATTCTTGGTGAATCAGGAACACTAGGAGTTGGAGTAACAGGTTCTGAAATTTCAGGTTCTTCGCCTGTTTCACTGGCAGATGAAAAACTACCAGCAAGCTCGGAAACTGTAACAGCTTCGGGATTGTAACCTGTTTCTAAACTTTGGTAATCTGGATGGACTACCAAGGAAGATTCTCCTTCTTCAGGTGATCCTACTCTACTGCCACTAGGAGGAGTTACAAGGACCTTTAACCCTTCTAAATGACCCGGAATGTCTTCAGGAGATTCACCCCGCGATTTACGGAGTTTTCTTAACAAATCTATTCCGGTAACAATCTCAGGAGACTTGCCCCGAAGTCTACGGGACTGTCTCGGTAATTCCGCCACAATTAAAGATTTTAACTACAACACACGAAAACAAAGTAAAAAATTTCAAATCAAACCACCTAAAGTCTTCTAAAGAACCAATCAAATTTGAAGCACACGCCTAAATAATCTAGAGCGTCAAACCACACACAAACAGTAGTCTTCCGGACCAAAAGCGCTAGTTGGTGATTAGGCCCAACCTCGCAGGATTCAGTACAGAAATAGTGGGTGGAACAGTTACCCCGGCAACCTGCTTAATGAATAGACTGGACCAAGTTCCTCCACTTTAACCGTCTCGAAGTGAAGCGAACCCCCCAGAAAATCCAAGTGAGTATAACCGACGTCTGCTCCAGGTACAGTGGGACCTTCCCTCCACCGTCACCTTGGGTAGAATCCTAGATATTATGGCCACTAAGGTTACCAATCACAACAATTACACCTGGGGGAACAGTCTAAACTCCGACAGCACGCAAGGGCAGAGTAGCAAGCTCCAATCCCCTTACCGGCTCCTTGACAACAATCCAAGGTTTACCGATAAGTGACCCCTGGCTCCTCGACAATGGTTAATCCGAGGTTTACCGTTTGTAATACGTACTGCCTGGCGTCGTTCCCAACGAGGGAGGAATGATCCCCTCACTGGTTCGGACACGAGCTCGTGTTTCTCCTTTAAGAGGAGCTTTCCCAGAATGTAACTGAAACAATTGGATTTGTTCTACTCAAGATAGACTATCTGTTTGGTTTTGTAGTCTTGGAGAGTTAAGTACTCACCTACTCCAAGACCCTAGCCTAAGCTATGTTGGTGCTTCAGAGCCCTAGAAAAATAAAGATTACTAGATTGATTTTAATTTAAGCGTTACTTTTAAGGTTGTTTCTTAAGTCAAAAGGTGATGGAAGTGAAACTAGTGGTGTGTTGACTCGACTCGAAACCACTACAAAATGCACCTAGAATGATTTATCCACTACTTTACTTTTTCGATGAATTGCTTAACTAAAAAGTTGAGAGAATGCAATCTTTATAAAAGCAACTTCTTAATTGAAGACAATCAAAGAAACAATTCGTTTTTCTTTTCCAAGCATAAAAACATAACTTCTCTTTACATGCACGAAAAAACTCTTTTCTTCTTTTGAAAACAAAAAGCTACTTGAAACAAGACTTTTTAAGAAGATGTTTTTGTATTTTTCTTTTAATAAAGCAAATAAATCTAATATAACCAAAAATCAATCTTAACAACTCTTAAAATCTATGAAAATGCACTCATAAGCAAACTAAAGGCAAATTTACTCTAAGCAATCTTAACGAGGCCAAAACTAACAATGATTATTTCTAAGGTGTTTTACTTGATCACAATCAAATCAAGGACTAGCTTATTGCAGAATCAAAAACTAGCCAAAACAAAACTCTAATCTTTTTGTTCTTTTTGTAAAATGGAAATCAATACTTTATAAACAAGTAATTCGAAATTTGACCCAAAACAACTCAAATGGCAAGTTGCTCACAAAAGGAGACTTTACGACAGGCCCGACTTCTAAGAAGGTTGACTAACCAGAGAGATCTAAGGCTGGACAACTTTCTACTATCAAAGTCACTACAAAGCCTTTCCAAAAATCAAACCCTAGGTCTAAACTTCGTTGAAAACCACTAAAACACTCAAAGCTCACAAAACAAGTTCAGGTGAAAATTCTTGACAGGGTACTAAAGGATCTGGGCAGAAAACACTAAGGAAAAAACAAAATCTAAAAGCAATTTAAAGCAAAAATGGAATTTTCTTAAGTTTTACAGGAAGACGCAGGCAACCCGTTGTCACAGGTGCGGCCCCGCTCTGTGCAGACGGCAACAGCGCGTCCAAAGACGCACTGTGCAGTACTAAGAGGGTGCGTCCTTCTGGAAAAACGAAGAAAAACCAAATCTAACTAAATCTAAAGCTAAGCCACCCAAATACTAATTCTCACAGTCAAAAACCAGAAAATAAAAATGATTTTCTCAAAGCAAAGTTCATATAAAGGAAAAGACTCTCTCATTAATGGATTCCCCAGCGGAGTCGCCAATTTGTCACACGGAATCTGTCAAGGGTGCGGACACGACTGACCTTCCTAGAAGTCTAAGACATTCTAATGACAAACAAGACAAAATGGAGTGATCTTTCTCTAAATACACCTTTTACAACATGAAAACTACAAGTGTTTAGGCTTACCTTATTCCAAAACGCTGTTGTTGAAGTCCGTTCTTGACGATCCGGATGAGCTCCTCCTTCAAGTCAATTCCTGCAACCACAAACAATCAAACAATTACCAAGCACTTGCATTTCATATAATAAAACATATATTCAACATGCAGACCAAGGAACACATGAAATAACTCATTAACACAAGCTATTGAGAAAAATAAACCAGTTTGTATTAATAACGAAACAAAGAAACTCTTACAACCTGGCCTTGGTGTTGTGCAAGTTCCTCCCAGGGTCCATCAAGGGTTTTCCTCTACTTTGACAAAGCTCACCCTCTCCCAAGTAGAATCAAGTGAAGACAATCTCTCCTCACAAAGGCTCTAATGGAAGACCTAAATCCTGCAGCATTTACCCAAAGAAAATGTATAGCTCCAACCTCCTCTCCTTCTGGCTCAATGCCTTTATTTATAGTGCTGTAAAGAGGTTATTCAGGTCCACTATCAATGGGATCATCCCCCTCTATGGGTGGGATAGCTCCCTTATTGATGGGATAAGTTCCCCCTTAATAGAGATACATGAACCAACTGGAGGCGCATCCATTTCATCAAACCGACCTCTAGAATGTTCTAGAAGTAACCACAAGTAACTTTTTCAAGATAAAACTCGCGCATTTTTCCTTTTACAGAGGGACGCACCTGTCCCTTAACATACAGAGCGTCCATGGACGCAGATTTTGTGAACATGGTCAGCGTCCCCGCAGGTAAGGCTAGAGAGAACCTGCGACCCCAGAGATAAACATAGTTTTTACAAGACTTTCTCTCTTCTTTGAGTTTGAGATGGATAACAGAGGCATGAGACTTGCCTAAGAGGGTAGCATGACTGTTGATTTGAGCCATACTAACTGTAAGTAGTCAAGGTGACATTTTTTAGTGTGCCAAATTAGGCGCAAATTGTGGCACAAAAAAATGGATGCAATATTGGACACAACAATAGATGCAAAAGAGGATGTAAATATGGATACAAAACAAGATGCAAAAGTGAATGCAACAAAAGTATATGTAAAAGTGGATGAAAAACTAGACGCAAACCTTGTCGAAAAACTTGGTGAAAAGGGGATGCAAAAAAGGATGCAAAAAATGATTTAAAAAAGGATGCAAAAGAGGATGCAAGTGTATGCGTAAAAAGTGGATGCAATAGAGGATGAAAAAGTAGGTGAAACAAAATTAGGTGCCAAACTTGATGCAAAAACTGGAACAAAACCTGGTGCTGAGGATGGCATAAACCTGGTGGATAAAACTTGGTGCAAAACCTATTGCAATACTTGTTGCTAAACTTGATGTAATACTTGGTGCAAAACTCGATGCAAATTTTGCATCAAGTTTTTCACCATATTTGATAAATGGAATCAAATAGCACCAAAAATGGGCTCTAGATGCAAAAAAGAAAGAGAAAAGGGACACTAATCACAACATTTTGTTGTAGTGATGGTGCCTCATAATTGGTCCACCTCACAACCAACGAACCAATAAAAAACTGCCATCTGCCTCAGCTTTCCTTGCCACTTGTCAAGCCCAGGTTGGTTTGTGCACTCTACTGTTCCTTCCCAGTCAGCTGTTGATGTCAGTATACGGTATGCCGAGTCAGCAGCCCAGTCAACCTTGTTGCTCAATTTTTATTTGTTCAGCCAAAAATTCAGAACATCATAACTTGAGCATAAGATTTTGGTTTGAGGCGATTCAAGTGGCATTGGATTCAAGACATGAGCACTACGATCTGGCACTAGTTTCAAGTGATTTCAAGCACTTTAAATTTTGAGCGTTTTTCTGATCTGCTTGATCAACAACTCTCCTGGAAACCATTGTCTCAACAATTGGTGAAACACATATCTAAATGAAATTAACACACCATCAAACTATAACAAGAATTAAATAACTATCACATTATCAAAGGGACTGGTCTAGGACCTATGTTATTACATATTACAAAGGTTATAATTCTACAATCATTAAAGCATGAAAAATACTAATAGTAATAGTAACAATAATCACACATGAATTATAACTGAGAGGAAATAAATCAAACAACTACAATACCTTGCTAACTAGTGATCCCTGTTAAGAAAGAGGGCCCTTCCTTCTTAGCAAGGGTTGGTACTGTTATCTCTTAGAGGAAACCTGACTGTGGGAAAAACTCTAAGGTAACCTAGAACCTCTTTGAGGTTGAAAGTTGGCCCTTCAACCTAGAGAGGGATCTCTCCCTAAAAACTCAATTATTCAAGGTCAATGTAGTAGAAGGTTTAGAATTGAGTCCTATGGCTAGATTTATTGAAAAATAACTGAAATTTGGTTGGGCTATGTGAAAGTTCCACCATTAGGCATGGAGTCTAACCCAAATTAGGTTTATACAAACATGGTTTCAATGAGGAAAACACAAAAGCATGGTAGCAATAATTCCTTTGAAACTTAAGTGATTTAGAGGAAGATGAAGGAATTTACTGTGAGGCTTAAATAAAAAATAATTATTAATGCCTAAGAAATAAAGAAAAAGGAGCATAAAATATGCATCCCAATCTCATACTCTATTTTTCAGACATAAGGAAATATCAAACAAAGAAAAACCAGATAGGGAAATACAACACAAGAATTTATGAAAATGCTCATAAAGACTATTTTCATTAAAGAATTTCTCAAAATACACAAGGATGCTAAAACTCAAATTAACACCAACCCTTTCTTCTTCTGTGGTCTTTACCTATTTAAACATTACAATAACTAAAATAGGTTTGTAGCTAAAAAATAATTACAATAATCCAATAATAGAAATATAAATATCTTAAGTACATGCTTTTGAAACTTTCCAAACCTATCTACATCTAAATATAATGTTGTTGCTGGAGTCATGGCTGGAGATAAGGATCAGCAAGTCGAATTTGGTGAGGTGGCATCTAAATAAACAACTATGCATGAGTTTTTTCCTCATGAAATTGTGAAAAATAGGGTCCAGTGATCCCTTCTAAAATAAAAAACCGTGATAGTTGTTAGAAAACTGAGAGAGGTTTTTTTAAATGGGTTTGTTGCGGACAAAAATCCTCTTTTAGTTTTGAAAAATTCATTCTTATTTGTTTGGAAAGTGGTTGAAATTACTGTGTTGTACAGGAAAAAAAGGGTTTTAACTGACCATTTTTACAGAAATGTGCTACTACTCCCGTTGTCAGCGCATTTTCATTTTTTATTTTTATTTTCAAACACACAATAACGCGAACTCTCCCATTGTCAGTGCATTTTTAAATTTACTGAACTAACAAAAGCGTTGATAGTCCAGTTATCAACAAATACCCGATAACACTGACACTCCATTGCCAATGTATTCCTCAAATAATTCTCTGAACTCAAAAAGCGTTGATAGTCCCATTATCAACATTTTTTCTTATTTATTACAAATATTTCACTGACACTGTAATTGTCACCATTAAAAATTTTAAAACTTAAATAAATGTGATAACAACTGGCTTCATGGGAATGTTTTTGATCATGGATGGCAACACAAACCCCATAGACCAGAGGCCTAATCCATTGGGCTATTTCCAACTTCTTACCTGAAACTTGTATCCTCCTTTGTCACCTTCTTTCTAACTTAGTCCAATCATCAACTGAAACTGAACCAAACAAACTGAAAACTATACTGCAATGTGAAAAATGAAAATTGTTTATTACAATTGAATCCACACTCGAACTCTAGTTTCAACCTATTGTAGCTGCTACAACAACACACAAAATTTTTGGGCATATCCAAAATTTTGGGTACCCCCTTCTACTCGCCCTGGGATATTAGGGTTTTGATAAGGTTTTAATTGGTTAATTTCCCCGCGACCCTTCCTGTCAAACCTTGTTGATGTGCCCACTCACACTTCAGACACTGCATCCACGCATCATGCTTTATCTCAGTTATAAGCCATATGATTGCATTAGGATTTGGGGGTGTGTTTCTTCAAGGAGCATTGAGAGCCTCGTGACTTCGAAATCTATCCTCCTATAGTGTACATTGCCAATTAGTGGAGTCAATTGTGTGTGGATGGGCATGCCTTTAATTTGGATTTCTTATGGTTAAACATATTAGGGTTTGGGAGAAAACCTAGATTGTCAAAAGAAAGGTTCCCTCATATTATCTCCAAGCATGATCACATCAGTAGAATTAGGGCTTATGGGAATACCCTTTTGTGGATGACTTCACCTCACCATCATCCTCATCCCTTCCAAATTCATTAGGGTTTATGTATTGATTATCCTCATCATGCATGCCTGAAACCCTGGATGGTTGAATAAGGCCACAACCTTTTTTAAAATTATCTTATCCTCTAGATGCATTTCCACAAACATGTTATGGCACTGACAACGCACCATAACATTACCTTGACATTTTTTTGTCATATTTCCATCATTGCACCAGGGTTGGAAGGGATGCATTTTTCTAGTGATGCATTAGAAGTCCTAGGCAACCTCCAACTTTATTTCTCTACCATGTGCATTGTAATGGAACAAAGACATCTTGCTTTGTCACCAGGGCATATCTCAATCACGCTAGGGTTTTTGAACCTACCACCCCTCTCATGCATCTTTAGAACCCTACGTTGTCATGATCAAGGGCCCAACCTTACCTTGGATTAACCCTCATCCAATAGAATTTCATACTCACAAATGCTTCCAAGAATTTGTGCTATAATGACATCATCACCATGGGAAACACATAATAGAAAATCCACTTATAATGAGCAGTTCCATTAAATCTTCCATGTTTTAGATTGATCTCCAAATTGAAGCATGATTTTCTCAACCGTATAATGTATAACACCTTAATTTGGAATACTTGTGATTCATGTTCCTTTAGTGAATTATTTCCATTATTTGTTTGAGTTCCATGCTTTCAGATACAAAATATATACATGTGTATATCATTTTGGTAAACTAATTGGTTTTGTTTCATCTTCTCTTTAGGAGATAAGGGGAAGGTGGCTTGGATACATATCAAATGAGGCAGCGTTTTGAAAAACTAATGTCAAATGCAAACCTGAAGGGTTTAACAATGAGCCTACTTAAGAATGGAAGATTATTTTGTTAAACTAATTGGTTTTGTTTCATCTTCTCTTTAGGAGATCAAGGGAAGGTGGCTTGGATACATATCAAATGAGGCAACTTTTTGAGAAACTAATTTCAAATGGAAACTGAAGGGTTTCAAAATGAGCCTACTTAAAAATGGAAGTCTGTTTTGTTAATATATTTATATCTATCTGTGTGTGTGTGTGTGTATATATATATATATATATATAGATATATATATATAGAAACAACTCCACCATAGTCTTTCTCTCAACCTAAGCACTATTACAAGGAATAAGGAAAGCACTCATTATGGAGTAATTATTAAAATGCCTCTCATTAAAGCGATACAAGGATACACATCACATTCAAGGATGGTGAGAAGGGTTATGGTGGAATCAATGTTGAGTTGCTCAAATGATGCACTAGAAAGTGATCTCAAACCATACCTTTAAAAAATGTTTCAAGCATTGCGTTGAAGAGGTTTTATTTGACCACCGAATTTGACTGTTCAAAAGGGAATGCTGAATCACAAAGGGAGGTCAAGACTCCTGACATGAGTGTACCATTGCACACAACATTGGAATGGGCACAATGTAACCGAAGGTCAACAAAGCATGGAAGATCAATTCAATGATTATCTTGATGGGAACACCTAAAGAATGTGACTTGTGTAATGTTTATCATGGTGGACAACTAGGATCAAAAGAATATGTGTAAAACACATATGTACATACATGCCATCTATTTTCAAAACTAAATGACATATGGACACATGGAATGTTGCATCTGGGAACTCAGGTAGTGAATATGACGAATAGGTGAATGCACCATATGAAAAAGGATGCAATGATTTAGAAATGATACAAATGCATGACGAATCTGACAAACTAATCACGTGGATAGTTCAAAATATCACACAAATATATAGTTAGAGGTCACGCACTATTAAAGAAGTGTTAAAGGGAAATGTAGTTGTATTACATGCACCCAAAAATGTTTAAGATTTGTTTAGGGTTGACTTCAGAAACCATTTTCCACTCATGCACTACTCAGGGGTGCATTCTGTCCAACAAGTTCACCAGATATCCCCTGCGTAGTTGATCCATATGGTAGAGAAGAATTTTGTGGAGACTTGCTTGGAGGCTGCGACTTCAAATGGCATGGCTTCACCGAGAGTTTAAGCTGATTGCTGGCATGACATTGGGCAATTCCTAGCTCAGAATTATTCTGCGAGAGGCATGCCAAAACAATATAGAAAAACTAGCGAGTCATCACATTTTGCAGGGCATGGAGATAAAAGATAATATTTTGTGGTGAATAAAATAAGTAATAGCGTACAGTTTAGTCTTGTTAGAAAGGGATGCATGAAAATTCATGTAGGATGGAATCATCCCCCAAATAGCGTAGATGATCCCAACATGGAGCAACTCTCGACCCATTCACATCACAAAGTCGTAGAGCAAGACCCAGGATTAGGGAATTCAATGCAACCTGGACTAGCTTTGATTTTGCAACCTCTGTTCCATTTGAGGAGTGTTGCCACATTGGTCGCAAAGTCATAGTCTCGCACTCTAGAAACATAGCCAGAAAATGTATCATGACCTTCTCTACGACCATGCGACCCAGGGTCATTGAGTCACAGAATCGCTCATGGAAGAATTAGTGGCTAGTTTGACTTGCCATCTTCTACGACTATGCGGTCCCTACAAATCACTCTCCTTGTTGAAGTTTCCACAGGTCGCATTTTCTTCCAAGAAACTCTTTCTCTACCTACGACCTTCTCTGTGCCCTCAAAATGCCACCTACTTTGTTTTCCAAAAGTATGACCTATCTCACACTAGGAAATGAGATTATATTTGGAAAGGTCCAAACCACATGTGAATGTGAGAAGAAAAGTCATGTGAAGGGATACCGAAATAAGTTCATGGGAAGTGAAAATTTTTCTAAATTTGTTTCAATAACAAGCTTCCAAAAAATTGTGGAAACACATGGTGTATGCATGAGCCTTGCTTTGGCAATACCACCAGCAACAAGGGTGGATGAGAATGTTGAAGGTTTCACGAAATATGTGCACCTTTATGCTAATATAAAGAGAATATGTGAGTTGTCTTTCGTGTTTGGACCCAACATTTCTTAGGTCAAGAAATGCATGCCTGATCACCTTGTCAAACCAAAGATGGAAATGAATGCAAAGCCTGGTGGTTGGAACCAATGATTGGTTGATTAATAAAAGAAGTAGTTGCCTCTTTTATGTGTTATTGTTGCAAGCATGGATTGGCTATTCTCCTCTAGGTATGAAGAAATAATTCACACTTAAAGTGAGCTTCCGAAAGTTCGATGATTTGTATTGAAAGAACACTCTCGAAACCTTATGAAGGACGCCTCCAAGAAATTGAAAGGAGAAATACAATGCCTAATGCACTTAGGCCCTACTAGTTTTATTTGCCTAACCCTAATATAGAGCTTCAAGTATGCAAAGTTGATTTGTGGAAGCAAGGAAGGAGTTAGGGTTTGGATTTTATATGATTAAACTCATGAAGAACGACATGGGAGATATGATGCCATTGAAGGAATTACAACATAGAGGAGTGGGCTACTCCTCTATGGATCTCCTAAAGAAAGATATATTAGTGCATCCCCTTGAATTGAATATGCATGTGCGAGTTAGAACAATGAAACAACATTAAACTCTTGTCTCATGGATGAGAGCAAGCCCATAAATGAAAATATATTTGAGGAAGTCAAGGAAGACTCTGCCAAGCCACTTATTTTGGAAATGCCATAGCATGAGAAAGGACTATCCAAGGGTCCAAAGTTGATTTCAGTTCTTCGCGATTATTATTGTCTATTTATCTATTTTTACATTTATGGTATTGTTCTTCGATTACCAATGGTATAACTACTGTTATTTGCTTGCAGGGTGAAGGAGAATGAAAATTTCAACCTATGTGGAGAGAGCTAGGGTTGCTTGTAAGAATTTTTGCAACCAGGTTCCCCATTGGCAAGCGAGATGGATCCATGCAAGATTCATAAACACCTAACAAACTCAAAGGAATGACACCAATAACAACAAGGATTTTAGGGTTTCAAAGAACCCTCCATACTCTCCTCATGTCTTCTCCTCTGTCACCATGTAAATGTTTCTTATCATGATGCTAATAGATATGAGCATGTAACAAGCAATATTCTTGAGAGGGTAGGGAGGAAGTCCAAGAGTCACAAGGGTAGATGAAAGGCCATAGGAGTACGTGAAAATTCACCCTCCTCATCTCTATAAGTAGACCCTCATACCTCATCAAAATGGGTGGGGGGGGAGGAATTTAGCACTTGAGTTGAGGCTAGGATTATATAGTTGATGTATTCTTGAGAGCTAGAGGCACTCAACCCTTAGAAGCTAGTAGGGTGGAGTTGCAATGAGGCTAGGCTTTTGCATTGGGCAATGGTATGATCAGCCCATGTTCCACTATTGGGTTTTGAAAAGTTTCAAGATATGTACTTGAAGTCCTAACAACATTAGTAAGATGATGTTCATATTTGGCATTGATTCCCATGCTTACTCATGGTGGTTGTATTGGTTGTCTGGTATTTCCACTATATTTTTTGTGTGCTTTCATATACTCAATATGTTATGGACTGGTTCATATTTCTTGCATGTATGTTTTGATTTCAAATCAATGTTTACTTATTTCTTTCCATGTCAGTGATCTATTGTGAAATATTTTTCAATCAACTTGTGGCATGTTCTTGTTTATGTATGTCTGATTGGGTTTTGGCTTATTGATCCCTCTCATGGAATACCTCTTCTTATTACTTTTGAGACTTGTTTGTGCCTCTTTTTGAAGTTTGTCAATCTTGGACTGATTTGTTTCACTGTCTGGGAATTTCATTCTTGTCCCCACTCTGACACCTTCTCATTTGATAACCAACTGTGGAAACTTTCATGGTGGTAGCCGGGCCCACATACTGGATGGGGCTCCTATCCCAAATGGTGTGAGGTCTAATTGGGACTTCACACTAGGGAGACCCCTTGATTGTTGGCTGTAAATTTCAGCCCGTCAACAAATTGGTGCTAGAAGGAGGGCCAGATGACAAGATGAGCCCTTGGAGCTTGCAGTTTAGTCTCATATCTGTAAATGGCTCTGTCCTGAATCTCGCTCTCGAGGTGCTTCTTTGACTTATCCATTCATCAATGTTTAATCCCAAATGAGCATCTCTATCACTTGTCTCAATTAAAGTTTGATGGTGAGGATGGAACATCCTTAACTGAGCACATTTTTTATTTCCTTAAGTTTTGCGAATGTTACGAGATTGACAGTGAATAGTTTTCTTATGTTCTCTTCTCCGTCACCCTTGAAAGTTGCATCAAGAGATGGTGCTACACATTGTCGGGAGTTTCCATCCATTCACTCAAGAAACTCATCAGTAAGCTCCGACAAACGTTTCACATTTACAATTTTCAAGATGTGTTTAGAAGGATAAATGAGCTTAGGATGAAACCTAAAGAATATTTAGAGGATTTTGCTGCTAGATTTGTTCATCTTTTTTTTTAATTTCCTAAAGGAGATGTTGATTGTATGTATTTGAGTGAAAATTTTCAACGATTGGTTTTCATTTCTCTGAAACATTTTCAATTTGAAACGAATTATGATTCTTATGAGTATCATGATAATTGGAAAATTACAAAGTGTCCAGGTTTTATTCCTAATATCGTCTTGCCTACCTCTTTGAGTCAGGAACAACCTCAAACATTCGAGGAGGAAATTATTGCTTGTGATATTTTTCATCCTCCTCTTGATTTGTTACATAATGAAATTCTGGTCATAAATGACTCAGATTATGAAAAGTGCTTTCAGGGAAATGAATCAAATTGTCTTTCCTTTGCAGATCTCATACATCCTTTTCAATTGAATCTAAAAATTATGTTGGTGCCACATATTTCACTATTGATGAAACCTAGCTCGGGCCCGTTAAACATATGCCTAGACTTGTCGACGATGACTCGAGTCTTGTCTTAGATAAAGTTGTCTGCCCTATCAAATCCTCGGGCCATGACATGCATAAAAATCCATTTCTCCCTATGGCTGACACTAATGTGTAGGATGTGACTCTTGGTCCGACTGGTGCCCCTTCATCTAACCATGTTCATCAATTATACCTCAATTTATTTCATGATCCTACTACACCAACGATTTCTGCAAATAGTTCAAAAATTTATCTTGTTGTTTTTGGGTGAAATCATGTACATGGGGGTGATGTTCCAATATCACAGTATGATGATATCGAATCGCTTGTTCCTGACCCCTTCCTTTTATAATATTTAATAGGTGAAGAAGAAGGCCTTACATATTGGCCAATCCAAGATGGTTTTCTGAATGGTTCCTCTTCAATTTAAATCCAATAAGATCCTTATGAGAAAGTACCCAACCTAATCAAAATGGTGGCTTCAATGATTTTCAATCTATCGAAGACATATTCACTCACACCTCAGGTGATTATCATTTGTACCCATCTGTTGATCCTACGAAGCCACAGGAATTTGATGATTCACCTTTCAAAGGTTTGGGGACTCATGAGGAAGTTGAGGCACTTCAACTTCCGTTGATGGTTATGTCAAGTTCTCACGTTCCTAATGAGACCCCTGAACCAAGTCAAATTAGGGTTTCCACACATCACTCCCCTCTCAGGATCATCTTTCCGAATGCAAGATCATCTCGGAAAGCCTCTAATTTTGGTGAGGTTTCTTCGAACACATCTTTCCACCCCCTTTCAACTAATATGCATCAACCTCTATACCCTAATTTGTTCGCTGAAGGGAGTCCACTGATCATTGTCCCAAGTATTTTTGACTATTTCCTAGCCGGTATGGTTTTTGAACATATACAGGCAGATGATGTCTTACAATCCTCTACATATGAAGGTACCAATCCCCTAACCTCTCCTTTGCCTGAGACTCTTTCGGTTGATTCATTTCATTCTTGGGAATTTAAAGAATCTAGTCTATTGAACTACCAATCTATCAGTATTCAGACATTTGATCCAATCAACAAAATTTTCACTGAAATTTGTCATGTCACAACTAATGATGACCATATGCATTCACCTTTCAACCTTGCGAGACTACCGATATTTTATGGCTTACCATTTAAAGGTTTGGATATTTTTCAGGATGGTGAGGCAATTAAGCTTTCGTTGATGGTTATGTCAGGTCCTCACACCCTCAATGACATCCATGGAAAAATTCAAACAAGGTTTTCGAGATTAGGGTTTCCACACTTGAATCCTCCTGTATCTCAGTTACACCTGACGAAAACCCCTCTTTTCAAATTCATCAAGTTGATCATTCTCAATATCATGACAGGGTTGTTGATTGGTTGGAAGGATCTTATCTAGTGGATTTCTTTGCTAGAAGGTAACATCTTGCCTCATTTACGTTGGATTTAGGGTTCAGAATGAATGGATGTATGTCATTGCTAGATGATTATAAATTTCAAGTTTGTGATTCTGTTTACCAGGATTGGATTTTAGTTTGGCTTGAATGGTGTTTTCTAGCACGACATGACCTTGTTGTTGTTGTGCATGTTTCATAGGTGAGCATTTTGGTTTTGGCACAATTCTTTTTACAGATTCTAATCGTTGATATATTTGTTTTTGCAAGTCGGGAACTGCTGAGGATGCTACATTGGAAGTTTGATTTCACATGACCCAACGTCTTCTATGGTTAAATTAACGTTTAGGGTTTAGACTAGTTAGGTTTTAGGTTTTTCTTATTAATTTTGTGATTAAGGTTTTCTCCTTAGAATTTTATTTAGGGTTTAAATTTGTTATATTTTTTTTCCTTACTGTAGGTAGTTTAGTTTCCTACATTTGATTTTCCATTAGCTTGCATTCACATTCTTGCACTGCTCGTTGTTGCATAGCGTGCATAACATCTTTCCATGGTTCTTTTATCTGCAATTAGATTATCTCTTCCACATATTTACATAACAAAACATTGCATAGCATCATAAGCCCTTCCTACTGCATTACATCATGCATTCATCTTCTAGCATCTCACATGCTTATCATTGACCTAGCCTTGCATTATCCCCTATATTTCAGGCAACTGTTGAACCTCCACAAACCTAGAGCCTTCGAGCCTTTGATGCTATGGCTAATTTTCTCACACCTGTTTGTGCATGCTCAAACCGTAAATGGATTACTTTGACCTTCACACACGTTGAAACCCTAGAAGAGCTTCCCTAGGCACCTTTCCCTAGTATTAAAACCCTAGACCTAATGATCGTGTGTGGTTGTGATGGTTACTCCAAGTGGTCGCTTATTTTAGAACCGATCATCAAAGTTACATCCTGGATATCTCTCCTATGAGTCTAACTTATTAACTAGGAAAATAAGAATAGGTTTCTCGTGGCGAACCCTAATCAGTTTGAAAGACCTGTACCCATAACCTGAACCTTGTGCTCACTGTGTTCTTGAATGTTTCAATGACTTATTTTCATTGTTCACTTGTTAATTGGAGATGAGATGTGGAATATTGGAAGGAGGGAAATCCTAAATCAGAATATATTTTAGTTTCTTTCAAACAAGGAACAACCTCTCTTGCTCGTGAAATAAGTCAAGATTCCTCATCCGCCCTAGCACAATGAACACCCAAAAATAAGTGCAAATGCACACATGAAAGAAAATGAAATTAAATAAAGGGTAAATGATCGAGAAAGGCTTCCTGCGTAGAGAGGAAATTCAATGACTCCAGTGGGCTACTGACCAGGCTCCATGGCAGCGGAGAAACGTCTGTGATTTCTAGAAGTGATTCCTCCAGGTTATTCTCCAGGCTTGCTAGCACCAAAGAAACACCCAAAAACTTATTTTAAAAATTCTGAATATAATAAGCCCTCTGCCTCATTCTTTGCATCATCATCAACTACTGCATGTGTGAACTTCTAATTGGATGATTACTTACTAGCAGGACCTAGCTGAGACACAGGGGAAAGGCATATTTGTAAAGGTCAAGGTAATGCAGGAGCTACCCATAGGGATTGTTCAATACTTCTTTGCATCATTGTCCAGACTCGAACGATGATAGGGATGTTGGAAGAGATGCTAGACTCTGTTGGCATTATGAGACAAGTATTGTCCTTGATGGCAAATCACACTGATGACAAATCATAGTGCAGAAGGATAGCAGCAAGGAATTGATGATCAGTCTACAAGTATGAAGAAAAATATATACACGCTGGTTCACTATATACCAAATCGCGTATACAAGCAGGTTCACTATATACCAAGTCGTGTATACGCAGGTTCGCTATATACCAAGTTGCGTGTACACGCTGGTTGGCTTCAGTAAAAGCGCGTGTATGTGGAAAACTTATCTTTGGTCCATGGCGGTTATTACTTGGAAGTTGTGCCTATGGTTTTGGACCTTGGTGTCTCGACGGACGTGTTGATCCCTAGTTTTGAAGTTGATGGTATTGGATTTCTATGGTTTTGGCCCTTGGTATTGAACAAGGCCTAAGGCTATATAAGGAGAAGGAAATCATTAGGCAAGTGTATCTGAAAAGTCTTGAATATCTGATGAAGTATTAGATCCAGTATGCAGGTTATTGGTTGATGATGTATTGCTTGATCTGAGCTAAGGAGAGATCTCATCGGTTGATGGAGAACAAGATCTAAGGAGAGATCGGGATCAAATGGTTTGAAATGAACTATCTTTATATGGTTGATTATGCGTATTTCTAGATCTGCATACTGACGCAATGTTATGTTCAGGGTATAACTGATGTCTGGTACAGCTGCAAGTTATGAAAAAATATTTTTAGATTTGTACGCAGGTTGTCTTTGGTAAAACCGCGTGTATACGCGGGTTGCCTTCATTGAAGTAGCGTATATCTTTTGGAGCTTGATTTTTGGGTTGCAGCTGGGTCTGACTGTTATTACAGAGTTCTGTAGTCTGCTCTGTGTTCTGGTGACTGGGTTTGACAGGGTTTCAGTGGTTCAGTGATTGTTGGTTGTTTTGTAATCTGCTATGAAAGTCGAATGAATTGTGGTCTTCAGATTGTAATGTTGTGCTTCAGGAATATCCAGTCTGAAAATGTATGAAAGGTGGTACCTGAAAGAAAGGAGATTGTAGGCCAGCACCTACGTACTAGTATCTTAGCTAGTACAAGAGCAAAGGGGGTTGGAGCTCCCTTCCAAGAAAGTTTGGAGAACGAGAGAAGGTTGAAGCCTTCAGCAGGTTGTAGCCTGCATACTGGTATAAGGCTGCCCCAGTAAGAAAGATTGTAAACTGAAGTTTCATATTAAAGAAAGATAGAGACGACTTGCAACAGGTGGTTTTCACCCACATTGGGTTTCCACCTTATATCATGGTGTTCATGTGTGTCTTTTCTGTGTGATGATCTGTTTTGTTATACTGCACCTGTTTTACTATCATGGTTAATAATGTCCTGATGCATTTATTGAAGATAAGCTACTGAATCATAAGTTTTATTGTTATACGCTGGTTGCTTTAGACAAAGTTGCGTGTACACGCTGTTTCACTTAACTGAAGTAGCGTATATGTTTCTGAGCATAAAATGAAAAAGTTTTTCTGATATTCACCCCCCCTCTCAGTATTATTTCCAACAATTGGTATCGGAGCAGGTCCTTCAGAGAAGCTTGATCGCTTGAAGGTAGATCGGTCATCATGAGCAACTATGAGAGAGAAGCATCAATCAGGCCACTGGTTTTTGATGGAACAAACTTCAATTATTGGAAAGTAAGAGTTACTGCCTATCTTCAATCTCTTGGTATAGAAGTTTGGGATATCGTAGATACAGGCTACACTTTTCCTTCAGCTACTCCTACAGATGCAGACGAGAAAACGAAATATGAAACAAATGCGAAAGCAGTCAATACTCTATTGGGATGTATATCTCAATCGGAATTCATGAAGGTAATGCACTATAAATCTGCAAAAGAAATATGGGACAAAATTGTGACGAGCTATGAAGGAGACGAACAGGTAAAGCGTGCTAAACTTCAAACTCTCAGGATTAAGTATGAGACTCTCAGAATGTATAATGATGAAAGTGTGGCTAACTATTTCCTTAGGGTAGATGAGATTGTTAATTGCATGAAAAACTTGGGTGAAGAAATAAAAGAGGCTATTGTGGTTGAAAAGGTTCTAAGATCTTTGTCCCCCAAATTTGAATCTAAAGTGTCTGCCATAGAAGAAAAAGAAAATTTGCAAATTCTTACTATGTCTCAGCTTCACGGAATTCTAACCGCTTATGAAATGAGAAAGGGAGGTCCATCAGACAGAAGAGAAGCTGCCTTCAAAGCTTCAGGCAAAGAAGATTATTATGAAGCAAGTCACGTGCCAGAAGATGAAGAAGAAGAATCAAATTTTGTCAGAAATCTTCAAAGGGGTTCTGGAAGGTTCAGAGGTAAGTTACCTTTTAAATGTTTTGCTTGTGGAAGAGTAGGTCATTATGCTGCCAAATGTCCTCACAAAGATAGGAATGACAAGGGAAAGGAACCTGTTAAATGGAACAAGAAACAGAATGAAAAGAAGAAAAGCTATTACACTCATGAGGATAGTGATGGTCTTTCAAATAGTGACGAAGATGAACAAGGTAATAGATATAAACTTTTAATGGCTTTTGAAGATGAAGACTACATGGATGCTATAGATGTAGATGGCTTTTATGAAGAAATGAATAATCTCAAAGTTTTCTTAGAAGAGAAAAGTGCTATTATTGATTCTCTACAATGTCAACTGACTGAAAAGGAAAAAAATCTTGAAAAATTGGAATGTGAGATTGTTTGTCTTAGAAAGGAGATTGAGAAAACAAAAACGATTAATCTCAAATTTTTCAAAGGATCTGAAACCTTGGATGAGATTATCAATGTGCAACGATCTCCTCTAATCAAGACATGTCTGGGATATAATGGAGAAACATCTCAAGCCTCTACCTCTAAAAGTTATCTTGATGCAACAAGGAGAAGCGAGCAAAGGCCAAATAAAAGTCATCAGGTGAATCAGGGACAGTTTACCTCAAGAACAAATAAAGACCATCAAGAAATTCGGGGACAAACTGCCTTAAGGACAAACAGAAGCTACAATCAGCCACAGGTAAAATCTTCCCAACTTGCTCCAAGAATGAATGTGAATAGAAGCTACAATCGGTTGGATGATAGATCTAATTATCGCAGAATTCTCTTTAATGGCCAATGCTTTTCTTGCCATAACTTCGGTCACAAAGCAGCTCAATGTGTTGCCTACAAGACAATCATGACTAGAGAAGCTCAAAAGCAAGGGAGAATGACTGGAACCATGAAAAGGAATTATAACAACTTTTCGGTTCTTGAAAATGAAGTTGAATGCTCTATTTTTAATAACTTTGGTCATGAAGATTCTGAATACAGGAGCAGGTTCCGGAAGACAACTTAGAAGGAACAAACCTCAAATGTCAGAACATGGAGAATAAAGGAACCGCAACCAGAAAGATGTGGGATAGCCTTTTATGTAGAAGGTCAAGAAAGTCTATGGTAAATTGACAGCGGATGTTCGAAGCATATGACAGGGGACAAAGAAAAGCTTGAGTCATATACCACATTAGAAAAGGGGAAGAAAGTTTCTTTTGGAAACGATATCTCTGCAGCCATAAAAGGAAAAGGTGTTGCTCCGTTGAAAGAGAAGGTCAAAGCAGGAAATGTTTTATATGTTGATGGATTGAAGCATAATCTTATGAGTGTCAGTCAGATGTGCGATCAAGGAATAGAGGTAATATTTAGATCAAATGGATGTTGTGTTCGCGATCTTGATACAGGTAAAACAATGCTCAAAGGAAGAAGGACTCCAAATAATCTATATATCTTTGAGGAAAGACAACAATGCTACTTGAGCAAGGATGATGAACATTGGCTATGGCATCAGAGGTTGGGGCATCTAAGCTTTTCACAAATAAGGAAAGCATGCAAATATCAGGTAGTTCGTGGTCTTCCAGATATCAAAATTCCAGACAACACCATATGCAAATCTTGTCAGTTTGGAAAGCAAACCAGAACTAACTTTCCAGAGAAGGAAGGATCAGCTAGCATGCCTCTTGAGCTAGTCCATACAGATGTATGTGGTCCATTTAGGAAAAGGACACCTCGAGGAGAAGAATATTTGATATTATTCATTGACGATTTCTCAAGGTTTGTCTGGTTAGGGCTTATGAAGCACAAAGATGAAGCATTCGAGAAATTCAAATCCTTCAAAGCCTTGGTTGAAAATGAATCAGGACACAAAATTAAGTGCCTTAGATCTGACAGAGGTGGGGAATTTACCTCAAACAAATTTTTCGATTTCTGTGAAGAACATGGGATAAGAAGAGAATTCTCTACAGCTAGAACTCCTCAGCAAAATGGGGTTGCGGAAAGAATGAACAGAACAATCCAACAAATGGCTCGTGCTATGCTTGATGAATCAGGTACTCCTGCAACTTTCTGGGGTGAAGCTGCACATGCTGCGGTTATTATTCTTAACAAAACAAATGTCCGAGTAAACAGCACTCAAACACCTCATGAGCTCTGGAGTGGTGAGACTCCTTCGGTGAAGCACTTCAAAATCTTTGGGAGCAAATGTTATATTAAGAATACTGATGAGCAACTTGGAAAACTTGAACCAAGAGCAGATGAAGGTATTCTTCTTGGTTATTCTCCACATAGCAAAGCATACAAATGCTACAATAAAAGACTTGGCAGAATTGTTGACAGCATTGATGTAGTGGTTGATGAGAAGGGATACATTCCTAGGCAAGTTCATCATGAAGACATTGAAGAAGATGAAGGCTACCCTCAAAGGCAGAATGATGAAGAAGAAGAACCTCAAGAAGAGGAAGAACCTCAAGAAGAACCAGAGGAGCAGACAAGAATAGAAGAGAAGACTCCATCCAGATATGTTCAAAAGAATCATCCAGAATCTCAGGTTGTGGGGTAGAAAGAAGCAGGAGTACAAACAAGAAGAAGAATTGCAGAAGCTTCAAGCTATTTGGCATTACTCTCTTCCACTGAACCACAAAATGTGAAAGAGGCATGCAAAGATGAATGTTGGGTCAAAGCAATGGATGAAGAACTTGAGCAGATGGAAAAGAACAACACTTGGGAACTGGTTCCTAGACCAAAAGATAAGAATGTCATAAGGACAAAATGGGTCTTCAAGAATAAATTGAATGAAAATGGAGAAGTAATTAGAAACAAGGCCAGACTAGTTTGTAAAGGGTATGCACAGCAAGAAGGGATAGATTTTGAAGAGACCTTTGCTCCTGTAGCAAGACTTGAGGCCATCCAAATGTTCCTTGCTCTCTCAAGCTTTCAAAACTTCAAGGTATTTCAAATGGACGTGAAATCAGCCTTTCTGAATGGAGACTTAGAAGAAGAAGTATATATTGAACAGCCAGATGGTTTCATTCTTGGGAATGATCCAAAACTTGTATGTAGATTGAAAAAGGCTCTCTATGGTCTCAAACAAGCTCCAAGGGCTTGGTACTATCGGTTGGACAAATATCTTCACCAACAAGGCTTTTCAAAAGGATCAGCAGATAGCAATCTCTATATAAAAGTTGAAAATAACAAATTGCTAATACTTGTTGTTTATGTAGATGATATTATCTTTGGCAGCAATGAAGAGACTATGAGTCAAAACTTTGCCTTGGTTATGCAGAAAGAATTTGAAATGTCACTACTTGGAGAATTGACATACTTCCTTGGATTGCAAATCCAACAAAATGAAGGAGGCATCTTCTTGTCTCAAACCAAGTACCTCAAGCAGATCTTGAAGAAGTATGGCATGGAAGAGTCAAAGCCAGTATGTACACCCATGGTTACAGGATGCAGCCTCAGTGCAAATGATGAATCAGCAGCAGTTCATCAACCAACTTATAGATCCATGATTGGGAGTTTGCTTTATTTGACAGGTACCCAACCAGACATCATGCATGCAGTCGGAATAGTTGGAAGATTTCAAGAAAATCCGAAGGAGACTCATCTTCAGGCAGTGAAGAGAATTTTCAAGTATCTTCAAGGGACACAAAATTATGGCTTATGGTATCCTAGAGATACAGATCTCACACTTCATGCTTATACAGATGCAGATTGGGCCGGAAGCGTGGATGACAGGAAGAGCACAAGTGGTGGTGCATTCTTTATGGGCTCCAGATTAGTATCTTGGTTCAACAAGAAACAGAGCTCGATTGCCTTATCTACAGCTGAAGCAGAATATGTGGCTGCGGCATCGTGTTGCACACAACTTCTTTGGATGATGCAGACCTTGCAGGATTTTCAAATCACCTGCACTTCACCAGTCTCTATCTTATGTGATAATACAAGTGCAATCAGCATTTCAAAGAATCCAGTCATGCACTCAAAGACCAAGCACATACCAATCAAGTACCATTTTCTTCGGGAACAAGTGCTTGAGCAGAAGGTCAAGTTGGAGTATGTTCCTTCTAAGGAACAAGTTGCTGACATTCTCACAAAACCACTGCCCAGGGAAACTTTTGAATATCTCAGACAAAAGCTGGGAGTAGTTGATGCTTCATCCTGCTGTTAAAGCTTGTTCGTTCTATAGAAAATTTGGTATACGCAAGTTACGTAAGGGATATCCGCGTATATACGCCGATTTATGCTGGGAAAGTCGCGTGTATGGTGTACGCGTGTTGCAGAAAGCATATCCGCGTGCATACGCTGTTTTATGCAGGAGAAGTCACGTATATGGAGTTCTGAACAGCAAGGGCAGACTCTGGTTGGAGAAGGTCTGAGATGGGTATGCCAGAATGCTTCAGGCACAGTTTCAGGGGGTGCAGCAGGCACAGGTTCAGGGGGAGGAGCTTAAAGTCTCATAAAGCATTGTTGGCATTTAGATGCTTTTGGTTCTAGTACACAACTGTTGTTGGTTTCAGGAGAAGGAGCTCAGAAGGAAATCTTGGTTGCTGATCTAAAAAGATGTTTATCAGATGCTGCTTGTGACCTTCATAAGTCTTGGTCTAGATCTATTGTCTCTATGTCATGTATTTTTTTTTGTGATATCTCTTTTATGGTGTCAAGGTCATGTAACGGCCTATGTTGGTTTCCCCACTATGCCTGGGATGAATGATGTAATATAATTGGTTATTTCTGATGTATCCCCTCTTGGTGGGGAGTATGGATGTATGTATTGAGTCTTTTGGTGATAGGAAGGTCCCTTATGGTGTATAAGTCTTGGTTCTTTTGAAGAACATCTTTTGCAGATCTTGCCTACAGTCAGGGGGAGCATGTTTCAGCACAGCCAATCAAAGATATCAGCATGTACTCAGGGGGAGCACAGCCCTTTGCCCTTGATGACAAAGGGGGAGAGTGATTTGATTTGGTATTGTTGCCATCAAGTCCAAAGGGGGAGATTGTTGGCATTATGAGACAAGTATTGTCCTTGATGGCAAATCACACTGATGACAAATCATAGTGCAGAAGGATAGCAGCAAGGAATTGATGATCAGTCTACAAGTATGAAGAAAAATATATACACGCTGGTTCACTATATACCAAATCGCATATACAAGCAGGTTCACTATATACCAAGTCGCGTATACGCAGGTTCGCTATATACCAAGTCGCGTGTACACGCTGGTTGGCTTCAGTAAAAGCACGTGTATGTGGAAAACTTATCTTTGGTCCATGGCGGTTATTCCTTGGAAGTTGTGCCTATGGTTTTGGACCTTGGTGTCTCGACGGACGTGTTGATCCATAGTTTTGAAGTTGATGGTATTGGATTTCTATGATTTTGGCCCTTGGTATTGAACAAGGCCTAAGGCTATATAAGGAGAAGGAAATCATTAGGCAAGTGTATTTGAAAAGTCTTGAATATCTGATGAAGTATTAGATCCAGTATGCAGGTTATTGGTTGATGATGTATTGCTTGATCTGAGCTAAGGAGAGATCTCATCGGTTGATGGAGAACAAGATCTAAGGAGAGATCGGGATCAAATGGTTTAAAATGAACTATCTTTATATGGTTGATTATGCGTATTTCTAGATCTGCATACTGACGCAATGTTATGTTCAGGGTATAACTGATGTCTGGTACAGCTGCAAGTTATGAAAAATTATTTTTAGATATGTACGCAGGTTGTCTTCGGTAAAACCGCGTGTATACGCGGGTTGCCTTCATTGAAGTAGCGTATATCTTTTGGAGCTTGATTTTTGGGTTGCAGTTGGGTCTGACTGTTATTACAGAGTTCTGTAGTCTGCTCTGTGTTCTGGTGACTGGGTTTGACAGGGTTTCAGTGGTTCAGTGATTGTTGGTTGTTTTGTAATCTGCTACGAAAGTTGAATGAATTGTGGTCTTCAGATTGTAATGTTGTGCTTCAGGAATATCCAGTCTGAAAATGTATGAAAGGTGGTACCTGAAGGAAAGGAGATTGTAGGCCAACACCTACGTACTAGTATCTTAGCTAGTACAAGAGCAAAGGGGGTTGGAGCTCCCTTCCAAGAAAGTTTGGAGAACGAGAGAAGGTTGAAGCCTTCAGCAGGTTGTAGCCTGCGTACTGGTATAAGGCTGCCCCGGTACAAAAGATTGTAAACTGAAGTTTCATATTAAAGAAAGATAGAGACGACTTGCAGCAGGTGGTTTTCACCCACATTGGGTTTCCACCTTATATCATGGTGTTCATGTGTGTGTTTTCTGTGTGATGATCTGTTTTGTTATACTGCACCTGTTTTACTATCATGGTTAATAATGTCCTGATGCATTTACTGAATATAAGCTACTGAATCATAAGTTTTATTGTTATACGCTGGTTGCTTTAGACAAAGCTGCGTGTACACGCTGTTTCACTTAACTGAAGTAGCGTATATGTTTCTGAGCATAAAATGAAAAAGTTTTTCTGATAATACTGATTCACCCCCCCTCTCAGTATTATTTCCAACAGACTCTACTAGTGGTTTTCCAATTGTTGTAGCCGCGAAAATAACACCATTTGTTTTTGGGCATATCCAAAATTTTGTGTCCCCCCTCCTATTTCCCTTGGGCTATTAGGGTTTTGATAAGTTTTTCAACTCATTACTTTCCCTGCGACCCTTCCTGTCAAAACTTGCTGATGTGCCAACTCACACTTAACACATTGCCTCCACGCATCATGCTTTATCTCAGCTATTGTTGAGAAATGGAAACAAGAATTTCCAGTTTAATTTGTCCTTGAATTAAATTATGAACTAAAATCAAATTCTATTCTCATGGCAACTTGTAAATAGTTAATTAAGTTTAATTGATTTAATTAACTTAGTAATTTCGAGTTGGAAGTCTTTCTTTAGTCATGTATGTGTGATCCCAAAATTTTAGGGGTCCAAGATGAGTTTATTTGAGTTGTTATTAGATAACTCAGTTTGACTGAGTTATAGTATGTTAAACTAGTTCTAACTGTTGGAGGAACTAATAGAAGTCTAGTAGTGAGTTGGTGCACTAGTGCATCCTCAGTGCCACACCAGCTAATTGGAGATTCACTCAAGAGAAACTCATGCATGTCAGTTTAGAGAAATACCCAGTTGAGTCTAGAGTGTAGGGACAATGTACTATCAGTTGTATGATTTTCTGAGTTGTACAAATCATGCATGCAATCAATAAAGGACCTAGTTTTGGATTGTGCAGTTATAGAGGAAGGATTTCCAAATTAAATATGGGTTAATCTTCTCAGGAATTGTGCAAGGAAAAAGGGGCTTGGTAGGCAACATAATTGCCTAAGTGTTGGCCTAAGCGGGCTTATGAGGTAGAGAGTTTATCATACTTGTGTAGGAATTGTTCTAGTGAGAAGAAGCTTTGTATTTTATTCTCAGATTTCTGATTAATGAAATATATATAGTCAGGGTTTTGAGCAGTGGCTTTCCCCAAAGAAATATTGTGTTATGTGTCATTGATATTCTTCCTCTTGCTGATTATTGTTTTCATCGATCATTATTGGATTCCGTTGTTGAGAGTAGAGTAGATTCTTGTCTTGTGTTTTAGTACATTACATGAGATGTGAATCTACAGGAAAATCTACATGGTATCGACACTGAAGAAAATATACTAGGCGAGATTTCAAGTTTAGGGTTATAGGTGAAATTCAAATTTGCAATTCATACTTCAAGGTCAACAAATGGCTTTCTACAGTTTGAGACTTTAGTATTCCTTGGAAGGAAGCTCAAATTACATAGCCTAGAAGGATAAGATGGAAGAAGTGTTGGAAGCTAATGGCCTCAAGGAATTCATTGATCAAGACATTCCTAAGCCTCCAACATTGGATGCTCAAAATCTGGCTGAATGGAAGAAGTGTGTGGCGAAGGCGAGGCAGATAATCCTTGAGGGAGTTTGATGCAGCCCAGACCACTCCCAGGCCACTTCTACCAGGATCCTCCATGTATTTGTCCATGACAAAATACATCTCATTTAATTGCTAATCAAATCTCCATTTAAAGACATTTTCAACCATAGGCAATCCTCTACTATCATGCAGAAACTTATCCTTCGATTTCTGGGAATTTCACAAGTTATTACTTGAAAGCGGAGACAATTCAATCCTATGTTTCCAACCATAAACTTAAACATACAAATTCAAGTCCATCCATTTTCTGACTTCGGACATTCCATAAACAACCTCTAAATATATTGACTGCGTTCAATTAAAGAGTGCGCATTACCTTTAACTTCATCTGCTGTTGGTGAAATCTTGATAGCGACACACAATATATATGTAACTACGTTTTATATACCCATGGTATATTCTTCCTTCTTCGTAGATATCGGCGTTAGTTACATAGCTGGACCTCCGCTCCCTCCATCCAGGTTCGATACACATAAAATTCAGCCATCACTCACGCAATGGTATTCTTTCCTTCGGCTCCGGACTCAGTGATATATATGTCACGATTTATAACGCTTCAGAACTCGTCCTCTGTCACAATATGTCTCCGTCCAGACGCAACCGAGGTTATATATATATAACAGTCACTTTTTGTAATTAAGCACCGGCATAACAGGTGTATGGCACATTTATAACACAGCACCCTCGGCAAGTAAACACACATACATCTGCTCCCTCCAATCGACGCAGACACCACTCGCGATGCCCAAAAAATGACTAAATTGCCTCGTTCCTTGTTAGGCTATACACCACATTGCATACAGCCTACACATACGGCCTACCACCGCATACAGCATGTACACACGGCTTTTCACCATACGCTCCTCCGCAATATATCTTTGGTAAGCCAATATATAGACAGACTCATATATATGTATGATGTAGTCTTCTATCTTAAACTTCGTAGGGCGCAGCGCTTTAATCACTGTGTATATATGCATATTTAACTGAACCTGTCATCAATCAGCAATTATCGTTATACATACGGCCTATGATCGTTGTTTACACCTCCAGTCATTCACAATCGATGCGTACGTGCACACAACAGACGACTTTCAATCATCACTGAAATGGAACGCAAGAATTTAGTGGGGACAGGTCCGCTCTCTGCGGCATATCTTCAAAGGAAACCACGCATAACTACGACCTTAAGCCAGAAGGCAAACTATTTCAATGATCATTCTACAACATGTGCGCTTGAGAAAACAAATAAGAACCATATACAACATCGATTTCTGCCATCATGTACAGAACCATCTCAGAATTCATTAAGGCAATCATGCTCATACAGAACTGAATTCAACATACTCATATATACATAAACAAATATTTACACAGAATTTTCTATTAATGACCAGATATGCAAATCTATGGCCCTTTTACAAACTGCCGAAGGCTCCCAAGGAGAACCTTGCTCACTCCTCACTCCTCACAATTTCCCTCTATTTTTCTCTCAAAAACCCCTTCCTATTTACACACTGAACTAATTAAATGCTCAATCCCCTTAATATCTCCACACCACTAGAATATCTCAACAAACCCTATTATCTAGAATCTTATCCCTTCATATCCTTAACCAATTCTCTCATATCCTCTTAATTAATAAAAGGATATTTACAAAATCCTCACCTTCTCCTATTTTAATAACAAATTAATTAATAAAATATTAAAATTATCACACCCCCTTTATCACATATTTACAAATGAAAAGATGGTCTTGATGCTCCTGCATCAGACTCCCAACGTTGAAATTAAACATGATCTCCTGATCATGTGTTCGGATTTGTGTATGCCTGGATCCCATATCTTGTGTTGTAACTTTCTACTTGTCGCTGCTTCTTTATGATATTCTTCTCTAGGTTTCCACACTTTATGTTGCATCGCTCCACTGGCTGTGCTTTTGCAATCTTTTGTTGTCTTTCTTTTGTTGCTGCTTCTTTGTTTCACTGCGGCTGGCCTCTTCCGGGATACTTTCATCATCAGTCTTCTGATGCTTTCAATCGCTCGGTCCAAATAATCTCTCGGCTGTTGATTTCTTGCTGCCTGCTGAGCTAAGACGGCTTGCTCATTTTGTACTGTCACTCGCTGACTTCTTGCTTCTATGCTTGTTTCTGTTCTGACTACCACCCGATCATCCCCACTCTCTTGTCTTCTGGAACATAGAACTTCTTCTCCCTTCATTTGACTACTCAATGGAGTCAAATGTTCTTCAGTACCAATACCTGCATTCACAAAACAATTGTTAGAATAAACAACATAAGGCTTTAGTGCCTCTTCTGTTGCTGACAACATTTCAGTATGCTGCTCTGAAATTCCTTCATCCATCAGCACATCAGTATGCTGATTCAGTTCCTCTGTGAGACTATCAGTTAGTCCCTTTTCCACATCATCTGTTTGGAAAATCTTCCCCTGTTCTGTGTCTTTCAGCAACTTTCCCTGAACATAGACCCTCTGCTTTTACAACTCTCTGTTCTAAAGATCTAACTTCAGATACAACTGAACAATCTCACATGGAGTAGAACTCAGGAAATTTTACACAACTTTCCATACCTTCATTTTCTGTTGACCAATCATCACATTCCTTCTCTGAAAGGAATCCTCTACCAGACTTTACCTCAAGAACTTCATTGTCCTTTGTGACAGTTCCATCAGACTGCTCACCATCTATCGCACATCCTGCAAACATACATGAATTGTGAGAAAATTTACAAGGCTTCATAGCCTTACCTGTTTCTCTCATCATTACCTCTTCAGATGCTTCTGAACTATCCCAATAGTTCATGAGATCTTCCTCATTGATCTCTTCACCCAGAATTTCGCCATGTTCCGGGCCACAAATGGAAACATCCATTTTCAACTCAGCCTCTCTGAGTTCTCTACAACTCAACATCTGCTCGAGCTTCCTCAGCTCCTCCATCAACTGTATGTTTACCTGCTTTTCTCTTCTTGCATGCAACTTCTGCCACTTTACCTTCTTTCTCATGGTCCAACCATGCGTCTGGTTTCTCACATTTTCCTGCAACAACTCCATTAACAATTCAAGCTGAATTGCTATTTTGGCCTTCTCCCACTCGTACTCTTCATCAGATTTCTGAAAATGACTATCAACAGTCATCTTCCCCTCCTTTGTGAACTGCATCTGTTCATGTGTGGACTTCATTTAATCCACTTCTCAGCAATCCTTCCCACAAGTTCAACTCCTGCGCTTGGCTTCTGTTTGTTTTCGAACCAATCTCTGACAACCTCTTGCTACAAATTGCATTTCTGCAAATCTATTCCAGCAATCTTTATGCTTCCTCTGCACAAATTCACTGTCAATCAGATTTTAGAATCTGATCCTTTCTTCCAATCTTCCGGTTTTATCTAACAAACTTCAGCTGTCAGCAATAATTCCTTCTTTGCTGATTTTCTTCATTGCTGCAACCATCAATCCTCATTCCATTTCTTGTCAGTAAAACCCAATTCAAAATTTAAACAAACACAATACCTGCACGATTCTCCATTCTCCCAGCTGTATTCTAATTTGCTTGACTGTCAGATTAAAATCTGATATTCCCTGTCTGCATGCACATCTGCTGTCATAATTTATCTCTGCACTTATCGCCTGCAATTTTTCAATCACTCATACAACCCATATCGAATTTTACAGAATTCTATTCTGTTCAAATGTATAACTGCGATTTATTTCCCCATACAGGATTTAATATAAATTCAAATTCAGTTTTCAACACTTCTCAAGAAACTTTCATACAGAGCCGTGCTCTGATACCACCTGATGCAGCCCAGGCCGCTCCCAGGCCACTTAATCTGATGCAGGAGCATCAAGACCATCTTTTCATTTGTAAATATGTGATAAAGGTGGTGTGACAATTTTAATATTTTATTAATTAATTTGTTATTAAAATAGGAGAAGGTGAGGATTTTGTAAATATCCTTTTATTAATTAAGAGGATATGAGAGAATTGGTTAAGGATATGAAGGGAGAAGATTCTAGATAATAGGGTTTGTTGAGATATTCTAGTGGTGTGGAGATATTAAGGGGATTGAGCATTTAATTAGTTCATTGTGTAAATAGGAAGGGGGTTTTTGGAGAGAAAAATAGATGGAAATTGTGAGGAGGGAGGAGTGAGCAAGGTTCTCCTTGGGAGCCTTCGGCAGTTTGTAAAAGGGCCATAGATTTGCATATATGGTCATTAATAGAAAATTCTGTGTAAATATTTGTTTATGTATATATGAGTATGTTAATTCAGTTCTGTATGAGCATGATTGCCTTAAAGAATTCTGAGATGGTTCTGTACATGATGGCAGAAATCGATGTTGTATATGGTTCTTATTTGTTTTCTCAAGCGCACATGTTGTAGAATGATCATTGAAATAGTTTGCCTTCTGGCTTAAGGTCGTAGTTATGCGTGGTTTCCTTTGAAGATATGCCGCAGAGAGCGGACCTGTCCCCACTAAATTCTTGCGTTCCATTTCAGTGATGATTGAAAGCCGTCTGTTGTGTGCACGTACGCATCGATTGTGAATGACTGGAGGTGTAAACAGCGATCACAGGCCGTATGTATAATGATAATTGCTGATTGATGACAGGTTCAGTTAAATATGCATATATACACAGCGATTAAAGCGTTGCGCCCTACGAAGTTTAAGATAGAAGACTGCATCATATATATATATGAGTCTGTCTATATATTGGCTTACCAAAGATATATTGCGGAGGAGCGTATGGTGAAAAGCTGTGTGTACATGCTGTATGCGGTGGTAGGCCGTATGTGTAGGCTGTATGCAATGTGGTGTATAGCCTAACAAGGACCGAGACAATTTAGTCATTGTTTGGGCATCGCGAGTGGTGTCTGCGTCGATTGGAGGGAGCAGACGTATGTGTGTTTACTTGCCGAGGGTGCTGTGTTATAAATGTGCCATACACCTGTTATGCCGGTGCTTAATTACAAAAAGTGACTGTTATATATATATAGCCTCGGTTGTGTCCGGACGAAGACATATTGTGACAGAGGACGAGTTCTGAAGCGTTATAAATCGTGACATATATATCACTAAGTCCGGAGCCGAAGGAAAGAATACCATTGCGTGAGTGATGGCTAAATTTTATGTGTATCGAACCTGGATGGAGGGAGCGGAGGTCCAGCTATGTAACTAACACCGATATCTACGAAGAAGGAAGAATATACCATGGGTATATAAAACGTAGTTACATATATATTGTGTGTCGCTATCAAGATTTCACCAACAACAGATGAAGTTAAAGGTAATGCGCACTCTTTAATTGAACGCAGTCAATATATTTATAGGTTGTTTATGGAATGTCCGAAGTCAGAAAATGGATGGACTTGAATTTGTATGTTTAAGTTTATGGTTGGAAACATAGGATTGAATTGTCTCCGCTTTCAAGTAATAACTTGTGAAATTCCTAGAAATCGAAGGATAAGTTTCTGCATGATAGTAGAGGATTGCTTATGGTTGAAAATGTCTCTTAATGGAGATTTGATTAGCAATTAAATGAGATGTATTTTGTCATGGACAAATACATGGAGGATCCTGGTAGAAGTGGCCTGGGAGCGGCCTGGGCTGCATCAGAGTTCAAGACCAAATTGTCTCAAGTCTCCATGGAAAGAAACTATGTATGCTATGTGGAAAGCATTAACGACCCTGTTTCAAAACAATAGTGACCATAAGAAGTTGGAACTAAAGGACAAAATCAATAAAATCAATCTGAAAAAGGGTGACACCATTCCAAAATACTTAACGAAGTTCACTCACTATCATGATGAGCTTGGAAGTGTTGGAATCACGTTACCGAGGATGATATGGTCAGCCTAGCTCTTCTAGGGCTCCCCAAGAGTTGTCATAGTTATTAGGACTCTACTAATGGGAGGGAGAATATACTAGATTGGGAACGGCTGTGGTCAGATTTGATGTAGGAAGAGATCCGAAGAAACACCAAAGACAGTTCCTCATCAAAGACTGATGATGAGGAAAATTGTGCCTTAGCGGGTAAGGAAAAGAAAGGGAAGGGGAATGCGTCCCATTCCAAATCAGATTCTTGTGATGGAGGCAAGTAGAAGACATGCTGAAATTCAAGTGCTTTCATTATCATGAGCTGGGACATTTTTCTACAAATTGTCTGCTCAAGAAGTCCAAGAAGAAGTCCTTGGGAGAAGTGGCGGGCGAGGCTCTTGCCTCTCAATTCGAATTGGAATTTACCCTCATTGAATGCACGGTGTCATCAATGATGGGTAGTGTATGGTACCTAGACAATGGAGCATCCTTCCACATGACTTGTGACAAGGATATATTCAGTGTCATGGAGGAGAAGGATCTCTAGATGCATATCGATATGGGTGACAACGGGAGGTATGGTGCTACTGGATTGGGCACGGTTACTTTTTAGAGGGATTCAAGTGCTTCTCTCACCTGAACAGATGTTATGTATGTTCCCAGGTTGACGAATAACTTGGTATCCATTTCCATGCTGAAGGATAGAGGCTATGATGTGATCTTTAGTAAAGGAAAGGAGTTCCTTCAACACAACCACATGTTAGGTAAAGAAGATAGGGATTTAGGTGAAGAATCTATATAAGTTGGAGGTAGAAGATTGTGCTTCCTTGAGTAAGAAAGCAGTGACGGTGCAAATATGATACACCCATGATTTGTGGCATAGGCGGTTGGGGATATCTATGGGGTACACTGATACACCTCACAACTATCGAGTGTACCTGCCGACCAACAAGATGACAATGGTTCGCAAGGATGTCAGATTTGATGAAGATAAGACGATGTGATGTTCCCTTGAGAGGGAGATTCAACTACATGTGGTTGAGGAGATTTTAGCTCCTAAGGTTGAGGAGCCTCAAATTGATGTGGAGCAACCACATGCAGAGGATCCGGGAGTGGAGGCAACCACTCAGGCAGAGTCTTCTAGATATGGGAGAAAGTGCACCTGAGAGGCTGATAAGTTATTGCATGATGTGAGAGAGAATGTGGGAGCACCCACATCAAAACGTAGGCAGAGGAGGTCACCTGAGAGGTACACTAGATACATGGATATTATAAGTGGATGTGTTGAGACAAAGCCATCTTCCTTTGAGGGGGCAATGCAACAACTAGTTTGGTTTGTTGCCTTGGTGGAGGAGTATAACTCCATTGTTCGTAACAAGTTAGTGGTGAGATATAAATGGCTTTACAAGGTAAAGAATGTAGAAGGTCGTAATGTGGAGAAGCACAAGGCTAGTTTTATGGACCAAGGATTTTCACACGTAGAGGGGATTGACTATGATGAGACCTTTGCTCCTGTTGCAAGGTACTCATCAATCAGATGAATTTTGGCATTATCAGCGTAGATGGGTTGGAAGATACATTAGATGGATGTAAAGACAACCTTCCTTAATGGCATGATTTAGGAGGAGGTGTATATTGAGCATCCTGAAGGTTTTAAGACCTTTGACCATGAGTCACATGTGTGCCGACTCAAGAGAGTGTTGCATGGGCTGAAGCAAGCACCCTGTGCTTGGTACACCAGGATCGATAACTACTTCACTTAGTTGGGCTTCACAAAAAGTGAAGCAGATGCAAACCTATACTACATTATGGTGGAAGGTAAAACATTGATTATTGTTTTATATGTCAACGATTTGATTCTGACAGGTGATGATAATCTGATCAAGTCTTTCAAGAGAGTTTGAAATGAAGGACTTGGGTCTCATGCATTACTTTCTAGGCATGTATGTAGGCCAATGAGAAACTCACGAGGTTCCCCATGGGGAGAAGTAAACCCATGGAGACTCCTCTAGCAGGGAATTGGAGGAAGGAGGATGTTACTTCGGGTGAAGTAGTGGAAGCTACTATTTACAGGCAGCTTGTAGGTTCACTCATCTATTTGTTGAACACATGACCAAACATGCGCTATTCAATTAACCAGCTTAGTCAAGCAATGGTTAGGCCTACCAAGCTGTATTGGAAGGCGTCCAAGCATGTGTTGAGATACCCCAGAGGCACTACTCATGATGGATTATGGTAAATACAGAAAACAGAAGTGAAGGTTCAAGGCTTCACTGATGGAGATTGGGTAGGGAGTCCATCTGACAGGAAGAGCACATCAGGAGGGATATTAAGTATTGGGTCAGTAACTGTTTCGTGGTATAGCATGAAACAAGGTCAGTTTCACTCAGTTTGGTAGAGGCAGAGTGCATGGTTACAAGTCAAGAAACATTTGAGGCCATTTGGATGAGGAAGATTCTAGTTAGTTTGTTTTGTCAACATATGGATCCAACTGTAATTTACTATGATAATCATAGTTGTATCAAACTCTTTGAAAATCTAGTTTTTCATGATCGGTCCAAGAATATTGATATTTGATATCATCATCGTCGAGATTGTGTATTGAGGTGGATTAGGTTGTTGGAGTACATTCCTACAGAGGAGCAAGATTCTCACATTTTGGCAAAGGAATTGTTAAGATCTAAATTTGAGATTCACAGAAATAGGATCAGGCCAGTAGCTGATAATACCTTTCGTGTTGAGAGGGAGTGTTGAGAAATGGCAACAAGAAATTCCTGTTTAATTTGTCCTTGAATTGAATTGTGAATTAAAATTGAATTCTATTCTCATAGCAACTTATAAACAGTTAATGGGCTTTTTGGTCATCCGAAAGCTAACTATTGGGACGAATCAAGAGAGAGGTCAATGGGCGAATAACTAGGGTTACCGGCTTTTGCAGAGGTTGTTCTCCATTTAATGACACAAAGGAGGGAGCTCCACTCCCTCCTACAAGCAGGCTGTGGCCAGCAGGGGTAAAAAACCAATAGAAAATGATAGAGGTCCTTCAGAAGGAAGGAAAAGGAACAATGAAGAGGAGAAAGATGGTACTAAATCAAGGGAGAATAATAGCACTAAGGAAAATGAGGAAGAAGACAAGGAACAGGGAACAAAATACAAAGCACAAAAGGGACCATGTAAACCCAGAGTTGCGATCACAACCAGAGTAGTTTTAAATGACCTTGCTCTGTAGGCGCATAGGGACCACATGTAGACATATGCAATCATTTGTAAATTCATGGGTTTATGGCCCACTGAAAAAGCTTACAAACATGGATTCAATACCACTAGAAACCAAAAGGAATTATAGACCTACATCTTGGGTCAAAGGGATTCTTCACTGTAGTCTTTGAAAATATTGAAGATAAGGACAGAGTGTTTGAAGGAGGGCCCTACTTTTATGTAGCAATAGGCCTCTATATGCGACCATGGATTATGAATTTTGTCTCGGAGCATGAGACTTTTACTTCTGTCCCGGTTTGGGTAAGACTCTATTCTCTACCTCTTGATTACTAGAAAACGGACTCCTTATCTGCCATAGGAAATAAGTTAGGACGTTTTGTCAAAGCTTCTGAGGCCACTAGAAGGGGAAAATACACTTCCTTTGCAAGAATTTGTGTGGAGATGGATCTATCTGGAGCTCTACCATATGAGGTAATCTTGGAAGTGTTTGATGAAGAATGGGTGTAAACAGTAGATTATGAACATATTCCATTTAGATGTTGCAAATTCCATGAGCATGGGCACCTATTCAGAGACTGCCCTCTCAGTAAAATAGAGAACAAGAGTAAAGCTAACACAATGAAAGATACTGAAAGCTTTCACAAAGTGGTACATAAAGGAAAAGGAGGCAAAAGGGGGCCAAAGCTACATCAAATAGAAGGGAAACATGCCAATCAGAATAGGTTCCAAGTACTCGAAGAAGAAGAAGTGTTAACTAAAACAGATCAGGCAAAGGGAGGAAGTCCAGGGGAGGAGGAGAAAGAAGAAGATGGTGAAAAAACACAAGATACTAATAAACAAAAAGAAAGTATGATGAGTGATGCAGAACTAGAGATGGACTAGGAAATGACCCAGAGTGAGATGGAAATGGAGGACCATGAACTCCAGGAGATTCTTGATAAAGAAAACCTAGATCTAGAAGGATTCTTGAAACAAGGAACCAGGGAAGGGGTAGACTCGTTACCTCTAGAGGAGTTCAATAGGGTTCAACAACTGTTCATATGGAAAACTCAGACCAAAGGGTGGGATAGGCAAAGAAACAATGAATGGTAGGGTAGTGAAGGTGTGAAAACTATGAAAACCACACCAAGATTAGCACTTAGAAACCCAGGAAAGAAAAGAGGCAGGAAAAAGAAGAACGAGCTATTGATGGAATATGGAAAGCTAATGATAGATTCAGGTAAGATGAAAGACCTAACTAGCTACTCCTTTATAAATATTTAATAATGAAGTTCACTTCTTGGAATATCAAGGGTCTAGGTAGCAAAAGAAAACAAAGATTACTTAGTAATAGAATGAAAGAAGTAGCTTCGGATGTGATCTTCATCCAGGAAACTAAATTTTCCATTCAAAAAATAAAAGAAATTCATAGCAAATGGCTCAATCAATTTGAGTTTCTAGAAGTCAAAGCAGAGAATACAACAGGAGGCATACTCACTCTTTGGAACCCCCAAAAAATTGGCATAATAGATGCTGAGGCATCTAGGGATTATTTATCAGTGGTCATTCATCCTGTAGGAGATAAGGAAACCTACCTGGTCACGAATGTATATGCCCCCCAAAGAATGGATGATAAACTTAGGTTTCTAGATTCTTTGGAGGATCTCAGAGATATACATGTAGGAATACCATGGATCTTGGGGGGTGATTTCAACATGATCAAATCACTTTCGGAGAAAAAAGGGGGAACTAGAATTCTAAGCAAGGACTCTTTAGCATTTCAAACCTTTATAGATAATTTGAAGCTAGTGGACATTGAGTAATGGTCTCTTTACTTGGAACAATAAAAGAGGAGGAGAGTGTCAGGTTGCCTCAAAATTACATAGATTCATAATCTCAGAGGACCTTATGCTCATTGACAAGGAAATGATAGCAAGTGTTCTCCCTTTCGGAGGTTCAGATCATTGGTTGGTTCAACTGGAGGTTCAGGGCATTGGTACCCCCAGGAATAGACCTTTTAGATTTGAGAATATCTGGCTCTCCCACCCAGATTTTATTAGCAAAATTGCCAACTGGTGGTCAGAAGATTTGAATATTCAGGGCTCAAGAATGTTCCTTCTTCAAAAAAGACTAAAACACATCAAGCTCAGGCTCAAGGATTGGAACAAGAATGAACATGGCGATATTTTTGAAGCAAAAAAAGCTGTTGAAGGTAAATTGCAAGATCTCAACCAAGCCCTTATCATGGATGGCTTTGATAAAGACAAAAGTGATCAAGTTACCAAATATCATCAAGACTGGGAGAATTTATGTAAACAAGAGGAAATATTTTGGAAACAAAAATCTAGATTTCAATGGCTAAAAGAAGGAGAGTGAAACATTTTTCCATAGATCCACTATGGCAGATAGAGCTCATAACAAGATTCCTTCGATCAAGGATGAGGGAGGTAATCTTCTCAATTCTCATGAAGAAATAGAAGCTGTTCTTGTTCAGCACTTTCGAGGAATAGCAAAGGAAACCATTTCAGATAGAGAACATTCCATTAGGGACTTAACAAGACATATACCTAGGCTGGTGTCTAGAGAGGACAATTTCAACCTTAATAGGCCAGTAACTGAAGATGAGGTTAGTGAGGTCCTCAAAGAAATGCAAAATGGTAAAGCACTAGGCCCTGATGGTTTCAATGTGGATTTCTTTAAAGCTTGTTGGAATATAGTCAAACATGATATTTTGAATGTAGTAGAAGATTCCAGGATGAATAGAACTATTTTGAAAGCGCTCAATACCTCCTTTATCTCCCTGATCCCTAAACGAGACTTGGCTCTAACTCCTGACAGGTTTAGACCCATAGCTTTGTGCAATGTGGTTTACAAGATAATATCCATGGTCGTGGCAAATAGACTCAAGCCTCTTCTTCCTACACTAGTTTCTGTGGAACAATCTGGATATGTGGAAGGTAGACAAATTCTCAATAACATCATTCAAGTGCATGAGGTGGTGTACTCTCTGACTAGCAATAGGAAGGCTAGAATGATCATGCAATTGGACATAGCCAAATCTTATGATAAGCTGAACTGGACCTATATCAGGAAAGTTCTTATTGCTTTTGGGTTTGATCACAACTGGGTTAGATGGGTCATGGCCTTGGTTACTTATTCTAGCTTTTCAATTTTGGTTAATGGTTCTCCCTCAGAGTCTTTTATTCCTTCAAGAGGACTCAAGAAGGGAGACCCACTCTCTCCCTTTCTCTTCATCCTCATGATGGAAGGACTGGGTCAGTCTATCAAGCATGCAAAAGAAGTTGGTAAGATTAAAGGTCTCCAACTTTCTAACAATGGACAGGCCTTGACTCATCAACAATTTGTTGATGATACCATGCTGCAGGGAATCCCCATGGTCAAAGAAGCTCTTGCGTATAAACAAATCCTGAGTGACTTTGCCATGGCTTCAGGTATGGAAGTTAATCTCTCCAAATCTAAGATTTTTTTCTTTAATACTAATATTGCTATTCAAAGGAATATCTCCAGAATTCTAGGCTTTCAAAGGGATATCCTCCCATCAAAATATTTGGGAGTTCCTCTAACTGCCAAACCTTTGCACAAGAGCATTTGGGAGCCAGTGATTAATAAGATGCAGGATAAAATCAGGAAATGGACTATTAGATCTTTAAACTTGGCTGGTAGGTTGGTGCTCACAAAGGTTGTTCTTCAATCAATCCTGGTCTTCATGCTATCAGCTCTCCCAGCACCAAAAGGAGTCTTGCAAAAATTCAGATCCATACAAAGAAACTTTCTTTGGGGTAAGGGGGGGGGGGAGAAAGAAATGGGCCTTGGTTGCCTGGGATAAAATCTGCAAACCTAAAAACCATGGGGGACTTGGATTGGATGATCCAGAGATTCTTAGCAAGGTTTTAGGGGAAAAATTATGGTGGCGCTGGGTCAAAGATCCAAAGGCTCAGTGGGCTAGTATCTGGAAAGAAAAATATGCCAGCACTTGGCAAAATAGTGATCACATAAGAATGTCTGGAAGTATAAAGGGCTCACACATCTGGAATAAGGCCTGGGAGAACAGAGGATTAGTACAAAAAAACAGCTTTTGGGAAATCAGAGAAGGAAATCTGGCTTTATTCTGGGAGGATAAACGACAGCAAGAACCTATATGATTAACGGAGGACTTTTTGGATCTCAAGAATGAGATAGAAACCAAAGGGCTATCTAAGGTAAAAGATTTTTGGGATGAAACCAACAGTGCAGGAAAATGGAGAACCTGGAGAAACAATGATTACAGGGATGACAACCCATTGAAATAAAAAACAAATGAGCTTATGAAATTGTTGGAACAAAGGAAGATATTAGTGACAGGAGGGCATGACCAACTTAGATGGGGCAACAATAATGAGGGTTCCTTTAATCTTAAGGAGGAAAAACACTTACTCCTTGAGCTGGATTCCCATGTTCCGGATAGGATTTGGACAAACCTATGGAGGCATCAAGGCTGGATGAAGATCAAACTTTTCACGTGGCTGGTTTATCACAAGAAAATTTTGACTTGGGATAACATAAGGAAGAGGGGTGTTCTAGGGCCTTCCAGATGCCAGCTCTATGAAGCCCAAGAGGAAACAATGGAGCACCTTCTCAATAATTGCAGTTTCACCTCCTGGTTGTGGGATACTTTTGCTTCTATTTTTCACCAGATTGACAGGGACCAAGTGAGCATTATCAATACCCTAACCAATTGGAGACGTAACTTTTCAGATGATGAATTTATAGGCACTGCTTGGGCTCTTACGCCAGGCTTCATTATATGGAATGTCTAGAAAGAAAGGAACAAAAGAATCTTCAAGAATGAAAAAATTCCCTCCCAAGGCCTTTTTGAGTAGATCTTAAAACAGCTTAAGGAGACGGTTGGCACCACAGTGCGTAAACCCCCTGAGAATCCACCCTCAGAAGCTGAAATGAGAATTCTCAGTCAACTGGATATGCAGGGGCTTATTCCTCAAGGCCTAGATAGGAAAGTAGTGAAAATGGATACTAAGAAGGATTTATGGCATCCTCCCCGTCAAGGTTTTTTGAAATACAACATTGATGGGGCTTCAAAAGGAAACTTGAGAACTGATGGCTTTGGAGGGGTTTTAAGAGATGAAGAAGGAAATATTCTCTCATATTTCATTGCCATTTAGGAAGAGCCACTAACAACATGGCAGAATTAATGGCTCTAGAGCAATGCTTAGATTTTCTGAAGCAGGAAAACTGCCTAAATGTGATTATAGAAGCTGATTCTTAGTTAATCATTAACTCGGTCAAGAGAATTAGTTGTGGAACGGCGCCGGAAAAAGTCTCAAAATGCTGGAGGCTGATCCAGGTTTTCCAAAGAATTCAGAGTCACCTCCAAGGCCTTCGCGCAGTAAGTTTTAACCATGTGCACAGAACGACCAATAAACTGGTGTATATTCTGGCCAATCAGGGAGTGAGCTGTACTGAATGCAGGGTTTTGATGGGCTAGCAAGAGTTTCCTTAGAGAAGACTAAAGGCACAATGTCACGACTAGGCGAATGAAGATAGGGAGGTGTTTCAAAACAGAGCCATGGAGGCCAGTTCTAAATGATTTAATTTCATCATGATTTGCTATTTTTTTCACGGTCTGGTCTTTATTTGGAAGCAGGCCACTAACGACCTCAGCAGCCCTGATAAATACGAACTTAGAAACCTAAGATGGAGGCTACTCGGATGTCTCAGTTTATCGGTTCGTCGACCAGAGGGAAGGAACAACACATTCCATGGGTTCATGTATAGGCGTAGAGGAGATGGTGCGAGGGGCCGAAATCTTGGCTTTCCCAGCGGCTGTAACACCCCTGATTTTCTTTTTCGGGAGGCAAAACCGCTTCGTTGGTGGTATTTGGTTTATCACAAGCCCCTTAAGTGGGAAGCAGTTTTTACGAATTGGAAGTGATTCCACTCACCTACCTACACATGGCATGGGGGCGGGACCGAATATCGCCCTCATCGCACCCTAATGTTCAGAGATTTAGGCTCGTGCGGTATTATCCTCAGCTGTCGGATTTTGCTAGGTGGATCTACAGTCAAGAACGATCGTGCATGTTGGTGGGTCCTGGTCATTAAGCGACGAGCGTCTTTGCATTGCGATATCTTCCTCTACCGTTGGATTGAGAGAGGAGAATGGATGGTAGGAATTAAAGATGCAATTCCGGTGGTTCAGATGCATGGGAGGAATCATGGTTTTATGCATGTTCTTCTGACCGTATGGCCCAAGCATTGTCTGTCTTCTGAGGGTTTTGAGGTTATGTTTGTAAGGTTGGAGGTTCATGCCTTTGGCAGTTAGAATTTAGATTTTCTATGGTCCACAGTGCCTTGTGGACGGCTATACTTTATGTAAAATATTTCCTGTTTTATTGAAATAGAAGGAACGACTCTTGCTTCAGCAAAAAAAAAACTTATAAATAGTTAATTAAGTTTAATTGATTTAATTAACATAGGAATTCTGAGTTGGAAGTCTTTCTGTAGTCATGTATGTGTGATCCATAAATTTTAGCGGTCTAGGATGAGTTTATTTGAGTTGTAATTAGATAACTTAGTTTTAATGAGTTATAATCAGTTAAACTAGTTCTAATTGTTAGAGCAACTAGTAGAGGTCTAGTAGTGAGTTGGTGCACTAGTGTATCCTCAGTGCCACACCAGCTAACTAGAGATTTACTCAAGAGAAAATCATGCATGTTAGTTCATAGAAAGAGTATAGAGTGCAGGGACAATGTACTAACAGTTGTATGATTTTTCAAGTTGTACAAATCATGCATGCAATCAGTAAATGACCTAGTTTTGGATTGCGCAGTTATGGAGGAAGGATTTCCCAATTAAATATGGGCTAATCCTCTCGAGAATTGCGCAAGGAAATAGGGGTTTGGTAGGAAACAAAAGTGGCCAAGTTTTGGACAGAGTGGGCTTGTGAGGCAGAGAGTTGATCATACTTGTGCAAGAAGAACAAGGTTTGTGTTTTCTTCTTAGATTTCTGATTAATGCAATATAGATAGTTAGGGTTTTGAGCAGTGGCTTTCCTAAGAGAAATATTGTGTTATGCGTCATTTATATTCTTCCTCTTGTTGATTATTATTTTCATCGATCATTATTGGATTCCGCTGTAGAGAGTGGACTAGATTCTTGTCTTGTGTTTGAGTACACTACATGAGCTATGAATCTACAGGAAAATCTATAGTTATAAACCGTATGATTACATTGGGGTTTGGGCGCGTGTTCCTTCAAGGAGCATTGAGATCCCCGTGACTTCGAAACCTATCCTCCTATAGTGTACATTTCCAATTAGTGGAGACACCTGTGTGTGGATGGGCATGACTTTAATTTGGCTTTCCTTATGGTCGACCATATTAGGGTTTGGGAGAAACCCTATATTGTCAAAAGAAAGGTTCCATCCTCATCTTATCTCGAAGCATGATCACATCAATAGAATTAGGGTTTATGGGAATACCATTTTGTTGATGAATTCGCCTCACCATCATCCTCATCCCTTCCAAATTAATTAGGGTTTATGTATTGATTATCCTCATCATGTGTGCCTAAAACCCTGGATGGTTGAATAAAACCACAACCTTGTTTAACATTATCTTATCCTCTAGATGAGTTGCCACAAACATGTTATGGCATTGATAGCACACCATAACATCACCTTGGCATTGTTAGGTCATATTTCCATGACTGCACCAGGGTTGGAAGGGATGCATTGTTTTAGTGATGCATTAGAAGTCCTAGGCTGCTTCCAACTTTATTTATCTATCATGTGCATCATAATGGAGCAAAGACATCTTGCGTTGTCACCAGGGCATCTCTTAATCACGTTACGGTTTATGAAAATACCATCCCTCTCATGCATCTTTATAACCCTACATTGTCATAACCAAGGACCCAACCTTACCTTGGATTAACCCTCACTCTTCAGAATTGTATACTCACAAATGCATCCAAGAATTTGCTCTATAACTGCATCATCACCATGGGAAACACATAATAGAAGAGCCGCTTACAATTAGTGGTTCCATTAAAACTTCCATGGTTTAGATTGATCTCCAAATCGAAGCATGATTTGTTCAATCATACAATTTATAACACCTTAATTTGGAATACTTGCGATTCATGTTCCTTTAGTGAATTATTTCCATTATTTGTTTTAGTTCCATGATTTTACATACAAAATATATACATGTGTATATCATCTTGATAAACTAATTGGTTTTTTTCATATTCTCTTTAGGAGATCGAGGGAAGGTGGCTTGGACACATATGAAACGAGGCAACATTTTGACAAACTAATGTCGAATGCAAACCTGAAGGGTTTAAAAATTAGCATACTTAAGAATGGAAATTTGTTTTTTTAATATATATATATATATATATATATATATATATATATATAGGGAGAGAGAGAGAGAGAGAGAGAGAGAGAGAGAGAGAGAAACAACTCCACCAAAGTATTTCTCTCAACCTAACCACTATTACAAGGAATAAGGAAAATTCTCATTATGAAGTAATTATTAAAATGCATCTTGTTAAAGCAGTACAAGGATACACATCACATTCAAGGATGGCAAGAAGGGTTATGGTGGAATTAATGTTGAGTTGCTCAAATGATGCATTGGAAAGTGATCTCAAACCATACCTTTAAAAAACGTTTCATGAATTGTGTTGAAGATGTTTTCTTTGACCACCAAATTTGACACTTCAAAAGGGAATGCCAAGTCACAAAGGGAGGTCGAGACTCCTGGCATGAGTGTACCATTTCACACAATCTTGGAACAGGCACAATGTAACCGAAGGTCAGTGAAGCATGGAATATCGATTCAACAATTATCTTGAAATGAACACCCAAATAATGCGGCTTGTGTAATGCTCATCATGGTGGATAGTTAGGATCAAAAGAATATGTGTGGAACACATATGTACATACAGGCCAACTATTTCCAAAACTCAATGACATTTGGATGCATGGAAAGTTGCATCTAGGAACTCAGGTAGTGAATACGATGAATAGGTGAATGCACTAGATAGAAAAGGATTCAATGATTTAGAGAGGATACAAATGCATGACAAATATGACAAACTAATCGTGTGGGAAATTCAAAAGATCACACAAAGATACAGTTAGAGGTCGCGCACTATGAAAGGAGCGTTAAAGGGGAATGTAGTTGTGTTACATGCACCCAACAATATTTAATGTTTATTTAGGGTTGAATTCATAAAAAATTTTCCACTCATGCACTACTCTGAGGTGGAGTCTATCCAACAAGTTCACCAGATATCCCCTGCGTAGTTAATACGTATGGTAGAGAAAATTTTTGTGGAGACTAGCTTGGAGATTGCAACTTCACGTGGCATGGAAACTAGCCATCACATCACCGAGAGTTTAGACTGAGCGATGGGAATGACATTGGGCAGTTCCTAGCTCAAAATTATTCTATGAGAGGCATGCCAAAATGATAGAGAAAAACCGCAACGTCAGCACATTTTGTTGGGCAAGGAGATAAAAGACAATATTTTGTATTGAATACAATACTTAATAGCACATAGTTTCGTCTTGTTAACAAGGGATGCATGCAAAGTCAGGTAGGATGGCATCATCTCCCAAATAGCGTAGATGATCCCAACATGGAGAAAATCTCGACCCGTTCAAGTCACAAAGTCACGGAGCAAGACCTAGGATTTGGGAATTCAATGCGACTAGGCCTAGCTACGATTTTGCGACCTCCATTCCATTTTAGGAGTGTTTCCACATTGGCCGCAGAGTGACAATCTCAGGCTCTAGAAACATAGAAAGAAAATGTAACATGACCTCCTCTACGACCATGTGACCCAGGGTCACTGAGTCACATAATCGCTCATGAAAGAATTAGTGGCTAGTTTGACCTACCATCTTCTATGACTATGCGGTCCCTACAAATCACTCTCCTTGTTGAAGTTTCACAGGTCACATTTTCTTCCAAGAAACTCTTTCTCCACCTGCAACCTTCTCTGTGCCCTCAAAATGCCACCTACTTTGTTTTCCAAAAGTATGACCTATCTCACAATAGGAAATGAGACTATATTTGGAAAGGTCCAAATCACACATGAATGTGAGAAGAAAAGTCATGTGAAGGGATACCAAAATAAGTTCATGGGAAGTGAGAAATGTGTTAAATTTGTTTAAATAACAATCTTCCAAAAAATTGTGGAAACACATGGTGTATGCATGAGCCTTTCTTTGGCAATGCCACTAGCAACAACGGTGTATGAGAATGTTGAAGGTTTCATGAAATGTGTTCACCTTTATGCTAATATAAAGAGAATATGTGAGTTTCCTTTTGGTGTTTGGACCCAAAATTTCTTAGGTGAAGAAATGCAGGCTTGATCACATTGTCAAATTGAAGATGGAAATGAATGCAAAGCCTAGTGGTTGGAATTTATGATCGATTTATTTATAAAAAAAGTAGTTGCCTCTTTTATGCATTGTTATTGTGAGCATGGATTGGCTATTCTCCTCTAGGTATGAAGCAATAATTCAAACTTAAAGCATGCTTCAGAAAGTTCAAGGATCTGTATTGAAATAATTCTCTCCAAACCTTATGAATGATTCCTCCAAGACATTCAAAGGAGAAAGACAGTGCCTAATGCACTTAGGCCTAGCTAGTTTTCTTTTCCTAGCCCTAATATGGAGCTTCAATTGTGAAAAGTTGATTTGTGGAAGAAAGGAAGAATTTAGGGTTTGGATTTTATATGATTAAACTCATGAATAACTACATGGGAGATAGGATACCATTGAAGGAATTACAACACAAAGGAGTGGGCTACTCCTCTATGGATCTCCTAAAGAAAGCTATATTAGTGCATCCCCTTGAATTGAAGATGCTTGTGTGAGTTAGAACAATGAAACTACATTCAACACTTGTCTCATGGATGAGAGAAAGCCCATAGATGAAAATATATATGAGGAAGTCCAGGAAGACCCTGGCAAGCCACTTATTCTAGCAATGCCATAGCATGAGAAAGGACTATCCAGGGGTCCAAAGTTGATTTTGGTTCTTCATGATTATTATTGTTTATTTATATTTTTTTTACATTTATGGTATTATTATTTGATTACCAATGTGTATAAATACTATTTTTTGCTTGTAGAGTGAAGGAGAATGAGAATTTCAACCTATGTGGAGAGAGCTAGGGTTACTTGCAAGAAGTTTTGTAACTAGGTTCCCCATTGGCAAGCGAGATGGCTCCATGCAATATTCATAAACACCTAACAAACTCAAAGGCATGACACCAATAAAAACAAGGATTTTAGGGTTTCAAAGAACCCTCCATACTCTCCTGATGTCTTCTCCTCTTTCACCATGTAAATTTTTCTTATCATGATGCTAATAGCTATGAGCATGTAACAAGAAATAGGCTTGAGAGGGCAGGGAGGAAGTCCAAGAGTTGCGAGGGTAGAAGAAAGGCCACAAGAGGAGGTGAAAGGTAACCCTCATCATCTCTATAAGTAGACCCTCATGCCTCATCAAAATGGGTTGGGGGGGAGGACTTTAATACTTGAGTTGAGGCTAGGATTAGAGATCTAATTTATGCTTGAGAGCTAGAGGCACTCAACCCTTGGCAGCTAGTAGAGTGGAGTTGCAATGCGGCTAGGGTTTTGCATTAGGAAATGGTATGAGCAGCCCATGTTCCACTATTGGGTTTTGACCAATTGCAAGATATGTACTTGAAGTTGCAGCACCATTAATAAGATGTTCTTCATGTTTGACACTCATTCCCATGCTTACTCATGGTGGTTGTATTAGTTGTCTGGTATTTTCACTGTAGTTGTATGTGTGCTTTCATATACTCAATATGTTATGGACTGATTCATAGTTGTTGCATGTATGTTTTTCTTTCGAATCTGTGTTTACTTATTTCTTTCCATGTCAGTGATCTATTGTGAATAATTTTTCAATTAATGTCTGGCATGTTCTTGTTTATATATGTCTGATTGGGTTTTGGATCACTAATCCCTCTCATGGAATACCTCTTCTTATTGTCATTGAGACTTGTTTGTATCTCTTTCTGTAGTTTGTCAATCTTGGGTTGATTTGTTTCACTATATGGGTATTTGATTCTTGTCCCCACTCTGACACCTTCTCATTGGATAACCAAGAGCAAAAACATTCATGGTGGCAGTCGTGCCCACATAATAGATGTGGCTCCTATCCTGAACGGTGTGAGGTCTAATTGGGACTTCACACCGGGGAGGCCCCATGATTGTTGGTGGTACATTTCAGCCCGTCAACACAACCTGAACAACAATTTCTGAAAATTAAAAACCGAAATGCTAAAATGAAAGGACACTCCATCTTGTGAGCTTATTTATGTACACCGTTCCTATTCTAACTAGTTGTCTTTATCTTTCTTCGAGTTATGTGAAACTTCCAATGCAACCGATATAACATCTGATCTGAAAACCATACTCCTTGATTATAGTTGATTAAAATAAAAACTTGACAATATAATAATAGCTCAGAATAAATTTGATCTTCACAGTGAAACCATGGTTGAAAATTTGAACTAAAAAACTCTTCAATATAAATGGCTACAAGATCATCAAAGTCATAGATGCCATATCTTGCTTGATTTTCAATGTATTATGTAATTTGATTATCATGGTTGAACTTTTCATGCATGTTTTCTATTTCAAATTCATAATCCACAACAGAAAATTCTACACTCTCAATAACAAAGGGAAGAAATATGTCTTTTCATTTCCGTTGAGAAGAATTTCTAAAAGAATGATCTTGATATTGAAAAATTTGCTGATCCTCTAAGATTACAAGCTTTATTTGAATTTCCTTCGAATACTCTTCTAAGAAATGAATCTTTTCTTCTGGGCTACATTTACATGACTTTAAATAAGAGGACAAAAATGCAGAATTTTTTTTATCCACTTCACCATCAGTATACCCATCATTCAATTCTCTAAAACCTTGAATGGAAACATGATCTACTACAAATTATTTTTTCTCCATCCATGTTTCCAAGAAGATAAACCAAAAGCTTGTTATGGATGTTATGGATTTCACAGACAAACAATCAATCCAATTTTTTCACTTCCCTTGGAATGAATCATAAAATAATCTCATGTATACATCTGCACACTTGAATTTAAGAAGATCAATAAAGTCACAAAAATTTGCGAAATGTTTCAAAGTCAGGCTCAAATCATCAACACTAAATTTTGGACCATTTCTCAGAAAACATTCATCTTTGGGTAGATGATTAGGAGAACCAGGAATAATTGTAAAATATAAACTTGCATACCTTAAAATAATATTAGCAACATTTGAGTTCTTCATTGGCCTAGTGAAATAACCATTGAATCATTTGAGCTATGAATCCTTCTGACAATGGAGTCACCACAGAAATTTTAACTCCAGATTCTTGAAAACGGAGTTGCCAGAGAAAACACCTTGCAACCAAAAGTGATATCGAAATCTTTGTTTTCCCTTAGAGATATGATCTTAAACAATGAAATCATTTGGGGAAAATATTCCTTTCACTCCCCGACAACAATGCCAAAATGTTATCTCTTAGAGGAAACCCGACTGTGTGAAAACCTTTTAAGGTAACCTCTAACCTCTTTGAGGTTGAAAGCTCGCCCTTCAACTTGGAGAGGGATCTCTCCCTAAAAACTCAACCACTTAATGTCACTATAGTAGAAGGTTTACGATTGAGCCCTATTTCTAGATTTATTAAAAAATGACTAAAATTTGGTTGGGCTATGTGAAATTTCCACCATTAGGCATGGAGTCTAACCCAAATAAGGTTTATACAAACACAATTTCGATAAGAAAAAAACAAAAGCAGTGTAATAGTAATTCCTTGGAAACTTAAGTGATTTAGAGGAAGATGAAGGAATTTAGTGTGAGGGTTAAATGAACAACAATTATTAATTCCTGAGAAATAAAGAAAAAGGAGCATAAAATATGAATCCCAATCTCATAATCTGTTTTTCAAACATGAGAATTAACAAAGCAAAAACAAACAGGGATATATAGGACAAAAATTTCTACAAATGCTCATAAAGATTGTTTTCATTAATGATATGCTCAAATTACACAAGGATGCTAAAAATTTAATAAACAACAACCCTTTCTTCTTCTACAGTCTTTAATTATATAAACATTACAATAACGGAAACAAGGTTGTTGCTAAAAATTAATTACAGTAATCCAATAATATAAATATAAATTATTTAGGTACATGCATCTAAAACTTTCCAAACCTATCTGCATATAAATAGAATGTTGTTGCTAGAGTCATGGCTAAAAATAAGTATCAGCAAGTCGAATTTAGTGAGGTGGCATCCATGTCAACAACTATCCATGTGTTTTTTCCTCACGAAATCCTGAAAAATAGGGTCCAGTGATCCATTTGAAAATCGAAATCCGTGCTAGCTGTTAGCAAAATGAGATAGGTTGTTTTACATGGGTCTGTTGTAGACAAAAACCTCTTTTAGTTTTGAAGAATTTTTTCTCAATTATTGGGAAAGAGTTCTCGAAATTACTATGATGTACAAGATATAACAAAGTTTTAATTAACCATTTTTATAGAAATGCTCTGCTACTCCTTTGTCAGCGCATTTTACTTTTTTTTTTCAAATACATGATAACACTGACACTCCTATTGTTACCACATTTTCCTTTATTTATTTATTTTCAAATACATGATAACGCTGACACTCCCATTGTCATCACATTTTTAAATTTGTTGAACTCACAAAAGCACTGATAGTATAGTTATCAGCAAATACTGGATAACGCTGGCATTTCCGTTGTTAGCATATTCCTCGAATAATTTTCTGAACTCATAAATCACTGATACTCCCATTATCAACATTTTTTCCTATTTATTACAAATATTTCACTGACAATATAGTTTTCGACTTAAAAAAATTTCAAACTTAAATAAATGTGATAACAGGTACACTACACAACACACAAGCTAGTCGACATAAAGGTATGGCACCACGAATGATTGAGATATAATGAAACATACATGATTACAATTATGGTGCTCTCCCCCTCTATCACTATATCTATTTCTATATGTCTATCTCGCATGGGTAGAAAGTACACCACTTTATAATTTCAAATTACAATGATAAGATCATCATGAGAATCTATCGATTCTCATGTGATATAATTTAAGAATACATAGTAACAATTTGATAACAAATTCCAAGACTAGGACAAAGCTGTAAAAACTTTTCCAAATTACAATAATTACCAATAGAAAATCCTAACATTTCAATAAAATTTCACAAAAAAAATTCTCGGCTCCAACAGGCCCCAAACAAAAAAATGTGGCTCCCACTAATTTCTCCTTCTATCCCCACCGATTTGGTAACCTTTGTCCTTACTAAGGTTGTCTTAAAGACTCTAGTACAATAGTTGTAGGGTCAACTAGGGAGCTCTTAAAACGACCTAGGAGGGGAGTGGCACATCCCCCCTCTCCATAATGACATGCTTAGAAAAACAATCCTTGCACTATAGGGGTGGCTAGGGATTATGGTTTCTATGGAGCTCTTAAAACAACCTAGGAGGGGAGTTCCACGTACCCCCTATCCACAAAAACATGCTCAGAAAAAAAATCCTTTCCGCCACTATTGCTCTAGGTTTGAGTTCTACCCCTATCCGTGACCATTGTCTTCTTCTTGCTGCTATACCTACTCCTTCCTCTAGTGAGTAGTGGATAAATTTTATCCTCTAGCTTTCTCCACTATTAAAAAACATTTATTAGAATTGTTGCATGTTTTATATCAATGGAATGACATCGTAACTATAACTTAATTGAAATTTTATTATGGTATATATATGAACTTTGATATGATGTAATATGATTATGGTTCTATTGCATATGTTGTAATATTATAAATATCCAGTTGATCTTGAGATCGATGTAAATTATGTTGGGTCTAGTTCAAACTTTTGAGATGATGATGATGAGATAGATGGAGAGGACACCGAGGCAGATGGCGACGATGATGACATTGATGATGATGATTGATAGCCATTATGATGATGATGAACAATGTGCTAGTAGTAGCTAGTGACATTGATTCTATACATTCCATCATGGATCATTATTGATAAATCATTATGATGCCTCTTTTCATGTTTATTATCATATGAATCATTTTCACCTACAATACTTTTGGTCACTTTAATTGTTTATTAATTAATCAGTCGAGTGCCACATAAATTGTCAACCCAGGAAAGTCCGATTATTTCAAAGGTGACTACGTACTGTATGTACTCGATTTTAATAGCATTAAAAGTTGTAGTATAAACAATTCATTCTCTGTTAGACCCTTACTCTGTGTTACAACAGTTATAGTCTATTGCAGGAATGGAATAAGAACAGATAATTAATTAAAGAGAATAAATCTGCAAAAGGAAGTGATGGCTGTCCTGTAACAAAGGATCAGGACCCTATCCCCAGAGTAGGAACATTCAGCACTTGCCTCTGTTATCCAGTTCGCCAATACACTCTGTAAATCCTAGTCACCGGTGAGGCACTCATATACAACATCAATCGATTAAAAGAAAAACAGAGTCTCAACAAAAGTAAAATATCATCAGAAGCAATACTCGTGAATAAGGTATGAACAGAAATCACACACAACACACAACAGAAAGAAGATGGGTGAATCTTGTGATGAAGGTGGGCCCTGTCCTTCTCACAAGATTCCCCAGGACACAGAAACTAAGATGAAATACTCAGAATAGAACTTTATTCATCTGTCAATATACCATATTACAAGAAAGATTCAATATCGTCCTTCCACTACAATTCCTGTGTTACAGCTTGTTCATCCTCTCTATCTATCCCCCTTCTAATGTAGATGTCTCCTCTTTATAGAGGAGACATCTATTACAAAAGATTTTCATTATACATTCTAGTTCGACCCTTTGTACAAAAATAGGGAAATCAATTCCCGTTAACAGAATGCTGTTACAGTAATGTGGATCATGATCGTTATGACCAATGTAACTGTTTATTCAATAATCGATCAGATTCCTTTGCTGTTGCAGATCTGGTACGCAAATCTCAACTGTCTCCTCGAGGTTTGCATGCTGTCCTTGCTGTTTCAGCTTCGAGGTTTGTGCTGTTTCCGCTGTTTCAGCAACTGCAAAATATGGTCCTGCCAGCTTTAGGCAGTTTCAACAATTGTTTAGCAACTTAGTCAATTTCAAGGATCAATTATAAAGATAGCATGTTATGTGTTAGATAATTAAACATATAGCAATGAGGAGAGTTACTGTATACCTTTGGCATGATTAAGTCAAAACACTAGCAAAGGCTTTCAACTATGGGTTGAAGAGGGTAATATTATGAAAAAATATAAGGTCAAAAATAGACAATATGGGGTCCTAACATCCCCCCCAACTGAAAAGGTTGCATGTCTGCATGCAACGTCTACTCTGAATCTGAGTCGGAATACTGGGATGAACAATGTAAATTTCTTATGCAGTAACTGTAGAAGGTGTTGTCAACCATGTCTCTAAACCCATGGACACTCTGAAATTTCTACCATGCTACCAACTCCTCCTTTTTGGTCAATTTAAATTGAGCCTTATATTGCTATCCAGGTAGCCATAGGAGAGGGAAATGAAAGTGGTAACCAATCCATCGTTCAACACACTGTCTAATGCATTTAACATAATCAGGTATGCGTGAGATTGCCGCCTGAAGATTGAGAGGATTATAAGGATGATATTCCCATCTTTCTTTAGGACAGTGTTCCCAGAATAGATTATTTGCTTTTATAGCCAGAGCTCCTTTAGTTTTCACATAATATTGGCAGTCTTCCAAGACTGCTGCTTGTAGTTTCTTGATATGATCAATCATCCCTGGTTCTCGTAGAATTCGTTGATGTTCTGCAATGAAGATAGCTGCATTCTGTGGTTCAGCACGAATCCAGAGAAGACAGTTCTCCTCATTGTGTGCTACCGACATAAAAGCATTCTGCCAAGTAAGATGAATGGCCAAGAAGGAAATAAAGGCTCTTATTTGGATATCACCAATAAGAGGAAGTAAACTAATCTTTCTATCTTCAGGCATAGCCTCATTGTGAAGATAGAGTTCACACAACAAGTTCTGGTCACTATTTGGTGCTTTTGCGAAAGTCTCAATAAATTGCTGCGGTGTAGAGACCTGGTGGGGTATTCCATCCTTGATTGCTTTTATTTGGAGGAATGCTAAGCATTCTATCAAAAATACAGAATATTTAAAAGAGGGTTTCCTTGTAGTGAGTAACCGCTGGACCAAGTCAAAGATGAGGGACAATCTGGCTTTTAATTTCTTATTCTCCTTATGTTGTGCACAAGCCTGTTCAAGCACTTCCCAATTTCTGTATGCATAGTTGAGCCATAATGACTTCTGTTGCTGAAATGCCTTTCCTTGTGAGAGCTCATACTCTGTCTTCCATGTGTCACTTAGTTTTTGAAAACTGGAAGTCTGTGTGTAAGCATTGCTGACACGGGAAGGTTCAGTCTGTGTATACATAGTTGTAAAAGACTTTGGTACTGGTTTTTGTTCTGTAACAACTTGGGTAGGCCGGGGTGGTTTTGTTTCTTCCTCTAAAATTCTTGAAGACCCTGCTGGTTCTTGTGTAACAGCAGGGTGTTCCTTTTTGACTATAACAGGAGAAGGTACTGGACTGGCTCCAGACAACGGAACTTCAACTATCTTATAACCTGCTCGAGTATAGATATCACCACATTCACTGCACATGTATTCACTGTATTGATCCTTTTCTGCACTCTTTTCAGCTGCAGATGCTACCTGAGCTAACATGTATAGATTGAGTTCCTTTTTATAGGTTTCCCTAGCCATTGTTAACTCTTGCTAATAATCCTTAATTTCCGATTTCAAAAACTCATTTTCTTCCTGCAGGGAGGCTAAAGTAACCGGGGCTTCTGTAGTTGCAGGTTCCAGTGGAGGAGATAATTATTGTTCAGCATCAACTTCGTCATTTGCATCCACAACAGGTGGTTCTTGTGTATCACCTGTTGGGTCAGTGAATGGTTCTTGTGTATCAGCCACATCTAGGTCATCTTATTTTTGTTCTCCAACAGGTGGTTCTTGTGTGGCACCTGTTGGGTCAGTGGCTGGTTCTTGTGTAACAGCCACATACCCTATATCATCTTGGGTGTCTACTTTAGATGTATCGGCAGCTGGTTCTTGTCGAGCAGCTGCCTCTGTTGAAAAAAACGATGTCACAAAATCGTGAATTCTCTGCATTTTAGCACCCGAGGGTGAGGAAGGTGAAGGTTCAGGGCTAGGCGGGATACGAGAATTTAGAATGATAGGTGGGGAATTTGGGATAATGGCCTCAGTTGCTGCAGACGACCTTGTTCGTTGCTGTGGTAAAGAATCAGGAAAAACAGTAGTTTTTCTCTTACGAGCACTTTTCCTTAGGGTAGGGGGATTATCAGAAATGGTGGCTTCCTTAACTGAGGCCCTGGTTCTTCTTTTTAGTGGGGTTGCAGCTTTCTGTTGCTCTTTCCTCTTAAGAAAAATGATGGGGGTATTGTCATCCGAATCATCGGTGGGGATATGGACTATGGGAGTGGATGGTTCGGCTTTATTAAGGGGTGGGGTCCACTGCATATTTTTAGTGCTCAATTGGGGTGTTTCTGCTGCTGGTTGCTGATCAGCTTGCTGGGAGTTTTCCTCGGATTGCTGGGAATTTTCTTCATCTTGCTGAGGATTTTCCTCAGCTTGCTGAGGGGGGTTATTGAGGGGAGGTAGATTGTGCAGGCAAAGCCTCTATTATTAAGAGCTGGAGCAAACGATGGTGCGTGAGGCAGAGGAGTTGGTGCCTTGCGTTCACGGTATAGTGTGCCATATTTTTTAGACAACCAAGCAGATAATAGGGCATATTTATTAGATGACCATGCCTCAAATGATTTAATAAAACAAAGTCATGTTGGTAGAGTACCTGATAATGACCCTCGCAGGTGAAATAATGCTTAACAAATTCTGCAACCTTTGGCCATGGTGGTGGTAGTGATCGAAGTGCAACACCCCTGCCTTTGGTTTCAACGTGCTCCCCTGCTAACAGAAAATCTTGCTGTGCATTGAGAATGAGGTGTTTCCTACTGAACCAGCGAGTACCATTGTTTGGAAGTCCCGAAACTTGCACTATGTCCTCCTCTGTTGCTGGAATTCGCACCCCTTGGACAGTGGAGTATCCTTCCCTCAAATTGCATGCAAATTCCAGAACCTGTTGTGAATCAAAATTCGGAAGTCTTCTGAAGTAATCCACCCATCCTGCTTGTAGAAAGATTTGGTATGCCTCCTGGTAGAGTTCCAGTAATGCCGTCGAGCCAGGTTCATGTCTAACAGCATTTCCTCCCATAGTTACTGGTTCAGACAAAATACAAAGTGCAGAGCCGAGTTGCTGAGGTCGAAACAGAGCAGAACGTTACAAATGAAATTATGACATGATAAGGTACAAACGAGGTGGCTTAGATACTACCGTGAGAAATAGAGATGCCGGTGATCGGCGTGTCATGTAATGATTACAATATTTCGGTAATCCCCCCCAACTATGGCTGAATGATATGGTTGGTGGTACGACGCTTTCGGCAGTCGTATCAATATCTCCTCATTAACTACAATTTAATATTCACACTAAAACACGCATACCTTTATATTTACCTTTGGTTGTTGTGCCGAAAAGTATTATCTCATCCTTAATAGGTCGATGATAATTATAAAAGGGTTTGTAAAGTATGAGGGTTTTTATACACAAGGTTTTCATTATTCACAGGAAGTAGTAGTGAAGGAACATGATTATCAGGATGAATGGCTGATTCCTTTAATGAAGAATGATATGTTTCTATCGGAGTAATAGTTCATTCTCGGGAACAAAAATGGGGGAAATTGGTGCTTTTTAGGAAAAATGGAAAGGATTGGTGTTTAAGCACTGGGATTTGGTGTTTCAGCAACGGGAAATCGTGGAGAAAAATGTAAGAGGGAATGAATTATGATCTGAAGTGACATGGCAATGCTTCCCAAGCCGCAAATTAGTTCTTCCTATATTGGAATTTTTCTTCTAAGCCACCCTCCGAAGCTAAGATCTGCAAAATAATTAATTATAACATGGCAACCCTTGACAGGGATTATTAGTTAAGAAATCTAATCTAAAAATAAATACATAAACAGAAAATTAAGTGCATTAAGGGATAGCAGGTCCCCCGAAAAAGACATAGTGTATGTTTGTCATGCAAGTAGCTTTGAAATCCTATTTAGAAATAGGTTGTTGATACAAACGGAGTCGATACCCATTCACTAGTAATGGTGTTCTAGAATCATCAATCGTTAGGAGTCTAACTGTTCCATTTGGAAAAACAGTATCTACTTCATAAGGTCCTAGCCACCTTGTTCTTAATTTACCTTGAAAATTTTCAAAACGGGAGTCATACAGTGGAGCCCAATTACCTTTTTGGAACTGCTTATGCTTAATAGTTTTGTCATGCCACCTGGTTCTTTGTTGTTGTATCATGGTTGTTTGATGGATGGCATCCAACCTCTTTTCATCCAATTCCTGAAGCTGCTGCAACCTAGCTGTCTGTGCATCAATCAAGTCAAGGTTAGCAACTAAAGCATTCCTTAAGGTTTTGATTTCAAATTCCACAGGAAAAACAAAATTTTTACCATAAACTAATTCATAAGGTGAAAAACCCGTAGTGTTCCTCCAAGTAGTTCTGTAAGCCCATAATGCTTCAGGCAACCTTTGAAACCAGTCCCTTATATTTTCCTTTACTGTTTTTGTTAAAATGGCTTCTATGAACTTATTCGTACTTTCCGCCTGCCCATTTGCCTGGGGGTGATAAGGTGTAGTCTTTTTATGCTTAATGTGATATTTCTGGAGTGTATCTTTGAAGCCATGAGAGTTAAAAGGAGGTCCTCCATCTATGAATAGCTCTCTAGGCAAACCAAACCTAACAAATATTTCTTCAAATAAAAAAGTTAACACTGATTCTTCATTAGCTTTGAGGAGTGCCTTAGCTTCTACCCATTTAGTCATATAATCTATGCAAACCGTATATAGACTCTTTTATTGGATGGAGGATTGATGGGACCTATAAAATCCAGCGCCCATCTTTCAAAAGGTTCAAGTATTAACTGGGGGTTGAGTGGCATTTCATCCCTGTGATTAGGCTGGCCCATTCTCTGACAGCTATCACAGGCCCTAACATATTTCTTTGCATCCTTGAAAAGTGAGGGCTAATAATAACCCATTCTAAGAACTTTGTGTGTTGTTCTTTTATCCGCAAAATGCCCTCCACAAGGGCCATTGTGACAAGCCTTCAATATATCATAAAATTCATCTTCTCTGATGCATCTCTAAATTTCCTGATCGAGTCCTGTGTGAAAAAGACACCCGCTTATCCAGCTGTACCTGGCACTTTGTTGAACGATCTTTCTTTTCTCTCTGTGCGATAGGTGTGATCGTAGTTTCCCTGCAACTAAGTAATTGGCAATGTCTGCATACCAAGGTGAGTGAGTAGATACTGCAAATAAATATTCGTCAGGAAAAGAATCATCTACTGGAATATTTTCATCAGTTTTTAACCGAGAAAGGAAATCAGCAACTACATTTTTTTTACCTGGTCGATCTACAATTGTGATATCAAATTCTTGTAATAATAATAACTATCTGGTAACTCGAGCATTTGTAACTGATTTGTTCATTAAATATTTAATGGCCAAGTGATCAGTATGAACAAAAGTAGTGTAACCGGTAATATAATGTTGAAACTTATTAATAGCATAAATGACTGCTAAGAATTCTTTCTCGGTAATTGTATAATTAAGTTCAACAGGGGTCATATTTTTACTAGTAAAATAGATAGCATAGGGAAGATTGTTTTCTTCTTGACCCAAGACAGCTCCAATTGCAGTATCTGAAGCATCAGAGGATATATGAAAGAGGAGTGCCCAGTCAGGTCCTCTTAAAATGGGAGCTGTAGACAATTGATGTTTAAGTTCATTAAATGCTTTTTGACAACCATCAGTCCACTTAAATTCAACATTTTTCATAAGTAACACAAACAAAGGAGAAGCTATTTTAGAAAAATCCTTTATAAATCTTCTATAATATCCAGCATGTCCTAAAAAAATTCTTACATCAGTTTGTGTTTTAGGGATAGGAAGAGCCTGAATTACTTGTACTTTAGCCGGATCAACTTGAATTCCTAGGAATGAGATGAAGTGTCCCAATACAATACCTTGATTCATCATCATATGGCATTTTTCAGTACTTAAGGCAATATGTGCTTCTATACATCGTTTAAGTACTTTTTCAAGGTTCTGTAATGCATCTTCAAAAGTCACACCATAAGGAGTAAAGTCATCCATAAATATCTCTAAGGAATCATTAAGCATGTTAGAAAAAATCCCTATCATTGCTCTTTGAAATGTTGTTGGGGCATTACATAGTCCAAATGGAAGAACTCTATAGGCAAAAGTCCCCCATGGACTAGTAAAAGTGGTCTTGTTCTGATCTTGGGGTGCAATCTTGATCTGATTATATCCACTAAATCCATCCAAAAAGGAAAAGAATCTCTTACCTGCCAAATTGTCTAGTACCCGATCAATAAATGGTAAGGGGAAATGGTCTTTCTGAGTGGCCTTATTTAGAGCTCTATAATCTACACACACTCTCCATTTCCCATTTTTCTTGGGTACAATTACTAATGGAGAAACCCATTCACTATCAGATATAGGATATATAAATCCTGCATTCAACAATTTTTGAAGTTCTTCCTTCACAATTTCCCTTAAATTGGGATTCATTCATCGTTGGGGTTGAAAGACTGGGCGAGATCCTTCTTTAATATAAATACGATGAGTACATAATTCAGAAGAGATTCCCTTCATATCTGTGTAATCCCATGCGAATGTTTCTTTATTCTCACAGAGTAGCTTCATTCACTGTTGTGTTTCAGCATCTATTAGGTTAGGGTTTATATTCAATGCTTTGCCAAGCTCGATTTCTACTGTTAGACCTTTGGAGGAGATACCAGCTGATGTCTGAGATAAATTTTCAGTTCTAAGGTTTTGCTGAGATTCAGATTCCAAGATTGTAGTCAAGTGATCATGTATTTCAGAGTTAACCAAAGAAGGTTCAGAAATAAAGTTGCTGATTAATTCATCTTCGGTTGAATCTTTAAAAGTTAAAGCTTGTCCGACAGTCAAGATGGGTTGGGTCTCATCATCCTCATAATCTAACCATACAGAGCTATCATTATTAATCATAGTTGTAGCATGAGGGTAAAGAGTAAGCTGCTTGGTTTCACATCCATTAGAAATTGTCATTGAACCTGATCTACAGCTGATGAAGGCATCTGCTGTAGCCAGCAAAGGTCTCCCTAAAATCAATGAATGACCCCCCAACTTTGTTTTAGTCTGTAATACAACAAAATCAGCTGGATAGTTCCAATATTCGACTAAAATTATCAGGTCTTCAATGACTCCTTCAGGTTTGATTGTGGGTTTCCCTAATTACATTCTTTAACTGTAGTAAATGTGCGGTTTCAAGTGTCATGATGTTTATTGCAGCACCCATATCTACTAGAACTATAGAAACAAAAGTTTTTCCAACCTGCACTGTGACCGTAGGATGACCAGGGTCACCATATTTCACAGGGGGTTTTTTTCTGACATTAGAGCAGCTAGATCACCCATCACATGAACTGTGAGGGGATATTTAGCTTTTCCTCCAGGTTTCTTAATACAAATATCTTTGACAGTTCTAGCATAAATTGGTACATCTCTCAGTGCTTGTAAGAGTGGAATTTTAACATATAAATTCTGCAGTTCTCCTAAAAGATTAAAAGCAGGTGGCTCAAATGTTTTGGTAAGAGCCAGACGTTCAGGGAATGGTGGCTCTACTGCTTCAGAAATCTTGTTAGAGGATGATTCAACTGTTTCAGCATTGTTATTAGATGACTTTTCTTTTCCAGTTTCTTCTTTATCAGAATTGGAAGAAGTAATGTCATCAATAATGGGTTCAACTATTCTCCCAGAGCGTAAATGAATATCATTACATTGCATAGGGGAAACAGGTTGGTTTTGAATATCAATTACCTGCAGAGCTTTATTGTTATTTGGGTTGGGGTTAGGTTGTACAGGCAGCTGGGGTCTCATTGTCTGATTATTCGGTGGAGCATTTGATGGTAAGGAGAGATATTGCTGATACTGAGGAAATTGGTTTGGAAATGGGATTTGTTGAGCTGTCCAATTTGGGTTCCATTGATTAAAATAGGATTGCTGTAGAGCCCAGGGATTACATATCGTAAGATCAACAAAAGGAGGATTTGGTTGCTGCATGGGTGGGAAATTCATTTGAAAAAAAGGGTGGGTACTGCATTTGATTGAAGGGCGGGTAATTTGCTTGAAAAGGAGGATGATTATTCCAACGATTAAATGGCATGTTAGAATTTGTACCTTGTCCTCGTGGTTGCCATTGCCTCCTCTGTGTCAGCAGGTACACTGCTTCAGCTTCTTCTTCAGTTGGCTGCAGTGCTGCTTTTATTCCTGGCAAAGAAGGGCATTGTTGAGTCTTACGGTCCTTTTCACAAATAGTGCAAATTGGTACCTTGTCCAGTGGGCATTCCCTTAGTGGGTGTTTTTCTCTGCATTTACAGCAGAAAATAGCCAGAGCAGCTTCTGCTTCTGGCTGCTTCTTTTTAACCTGCAAGGTATCAATTTGTGAAGCAAAAGAGCTTAACATTTCAGTTTTAAATTCTTCAAGTAAGTTACCTATTTCGGCCCGTGTTGCTCCTCCACTTGCTGATTTCTGGACTCTTGAGTTTGTACTATCCTTTCTTTTTGGTCTGCTTGCTGCTCCTCTTGAACATCTCTTACAGAGGTTGACAATATCATCATATGATTCCTTAGATATATCCCCTTTTCCAAGCATATTCAACATATCTAAATAATCATCTCGTACCCCTTTTAGCAGTATTGACTTAAGAATATCCTTACTCATATCTGGATGATCAGATCGCTGCAAATTGTACTGTAATCTTTCCACGAAGTCCTCCAGACTTTCGTCCTCCTTCTGAACCATCTTAAATAATTCCTCCTTCCTTTCTCTTGTTCGACAATAATCTTGGTATTTGGCCAGAAATTTCTCCTTCATTTGGTCCCATGTCGTAATCACATGAGCTCCCAAGCTCATAAACCATCTTAGTGCATTCCCTTTTAATGTAGCTGGAAACAACTTCAATTTCTGAGCAGCATTAACATAGTCATAGCTTCTACACAATATATCAAATTCAAAAAGAAACTCATCAGGATCTTCTGGGGATAAACCATGGAAATTGGGTAATGCTGAAAGTGGGATATTCTTCATAGGAGTTGCTCCTCTGGGGAGTTCCCTAATAGGGAATTCTAGGGTGGAGAGATAATTCTCTCCCCTTCCTTCTACTCTGCGACCTCCACCGAAAATTCCTTCATTGTTATCCTCCATTGGTTGTTTTACTGATGCGCTTGCCTGGTCTTCGGTGTTTTCTGTTGGACTTTCAATGTCCTGCACTGGTTCCTCCACTTTAGTCTCCTCTATTGGCTCCTTGATATTTTCTACTGGTCCTTCGACTTCTTCCACCGGTTCCTCAGTATATTCTGATGGTTCTATAACCCTCTCCGGTCCCACTACTTCCTCTGTCTGATAGTCTGTTTGGAAAGAGTGTTGGGTCTGTGGCCTTCGAGAGCTTAACCTCTGGGATGTCTCAGCTTTTGAAATAATATCGTCAATGAAAGTTTTTCTTCCTCCTCCTTTGCCCTTGCCACTTGTAAGGTTAGCCTTCCAGTGTCCTCTCATGCATCCTGCATCTCTAAAAGAAAATCGTTAATACTTTTAAAATCTTCGGTCGCCTTCCCCAGAAACGGCGCCAAAATGTTGGTCACTTTAATTGTTTATTAATTAAACAGCCGAGTGCCACATAAATTGTCAACCCGGGTGTTATCACTCAGGTTGTCCCTGAAGGTTGGGGGAAAGGGATACGGCGGAGGTAACCACAAACCAACTTTGGATTGCAGGTTCTAGCCCACCTGCAATCAGAGAGGGCTCTCTCTTTTAGATTTAGCTTTGTTGAAAAGGATTTTAGGCTAGGTCTTGGGTTCGAAGGGTTTTTTGTTTTTTTTTGGTGGGAAAACTGATTTTTCAGGTAGAGAGGCAGAGCATAGTCTGAGGGTTTCAAACCATTGGGCGTGGAGTCGAGGAGAAAGATTACTGGTGCGTTTCCTTAATAACAGTGAAGGAAAATGGAGCAAGGTAGCTGAACATGAGACAATATTTCAGGTTTAAGTGATGGAAAGAAATGCTAAGAGATGAGAGGCAGTTAAGAATCTCTCAGTCATGCTTAACAGGGGGAGATAACAGAGCGCTACCCAGGGGAAGTAAACAATCCCTAGATAATTGGCCGACACAGGTGAATTGGGGTAAACATGAGCCAGTAGGAATTCAATATTCATAACCAATTCATTCAGAAGAAACACATAAAGAAATAGCAGAAATTGAGCATAGAGCGTGTTTAAACGAATTCTAAGCTATTCTTTCTTTCTGCTACTTAGATAGTGTTAAACAATGAAAAAAAGGTGAGATGCACTTATTGTTTCAGGCTACAGCACAATAATTCCATCTTCAGTCTCCAAACATTCATTCACAACAGACAGTTTCCTCTCCAAGCTTTCGGCAATCTTTGATTATAGAAAAACTCAGGTATACAATGAGAGTCTCTAGTGAAATTCTGAATTGACCAACCCTTAAAACTATACAGAGGGTGGTATATATAGGGCAAAACTCTCTATCTATTGCTTTTATTACATCTTGACCTAATCAGGTCATAAAAAACTTATTTATTGACCCAACTCTACCAGAAATGAATGCATGAAATAACTCGGGCTGCGCTGAGGGCGGCCGTATCAAAACTGAAGAAATTTTGTTGTCCTTAGTGGCTTGGTGCAGTGTGTTCTGAAATAAATGTGTATGGGTTTCTGCTTCCTTGCTGTCCTGGTGCTTTGAATGCCTTAATGGTGATTTGAAGGCAAGGATGGGCTTACGCTGCTTGATTTGACTTTGCTGGGGGGCTTCATTAATGTGCAGGTGCTTAGAGCCCCTCAAAAAATCTTGGCTGATACTCTTTGACAAAATATGGGTTGCTGCTATGATGTGCTGTGGGTCTAATCACAAATTAATGGCCGTTGTTCGGCCTCTGTTTCCTTAAAACTGTCTTCTGCTCCTTTCTGATGCTTCATGAAGAAAACGGGTCATTTTTGCACCTTTCGGGCTTCCTGGGGACTGCATGATGAAAATATTCCCTAAAGATTCCCCATTTCAGCCTAAAAAATCTAGCGATGCGCAATCAAAACCTGCCTCAGAATCTGATTACGGGGCTCCGAAGCTGCGATTTTTCGCGCCCAAAAAGTGTTGATGACGTCAGCATGACGGGACATTGCATAGTGGGTGACGTCAGCTGGGTGACGTTAGCGATGACGTCATCATGTGCGGACGATGACCTGGCAGGACATGTGGCAGGGGGCCACACAGGTGGATGACGTGTCATGTGACTAGGCAGGGGGTGACGCGGCAGGTGACGTGGGGCTTACGTCACATGGAAATGACGGTAAGTAGTTTTGTGGTGCACCGCCTTTAGGTGAGTGTGGTTTTGGAAGGAGGTGCTCCGCCACACCCGAGAGGCTGACGCGTGGTGGGAGGTACGGCGGTAATACCTGTTGTAGGGAAAAGTATCCGACTCGGATGACCCTATCCCACTCTAAGGGTGACAGTTCCTTAGCAACAACTGTAAAACAAACTACTGACGGTTTTACTTCTTTATGAAAGCAAAAGAGAATGGAGGAAGCACTAACCGTTGCCTTGCGCTTAATGTCGAATCCAAACTCTCCTCTTTGGCCGCTTTCTCCTAGCTCTTTGTCCTTCTGCTCGCCCAGCTACAATGAGATCCTGCAAAACAACAAAGAAGGAAACTACAAGAGGCATGCAATCATAACTGGTTCATGGATTAGTGTAAACCAAACTGCAATCATCACAATATATAATTGAAACAAGAGCACATAGAAGAACCTCAATAGCTTTTATTAATGAAGAAATAAAGGTTCTGAGAGTATTACAACCATTGCAGGCTCCAACCCAGCAACACCTCCCAGCAGAAAGAATTGCTCTTCTTCACCTCTCTCAAACAATCACCCAATAACTCAAGAATGAAACCAACAGCATATCATTACTTTGCACAAAATTCCAGCCTCCTGAGCTCATAGGAGAGAGCTCAATATATAGATGAATTGAGAAAGGATGAGTCAGCTTGCAACTGATGTGTAGCTGCCTTGTGTCCTTTCTCTCTTCAGTTAATCTTTAGTTGATCTTCAGTTCTTGAGTCCACTTGGTGAACCTTGCTTCCACTTGGAGAAACAAAGCCTCTGACTCATCACAAGGCGAAATACCTGATCCAAGTGTCATTTTTGGAAGATTCCAAAGCAATGACTCACTGTGCCACATGTCCAAACTCGCCCAACGCAGGTGGGCTTTGTTCTACCTGCTTTGCAACGCAGGTACACCATGGAGTAGTTGTGTTTCAGCGCAGAAGCCTAGTGGAGCACCTGCTTTGATTTCAGGATTGCTTGTTTTTGAGTGTTTTCAGGTGGAGAACTGATCTGAGAGATGTTGGTTTGCTGACCTTGTTCCTCTAGGGGTAGGAACATCATGTTTAGGGAACTTTGGATCCCTTGGATTATTGACAATTCATGCTTGTTGCTGTAAGGCACAAAATTGTCTATAACAGATGCCCCCTAAAGTATGAGGTCGTTTATCGGGTGAAATGCTTTATTGAGAGGATCCGAAGTTCATTCAATCTGCTGAGAAGTGTCCTGTAATAAGATACAATACAATACATTATTTTTTATACATTTTTCATGATCTAGCTGAGGCGGGCATTCCCATGCTCAGCTTTATAAATACATTTTGGTACATAGAACAGACGATCGTCTGATTGTAGACTGATAATTCCCTGCCGAATTTATCATCCTTTGAAAAGGATGATCATCTGCTGTAATGATGTACATATCAAATGTCTTTATGTCCTGAATATATATCGCAGCCCAGATGGATGAAACTAGATCCGGGGTCTTCAATCTCTTCCGATCTTCACTCGATGTACAAGTCGATCCATGTGAGAATTTCTTGAAGTCGAACATGGAAAGACATCGCTTGATTACCGGTCAATGATGTAAACCGTTAACAAGCGCGAGAGGAATCACTGATAAGGATGATGACCCTCAAGGTACGGCAGTACAATCTACATGGTGGGAATAAAGGACTTGGCGTCGACCACCATGCAAAATCTTCTGGTCGAAGGTCATTGATGTATACCTGTTGCCGGAAGTGAGAAACTTGCCATTGAGGCATGCAAGCTTCAAAGTACTGAGGGGGGTGTTCCTAGATCAACTCCTTGGATAATGAGCTGATGTCGACAAGGAGCGATCCGTCAAAGGAGGGCCTTAATGAATCCCACATCAGTGACACGGAACGGAGCTAGCAATTATGATGAGGTGGAAACAAACTGTGATGTATGATTCAGGGTGGCGGTCATGAAGTGGATGAAGGATAATGTATGGCAGTGGGTGGAACACGGTTGACTCTTTACAGAACCACATCTCTTGAACATATAACGACACTGATGTGATGGATTGGTAGCATTACCCCAATTGTGGATGGTGTGGCGAGGACCATGGTTCTGCGACCGGTGAATGAAACAACCCAACCCGATGCGGTACGGAGGACAAAGTGTCATGTTCAAGAGCGACTTGCTACCATTAATGCTGTGAGGTTCTCCCAATTTTTCCCCAGTCATTGCTGACCAGTACCTCTTTATTTTTTTCAAGCTTGAGGAGGATAACATATGCTTGTTCTATAACCTGCCCTTCGGGCAAGCCCATCGCTATGTTTTAACGAGCCTAGCGATAGGGAAACTCGTTCTCGTCTAAAGACAAGTTTGTCGCTATTCAATCATTTTAACGAGTCTAACGACAAAGAAAACTCGGTCCTTTTCATTTTTAGAGAGTCTGAAAAGGTACGAAAAGTTAACTCCAAAATTCCTTTTTCATCATCTAATCCCTTAAGTCCGAAAAAGTTTAAAACAATACAGAAGGGATGAATTTTCGGTTGCTTTAACGAGCCGAACAAAACAAGCGCTCGATCTTTTTGTGCAATAATCCCTCAGGTCCAAAAAGATTAAAATCTAGAGGAGGGATAGCTTTCCGGTCGCTTTAACGAGCTGGAAGGCCAAAACTCGGCAAACTTTTCATATTTTACAAGTCAGTGAAAAGAGCTCAAAGAAGACTCGTCTTTTGAGGAACGAGTGATGAACAGGGATAGCAGCAGATTCCAGGTACAGGTTGGAATTCTCCAATCACGGCAGTGTCACAAGGATGGCTAAGTGAAATCACTCTTCGCAGCTGTTCCTCAAAATGGGTAAACAAACATATGGAGGTGAACGATTGGCCAAATGAACGGATGGAGGTGATGGCATATAAACACGACCAACGACTTTTAATATGGCTTTCAAAGGTTACATTTCTCGAGGTTGTTTACCGGTTCATTTTTTCTGGATGAGCTTGAACTGCTAGGGAAAGATTGCTCACAATTTATGTTTATTTTTTAACGAGCATGAACATTGCTAAAACTGCTCGATGATGCCCCCAGCATAATAATAATGCAGATGAGGCCCATGGCCCCTAAATAATAAGGGGACATTTCATTTTTTAAAGAGGTTGACATCGCAAAGAACTATCCTCTTTTACTCCTTATTTCATTTTTTAAACGAGGTTGACTTGAGAAAGGAACTATCCTCGAAACTTTTAGATCCATTAAAAATAGAAGGCTTCATATCCCGTTGCGTCCAACTCCGCAAGATTACTTGGCGGTGGTGGGGTAAAAGTGCCCATTAAAGGAGGGCCTTTTGGGAAAATTACTCCGATATATTGGATAGGATGATTGCTTCCATGGATCGATGGAATGCTTCTTGTGTTGGATGGCGGCTCAACTTCTGTCGAAGTTGTTGTCGAACTGCCTGGTCGACCTTTTCTTTCGCCATTCAACGGCTGTGGATTCCCACGGCTTTTGTTTAATGTTGAAATTAAAGCATCATCTTGGCGCTTAAAACTTGACAACATCATGACTTGTGATGGGGAAGCATTTCCACTGTCAACCAGATTCTGACTTGGGTCGGGAAATGGATCAGTCAATACGGCTGGAGTGTGCGGATTCTTTACGAATCTCTTAAACTCAGCTTTGTACGGACAATCTGCCGTCCGATGATCGTCGTCACATATGTGACACGGAAGCCGTTTCCTATTCCCAGGAGGGTTTGAAGAATTTTTCTTAGGGGATGACCCACCTTGTTTATTCTTCCTCCCTTTGTTTTGATTCTTCTTTCTTCCTAGTTGATAGGTTTCTTTGCCCCTATCTGTCGATACGGCATTTACTTCCGAAGCAAGAACTTCTTCATGCGCATTTTGATTCGAATCCTTACGGGCTTTCTTTTGATTGGTCCTTTTCGGATTCGTGTTTGCCGTGCCAATCACGCCATCGTCGGCATGAGAGTCACTATTTGATTTAGGAGGAGGAGGGATTGAAAACTCTGGTCTAGGGGCGTCTGGTATTTTGTCATAGAGCGTGCCGGACTGAGTATACACTAAATCCAAGTATTGTGCACGAGCGATAACTTGCTCTTCTGTTACGACTCCTCCCTTTGCTACATCTTCCGTTATAGCCGGAAGTAATGACTTTATAAACCACTCAGCTAAAAGCTGATCAGGAACGTATGTTTTAACCATTCTTCGTCGACGTCGCCACTCATGTATATGATCTGATATATGAGTTGCGGTTGTCTGTTTGAAGTTAGTCAATATCTCTGTTCCTGTTTCATACCTTATTGGTAATTGAAAGTGGGTCAAGAATGTCGTGGCAAGGGAGCCAAAATTGTCGAACGAAGCTCTGGGCAATTCTATATACCATTTTGCCGCTGGACCTGTCAATGTCCTCTGAAAGAGGCGAAGCCTTATCGAATCGTCATTCAAAGTGTTCGACGAACACCATAGATGAAATGTCATCACATGATTTGACGGGTCTTCACCTGGATTTCCATTGAATTTAGGAATGTCGGATGGAAGTTTGTGCGGAATCACTGGCCACCAAGGGGCGTAAGCAATTGGATCGTTTGTTAACCGATGTAAATCAGGCAACTCTAAAGTCGCCACGAATGGTAACTGCTGGTTCAAGTTAGGTGAAGCGTAACCAGGATACGATGGAATCGCCTGAACAGTCGGTCTTTGCATACCAGCATAATGGAGTTGATGTTGGTATGATGAATACGGTTGATGGACTTGACCACTATAAAGTGGTTGATTTTGACCATTTTGAATATATGGTTGTCTAGTATTCGCAAATATTTGCTGTTCAGAACCTTGGTACACTTGTTGGAATTGCGGCAGTTGGTATTGCATTATCCACGGTTGCGACACCATGGGTTGTTGCGCTACACTAACCATTGGACCAAGATGTGGGGTAGTTGTACCCAACTGTACTTGTGTTGTCCCACCAGTAGGTGATTGTGGTTGGGTCGCAGGGTCAAGGGGCTGTTGCATGAGAACCTGAGCAATCTGAGGTTGACATACAACAGGCATTGTTTGAACTTGCGACACGGTCACAATAGCCGGTGTAGTTGGGATGTTTGTCACAGGTACACACTGTTGCATAGAATATACAACTCTCGGTGGCTGGGATAGCATAGGTACCCAACTACTCGTTGCAATTCCGCCATAACTTGAATAAGGTTGAGAGCTCCCGTATGGGTACTGCCCCCCATACGGTAGCAACCCAGAACTCAAGGAAACTGCCTGTCTTGGAGGACTGGATGGCCTAATTAGATTCCCAAAAGGGTCAATTTGATGAGCCTCACCATGAGAGTTACCAGACATTACTCCGGAACAAACAGGAACAGACCATACTGTCGAGATAGTCTCTTGGTGGACTCCTTCTAGCGACTGCGAGCTAGTTGGGACAGATGGTATGCCGGCGAACATTGTTGGATTTGCAGCAGGTAATTCTGCCGTCGCCGTGTCATTCGACACAGTCCTAGATGTCACCGGTTGTTCAGTCATTTTTAGTCTATCCAATTGATCACCTAGTGATTCTACAGGAACTTCCACTGGTGATGGACAAACTTTTGTTGTAGCAGGAAATAGAGCGACCCCTACTCCAAATTGAATTGGAGTGGATACTTGCGGTTCTTCTGTAATTTCCTCTATCGCAATCAGACCAGGTGGAAGAGGAAGACCGTCAGGTGCGTAAAAGATTTCCGGTGCCGAAGAAGGGGTTGTATCGACCGCGACGGATGTTTGAGGAACAAAATTCTCTGGACCGGTTACAGATGGAACTGGTTCAGTCATACAAGTATTTGCCCCCAGACTAGGATCAGTATTACTGTCCCCTTGTGGCGATTGAACTTCTTCTATAGAGGCAGGGTCTCCGGAAATGTTTGGAGTGACCAGAATCTCAGATGTTGTTGGAACGCTTGTTCTAACTTTTAAAGGAGATTTTGAACTGGTTCGACGAGCTCGCTTTGTCCGGATTGTTTTCGATTCCGGAGACAAAGACGGTTGACTCGCAAGCATCCGAGAACGATGGATATTCAATTGACTTTCTTCCACGATTGCGGATTACTCGATCAACTAAAATATAAAGGGGAAAATTTGTGTTTCCGATTTGAATGAATTTTATTAGACGCTTTTAGACATAACTTTGCTTTTTCATGTTTTAAGAGTCGAGAAAAAGCTAAAGATGACTCTAGTCTCCTTCGATGTATTAACGAGCCCGAAGTGACAAATGCTCGGTTGGACCTTTTCAGTTATAGAGTTTGAAAAGGGCCAAAAGAAACTGCTTTGGAGATCTAGGCAGAGGGTGTGCCAAACCTTTCGCGAAACCACAGAATACGTTTTACGGTACGGGTGGTCGATCTTCGTGAATGCTGTGTTCACTGCATCGCGATTAGTAGGGCGGCCGACACGGCTTCCTATGGATAAAGGATAATTGCCTATAGGGGTCTCCCAATATATACGCGACGGTACGTGGGAGCACAAGTCCGTATTAGTGCCACTGACTCTCAGGAGGAATCACCCACCTTCGTAGAGATCGACAGTCACTATGTTTAACGACGCCGGAACACGTCTCTACCTAGACCTCTAGATGTTTGCGTTATGTTTCAAATGCGTTGTTAGGTTCATTCAGTATATTTTAAGTTGATCTTTTTAAAGTTTGCCTTTCAAGGTTCACCACGAGATGTATATGACAAATTCCTAAATGCAGCCTAAGATGAGAAGCAAGCTTTTTCAAATCTTTTTGACTGATGAAAATCTTAGCTACTGAGGGAGAAGAAAGGAAAATTCTTTTCACACAGTTCATACAGCACAAACTAATGCACTTTCTCCTAAATCATCATGCAAACTTTTTCAAATGCAAAATTCACAATGCATGTATTTTCTTTTCCCTTTCTTAATGTGGATGGATACAAAAAGAAAGTGGTTATATAACTTTGATTTCGATTTAAAGCGAAAGTAAACAAGTTTGTCCAAAATCAAAAGACACCTTAAGATTCACTTGCTTAATCACTGGAAATACATGAAATCAAACCATACTAACGAAAGTAAAATGACTAATCAGCTATGGACAACAAACAAGCTAACTCTTTAGACCAGAAAAACGCCTAACACAGGTTCAGATCTAAGAGGCCAAAAGCATGACTAGTTTACTTTTCGCTATGGGAAATTGTAAATGAGTAAGAAATACAAAGAACAAGTACAATTTCATTATATAACAGAGGCAGAATGATGGCAAGTAATATTGGTTTCAAAACAGGCACAAGACTGACACCTAGCAGCAAAACTAAGTGAAAACAGGCAAGAGAAAGGAGGAAACCCCAAATGTACTAAGCAAATTTGGGCCAACGCAGGCTCTGCACAGTCAAACTGGCTCTCAGCGCAGGTAGCCAGTTCGGGACCTGCGTTGCAAAGCAGGTAGCCTGTGTACTACCTGCTTTGGAAAACGAGAATTGCGTTTTCACAGTTTCCGGGTCATAATTTTCTCAAAAATGCACGGTTTTTGCTCAAATCAGAAGCAATCAGTCAAGCACACTCAAAGGGATGATTTAGAAGGTGCAAAGCTATCACTAAGAGCTTACAAGGATCCTTGTAGATCAGCTCTTCAAATCATGAATTTGCTCAGAAAATGAGCAAGAGTAGCTGCCCTCTACTTCGCTTTTGATATAGTCAAAAGCTTTTCGATTTGGTACTCTTTTGTTCAAGAAATGAATAGCAAAATACTACAAACACAATCAAACGGATACGATCCCCAGCGGAGTCACCAGTTTGTTGTAGGGAAAAGTATCCGACTCGGATGACCCTATCCCACTCTAAGGGTGACAGTTCCTTAGCAACAACTGTAAAACAAACTACTGAAGGTTTTACTTCTTTATGAAAGCAAAAGAGAATGGAGGAAGCACTAACCGTTGCCTTGCGCTTAATGTCGAATCCAAACTCTCCTCTTTGGCCGCTTGCTCCTAGCTCTTTGTCCTTCTGCTCGCCCAGCTACAATGAGATCCTGCAAAACAATAAAGAAGGAAACTACAAGAGGCATGCAATCATAACTGGTTCATGGATTAGTGTAAACCAAACATGCAATCATCACAATATATAATTGAAACAAGAGCACATAGAAGAACCTCAATAGCTTTTATTAATGAAGAAATAAAGGTTCTGAGAGTATTACAACCATTGCAGGCTCCAACCCAGCAACACCTCCCAGCAGAAAGAATTGCTCTTCTTCACCTCTCTCAAACAATCACCCAATAACTCAAGAATGAAACCAACAGCATATCATTACTTTGCACAAAATTCCAGCCTCCTGAGCTCATAGGAGAGAGCTCAATATATAGATGAATTGAGAAAGGATGAGTCAGCTTGCAACTGATGTGTAGCTGCCTTGTGTCCTTTCTCTCTTCAGTTAATCTTTAGTTGATATTCAGTTCTTGAGTCCACTTGGTGAACCTTGCTTCCACTTGAAGAAACAAAGCCTCTGACTCATCACAAGGCGAAATACCTGATCCAAGTGTCATTTTTGGAAGATTCCAAAGCAATGACTCACTGTGCCACATGTCCAAACTCGCCCAACGCAGGTGGGCTTTGTTCTACCTGCTTTGCAACGTAGGTACACCATGGAGCAGTTGTGTTTCAGCGCAGAAGCCTAGTGGAGCACCTGCTTTGATTTCAGGATTGCTTGTTTTTGAGTGTTTTCAGGTGGAGAACTGATCTGAGAGCTGTTGGTTTGCTGACCTTGTTCCTCTAGGGGTAGGAACATCATGTTTAGGGAACTTTGGATCCCTTGGATTATTGACAATTCATGCTTGTTGCTGTAAGGCACAAAATTGTCTATAACAATACCGCCCATCTCTCGGACACTAACCTTCGGGCAGTTCGGGGATGGGATGGCCTGCCCACCGTTGATCTGCGGGGCGGACGATCCAACGGCTGGCGGCAAGGATAACACGGTGGGGATATACGGGCGGCGAATATACAGAGAATATTCCTTTTTTAATGTGTGCGCGGGTGGGTTATAACTTAGGGAACGCGGGTTATGGGGTTTAATACGGGTGCGATTAATATTTACAGTCAGGACTTAGGGAAAAATGGGTAGAACATGGGTTTTTTACGCGTGGGTTTAACAATTTATGCACAAACTTTGGGTTAGGGGGCAAAAAGAGGGCTTTTGAGGGTTTTTAGGGCTAGGGGAAAGGTTATTAGTCTGACCAGGTGTCAGATTAATCCCTTTATGACTTGGATGGGCTAAAAAAAGTCCCAGATGAACTATTCTTTCCCTGACTTAGAAAAAATATGGCTATATTGCCAGGGAGGGGATATTTACATAGGGGATTTTTATGTACATATTTTTAGTAGGGGAAAGGGAAAACTGATAGGGAGTTATATACTAGAGTTAGTAGTTAATATGGAGATGATAAGTAGGCGCTAAGGTCAGGGAGCTTAGGCTAATTTTGGGGAAAAAAGAACTTGAAATCCTTGAATGAAGCAGATTTTCACCAAGGCAACTGATATGGATGATGATGAAACTAAGAGGAATCAAGCAGATCTTGACCTCTTTGGGGAGTTAGTAAGTGACTTGGGGGATTAGAAGAAGGGGAAGTTAGTGATGTCCAGCTTGAGCTCTTTTACATGAAAACTGCCTGATAACTGTGATCTGGAAAGATAAAACACTTTGAAACATAAAATTGATCATCAATCATCATTCTGCAACCACACGGCTACCTACCCAGCCTACTTTCCTAACATTTTTTCTTCTTTTGATTTGGGTGCACTTAGACTTGCAGACCCAACTTTACCATTTTTCTTTTGAATGTTTCCTATCTAAATCTACACTTATTTTTGCCAGGGCCCAGATTAAACAATTGGGTCCCTTTGATTCTCTACCTATCTACAAATCTACCAAGATTAAACTGTTTGGACAGATGCATTCTCTATATTCTAAAACAGGAAATTGAAACCTAGGGAGACCAAGATTAGACTGTTTGGACCTCCCTTTAATGAAAACTCTTCAAAACTGGAACAACTCATCAAAATGAAATACAACAGTGGCATTTGGACTAGCACACTTCATGGCTTTCTTCTTGGGTCTCTTCTGGAAATATTTGACACTGCAGTTTGCAAAGTATGACATATTTGGCATGTAAAAATGTCAATCATGAAAGATGATACCATGTTGCAACAGGAGGCTAACAGTGGCTCCACTTGGGGATGGATTTTCCTTGTGAAAAGTCAGGAACATCAGGTCAGACTGCCTTGATCTTCTGATGTTGCTGTAGACCGAAAAAACTTCTTTGTTCTCGCTGTTAGAAATGTAAAACTTTGAACTAAGAACAACCTCCTTCTCAACTGAATTGCTGTGTACTGTACAACATCGCCTACTTTCTTCTGCGTGCTTGATAATTATGTACAATGCTGCTGGAAAATGCCTTTTAAAACATTTTAGGAACATGGATCAAACTGCTGTGTTTGCCTTGCTTTGCTTAGAGCAAGGTGCTGATGTGAACTGAAAATTTTGCTCTGTTTTGATGCTTTTGAGACTGGAAAATTTGCATCAGCTGCGTCCTCACCAAAGTAACTATTATTCCTGAAACAATCGGCCTGCTTGTATAAAATAAAAACTGACTGTTGATATATACAAATAATATTGTACAAAAGGTATTTACAGAACTTGCATTGTTTCAACAACAAGGATCATGGTAATGTTTCAACATCCTGCCATTAACAGGGCCTTCTTCAACAGTGTTGTCCTCTATAGATCTGAGAAAACAAGTATTGTTTCCCTGAGTAGCAGAAACTACAAATGGACCTTTCCATAGAAAATCAAACTTTGCATGCTTTCCCTTGTCTTCTCTTCTTGAATCCCACCTTAAAACTTTGTCACCAACATTGAAATCTTCAGCTTTAGCTCTCTTATCAAACATCTTTTTGAGTTTTTCCTGCAAAATTTGTGCTCTGTCATAAACTTGTTCTCTGGTTTGCTGAAGGTGAATTGTCTGATTGAGTCTTCTTTGAATGTCATTTGGTTCAGCCTGAATTTCTTGTAACAGTTTGATAGTAGGAACGCCCAGGGATGAAGGAAATCTGGCCTCCATGCCATATACTAGCTCATAAGGGCTCATTCCAATGGATTTCTTGGTGGAAAGTCTGTCTGCCCACAGGGAATTTACCAGCTTTTTGTGCCAGTTCTTCTTGTTTTCTTCTAGCATCTTCTTTATGATGTTGATGAGACTTTTGTTAGATGATTCGGCCAATCCATTACCTTGAGGGTAATATGCTGTAGAGTGGCCCAGGGTGATATGAAACTTGTGACAGAAACTGATCATCTTTTTCGACATAACGGCAGCGGCGTTGTCGGTGATGACTTTTTCGGGGCAGCCAAATCTAGAAAGGATATTGCACTCAAGGAATTGGATAATGATGGTATCATTGGCTTGCCTGCAGGGAATGGCTTCAACCCACTTAGTGAAATAATCGGTGGCTGTTAAGATCCATTTGTGTTGACCTAAGGAAGAGGGATGAATTTCTCCAATGAAGTCAAGACCCCATTGTTGAAAAGGTTTTTCTGTGGAGATTGGTTTTAAAGGGAGGGGCAACAACTTTCTCTCGCCCTAAAAAATTTGGCACTTGTGACATGATATGGAAAACTTTTTTACATCTGCAAAAAGAGTCGGCCAATAGAAACCAGCCCTGAGAATTTTATCAGCTGTGGACTTCCAGTAGAGATGTCCTCCACAGTCACCTGCATGGAATTCCTTCATGAAATTGTTAGTTTCATTCATGGTTAGTTTCATTCATGGTTAAACAATTAAGCAATATACCTTCATGATTTCTCCAAAATAAAGCACCATCTATAGCACAAAACTTCAAAGCCTTCATTTTTAAAAATCTTTTCTTCGTCGTGGACAATCCTGGGGGAGCACACAGGTTTAACAATATGAATCAAATATCAGTGTACCAAGGGCATTGCAGAAAGATTTCACTGATCTGTGGAGTCCCCAGCTCCGGTTCATTGTCCAGTTGGTTTATGTCTAAGGCCTGAAAGTTAGTTTCGGACATCAGTTTAGCTAAACCTTGTCCCTTTATCAGCTTGGTTGGTTTTATTTAAATGTCATACTCAAGGATACTTGCGATCCACTTACCTCTTTTTCCTTCTAATCCGTCTTGAGTCAGTATATCTTTAACAGCAGCGTGTGGAACATAGGAAGTCACGTGTGAATACAGTATGTACACTCTAAAATCCTTGATGGCCTTGACAAGTGCGTAGGCCTGTTTTTCCATTATTGGGTATTTCATAGGGGCGCCTCTTAAGGCTCAGCTGAAAAAATCGATTGGCTTTTCATCTCCCTGCTCATCCTTTTGTAGTAGGACAACGGCTATTGTGTGATCTGATGCAAATGAAAATATAATAAATTCTTTGTCAAATTGTGGGCTTGTTAGAATAGGGGTTTGGGTTAATGCCCTTTTGATACTCTCAAATGCTTGTTTGGTTTCTAGGGACCATCTTACCTTGGCATCTTTTTTCAGCATGTTGCTTAACAGTCGTATTAATTCAGCCAGATTTGGGATAAACCTTCTTAGAAAGTTGATTTTCCCAAGGAATGCTTGTAGCTCTTTTATGTTTCTGGGGTATGGAATTTGGAGGATGGCTTGTATTCTTTCAGGATCAATTCTAATCCCCTCTTTTGATATGATGTGGCCAAGTAACTTGCCTTCTTCAAGGCCAAATAGGGACTTTTTGGGATTCAAGGAAATGCCATATTTCCTGCATGTCATAAAAATTTGCCTAAGATGCTTGAGATGTTCTTCATCAGATTTGGAAAATGGGGTTAAGTCATCCAGGTAAACAACTAAGAAATCGTGTATTTCTTTAGCAAATGCAATATCCATTGCTCGTTGAAATGTAGCACCAACGTTTTTAAGTCCAAATGGCATCTTAACATACTTAAATGTTCCCCAAGGTGTGGTAAAGGCAGTTTTGTCTTGGTCGTCTGGGTGAACAAGTATTTGGTTGAAACTTGAAAAACCATCTAGTAAAGAGATTCTAGATGCTCCCACTACTCTCTGCAGGATATGGTCCATTTTAGGCAAAGGATAGTGGTCCTTTAGGGAAACTTGGTTTAAATTTCTGAGATCTACACAAAGTTTGATTTCACCTGTCTTTTTTCTTGTAGGGACAAGGTTGGACACCCATTCAGAAAATCTAATGGGTGCTATTATACATGCTTCAAACATTCTTTTAACTTCCTTTTCAATTAGGGGAAGAAGCATAGGATTAATTATTCTAAGTTTCTGTTTGAAGGGTTTCTGGTTGGGCTATAATGGAATTGTGTGCTGAATCACTGATATATCATAGGATTTTAAATCCTCATAGCTCCAAGCAAATACATCCTGGAATTCTTTGAATAAATCAATGTACTTGGGCTTCTGATCCGGTGGAAAATTCTTGGACAGTTTGATCATTTTTGGATTTTCTGGTGTCCCAATGTTGTGCTCTTCGATTTCAGTGTTTATTGGCTGTAATTTTGGTTTTCTGGGGAAATCATTGGCATCAAACATGTCTTCTAGCGGGGTTAAACCGGCAGGCAAAGAGTTATCCTTCAGATCAATGATTTCTGCCTCTATTTTGTCTATTTCTTCTACCTGTGTTTGTTTCAACTGTTCTATGTTTTCTTTGTCAAAAACAGTTGGTTTCAGAATCTGTCTGGCTGTTGCAATTGTTATAGCCTACTGATTTTCTTGTTGATTCTCATTTGTTTGCTATTCTGGATCTGTCATAGCATTCATGTCAATGTTGATACTTGAAAATTCATGCTCTAGGGTGAGAAAACTGTTAATTTGGGCATCGTTTTCGAATACTTGCGAATATCTGACATATTTGGGACAATGGGCCTATGTTTTATTTCAGTTGTGAAGTGATGGTTTGGGTCAAAAGGAAGCTTACATGTACTTGCAAAGGTGGCTAAGCTGTGTGCATGAATTTTGTGATTTCTTGAAATCTTGTCAAGCTTGAATTCAGTGAATGTGTTGAGTATATTGGAAGCAGCAGCCCTATAAGCTCTCATTCTGTTGTCATTGGTAACAAAATTACCTTTCATTTGTTGTATTATTAAATCAGAGTCACCTAGGATAGACACTTTTGTGGCTCCTAGAGTTTTCAAAAATTTAAGACCTAAAAGCAGAGCCTCATACTCTGCCATGTTATTTGTGCACTTGAAATTGAGTCTGTAGGCATGTCCTTCTGCATGGTTATTGTATGTGTTGTGAATCCAGACACCTGCCCCTGCTCCTAACTTGTTAACAGAGCCATCAAACTCGAGGTACCATGTGATTTCTTGCTTGTGGTTAGTGCTAAGAGTTTTAGCTAAGTTAGTATTGGGCAGATTCGAAGTTTCTGTTTGGGAATGTTCTTCTAACATGCTGGTTGTGTTAACTGTTGTCACATTTTCTTGTGCAGGTGCAACCGATTCTTCATTGATGTGTGCTGGTTGCTCTAGAGCGAAAGGCTCGTCATCATTTGGGGAACCTGTGTCAACATTAATAAAAATGAAGGAATCCATATCAGAATGGATCGAATAAATGGGAAAATATTCTGGCTTACTTTCACTAGTCACTACGTATTTCATGAGTGTCTCTCTGTACAGTCTCTTTGGTTGCCGAAGACTAGGATGGTGGCATAGGATAGGTCTAATTGAAGGGATCCTTGAAGCTTTGCTCCCCATGATCTTGATAAGAGCATACCGTACTTTGGTGGGATGTCAGCCACCACTACATCCATGAGGATAGTCTTGTTGGGATATTGAACTAAGGAGACACACAGGTCTTTGATGAGGCCTAAGAATTTCACTTGACTTGAGTCAAATGAGTACAGATCTTTGTAAGGTCTTGTAATGTCAAGGTTTAGTTTTTCCATAACTGCTTTGGGCATAAGATTGTGCGGTGCCCCTGAGTCAAACATAGCGTTGTGTAAAACTTTGTCATGTATATGCAGACTGATATAAAAGGGTGGGACGGGTCCTTGTGTTGATTTTCCATTAACTTCCGGGCCAAAAAGCAGTTGAGGGGAATCATCCAAAACATTTACATCATCTTTGTTTTTTGGGAGTTGCAGTGATTTTTGAATTTGTTGTCTATATACATCATGTTTAGCCAATTCTGAAAGAGGGACTGCTATCTTCAGTTTTCCAATCTCTGTCTCTAAGTTGAATGGCTTTTCTAGTGAAGTTTTGGTGTTGCTAATGGCAGTTTTTTCTTTTTCACTCGAAATATCAGTGATTTGCTCTTGTTTTTCAGCATTAGGGGAAACTTTAGCTTGCGGTTTTACAGTTTCCGGAGAATTCTTTGGGAAGCTGTTCGAGTTTTCTTTTGAGGAAAAGGGTGGCAAAGGATGATCAACAGAAGGCTGCATGTCTGTTATGTCTTCTATGGTTACTAGATGCGGGTTTGGGACAGTTGTATCAGCTGGTTCTATTATAATAGCTTTGCTTTTAATCTTGTTGGGTTGTTTGCTTTCCTTTGATTTACTAGGCTCAGAGATGTCAATGGTCCTAGTTCTCAGCTTATATTGTTTGTGTACTTCATACACAGCAGTATCATAACCCTGTTTGAAATCAAAAGACTCACCTGTTTTAGTGTGAAATTGATTGCAGTCATGTTCATTTTGGTGTTCTTGTGTCAGGAAAGTTTGATGCTCACCCTTTAGATCCATTAGATTCATGTGAGAGTCTTCTAAGAGTTGACTAGAAGTGGAACCTTCAACATAGTTATCTTGGAAAGGGGGTCTAATGTCATGGTCTGGGGTAGGTCTGCCAGCATTTGTGTTCTGTGTTTTCCTGAAATTTGGGTTTCTTATGGTGTTCGACTGCTGTCCTTCCCATGATGCTTTTCTCTCGACATTTTCTACTCTTTCTCCTAGTCTTTGCAGGCCATTTATAATAGCGTCAAGCTTCTGGTCAAAGGCTGAGGGTTCTTCCTTAAATGTGGTTCTTCTTTCGGCTCTAGCTCTGTTTCTCTTGGCAATTAGGTTAGCTTCTATAGTAACAACAATATTTTGTGCGTCTGCAAGAGTTGCAAGAGCTCGTTCTTTTAACTGGTATGCCATATCAGGGTCAAAACCATCAGGGAATTTGTACAAGGCAAGGTCGGGTGGAGGCCTTAAGTTCTATGGTATTTCATTGTAAACGTTGTTGAATCTTCCACAGTAGTCCAAAACAGTCTCTTGGGGACCTCGTTTAATTGTATCGTATTCAGCTAGTATGTGCAAGGGGTTTTTCTTTTTCTCCCATCTGTTGGTAAAGGATTGGTAAAGTTTATCAGGAGTGGTTATGGAATTTGCGGCAAGTGATCTGAACCAAGTTATTACATCACCTGTTAGGCGCTGACCAAAAATTCTCATTCTCACGCTATCATCATCTATTTCATAGTTTTCAAAATAATCTTGCATCTTTTTGGTATGTTGAATGGCTGTGAGAGGGCTAGTGGAATCAAAATATGTAATTTTCGATTCGTAATCTTGAGGTAAAGCCGCAGCATTAGCAGGTAATTGCAGGGGTGCATATCTGTTAGCCATATTTGCAGGAACGACAGGGATAAATGGGACCACAGGGGTGACAGGGGTAACAGGAGCAACTGGAACGGTGGAAACAACAGTAGAGACAATGGGCATACGTGCAGTGAATGAAGGTGTGGATGGAGTGCTTTGAGATGTGGATGATGAACTAGGAGAAACAGGGGTTGAACGGAATAAAACCTTGACAGGAGTGGGAATACAGCTAGGGTGAGCTATTTCAGGAGTATTATCAGCAAAATCTTCCTGTCTTACTTGCTTCCTACGGATCTTTGGGATTATGTTAGGGTTTTCAAAAACAGCTGGAGGGTCTGGATCTGGGTTTGACCTTGTATATTGTGGATTCTTCTTAGGAGCCAGCTTCCGAATGTTTTTGGGTATTTTTATGGGAATATTTTTGTTATTAACAAGGGATGATCAGATTTTGGAATGGCTATGTATATCATAAAACTAGCATGAACATTGACTGAAGCAACTTTTATTTACTTCTGTTAATGTAAAAAAAAAACAGTTTCAAAGGCTTCCTGGCTAACATTCAGGCTTCATTTGTAGTTTTAAGAAATATACAGCAATTAGAAAATCGATTTTTCAAGGGATTTTTTGCAACCTTCTTCATGAAATTAACTGAGGATATTCCCCAACGGAGTCGCCATTATGTTATCACTCAGGTTGTCCCTGAAGGTTGGGGGAAAGGTGTTATGAAACCAGCTCACAAAAAGATAGAAAAGAGAGATCCACGCCTTAGAATTCAGCCTCTTCGAGGGGGCAACCTCCTTTACATTACATAAATGAACAATTCTTGGATGATACAAATGACAAAACCTCCTTTCTATATATAGGAGTCTAGGGAGTCACAATATAATCCAGCCGACCTAACAATAATAATATAAAGCCACAAAAATAACAATAGAGGGATTCTATGGGGCACAGAAATAACAATATGGGGGTAATAGGGGCACAACAATATAAATAAGGGGTATAACTACAATAGTAATGGGGTAATCACTAGTATTATAGGGACCCAACATGCCCCTCTCCTTCAAAAAAGTGTTGTCCTCAACGCTTGAGTAGTTCTGGATACTTCTGCATAAAATTCTCATCCTCCCATGTGGAATCTTCAGCGGATAAGTTCTTCCACTTGATAAGATACTCTGAAATTGATCGATTTCGTAGCTGTCGAGTTCTTGTTTCTGTGACTGCTTTCGGTTCCAATATAATTTTTCCTTCCTCGTCAAGTTCTGGCAATATTGTTTGAATTGGGAGCTTGTCACCTATAACCTTCTTTAAACATGAAACATGGAAAACTGGGTGCAATCGAGAAGCTGCAGGAAGCTCCAATTTGTATGCCATAGTACCAATCTTTTGCAACACCTTGTACGGACCATAATACTTTGGTGATAATTTATTATCCTTCTTAGCTTGCTTTAGGGACATTTGCTTATATGGTTGTAGCCGTAGGAATACCCAATCACCTACATCAAAACTTCTTTCACTGCGATGTTGATCTGCCTGTTGTTTCATTCTATTTTGTGCCAACACGAGGTTATCCTTTAAGAGTTGGAGGACTTGTTGTTGATGTTCGATGTGATGTTCCACTGCCTGAACCTTAGAATTTTCTCTTAAATATGATGTGATGGATGGTGGTTGATACCCATAAAGTGCCATAAATGGGGTCATTTTTGTTGCTGTATGGAAGGAAGTGTTATACCACCATTCAGCCAGAGGCAACCATTTGACCCATTGTGTCTGTTTATCAGATACAAAGCAACGAAGATATCCTTCCAAACATTTGTTTACTATCTCAGTTTGCCCATCAGATTGAGGATGATAAGATGAGCTATGAGCTAACTGAGTACCAAGACAAGAAAATAATTCTGTCCAAAAATTTCCAGTGAAAATGGGATCTCTGTCACTTACAATAATCTTTGGGTTTCCATGTAGCTTTTGAACTGTTTCCATAAATGCAGTAGAAACTGTACTGGCTTTAAATGGATGTGATAATGCACAAAAGTGTGCATACTTGGTAAGTCTGTCAACTACCACCATGATGACACTCTTTCCCTCAGACTTGGGTAAACCTGTGATAAAATCCATTGAAACCTCCTCCCAACGTTGGCTTGGAATGGATAAAGGTTGTAATAGACCCGGTGTCTTAATTGTTTCAACTTTATTTTGTTGGCAAACCAAACATTCCGCCACAAACTTTTGAATATCTGATTTAAGGCCATCCCAAAAAAATTCCTTCTTAACCCTGTGGTAAGTTTTTAAAAATCCTGAGTGCCCTCCTAAGGGAGAAGTGTGCAATTCCATAAGAATCTTTTGTTTTAGCTGGGAATTCTTACAGAGGTATAAGCGATCTTTGTACCATAACGAATCATTTTTCCAGCTAAATGTATCAGAAGTACTGGAATCTTGTTGTAGCTTTCGAATAAGTGCCCACACTTCTTCGTCATTCTTCCATTCCTCCCTTGCTTCGTTTATCCAATCTGGTTGGATAATAGAAATGGCACACAACAATGCTTCCACATCCTCATCCTTTCTTGAGAGTGCATCTGCCACCACATTTTGCTTCCCTTTTTTGTAGATGATTTCAAAGTCATAACCCAACATCTTTGTGACCCACTTTTGTTGCTCTTCAGAGGATAATCTTTGTTCTAAAAAGTATTTAAGGCTATCATGATCCGTTTTTACCTTGAAGTGTCTTCCCATTAGGTAGGGTCGCCATTTCTTAAGTGCATGGAGTATTGCCAACATTTCCTTCTCATAAATAGCTTTGCTTAAAAACTTTCCCTTGATTGGACGACTTTCAAAAGCAATGGGTCTTTCATCTTGCATTAGAACAGCACCAATTCCATTTCCTGAAGCATCACATTCCACAATAAAGGTTTTTGTGAAGTCCGGTGTAGCTAAGACCGGTGCTTGGCACATTGCCTCTTTAAGATGTTCAAAGGCCTTTGTTGCTTCCGGAGTCCATGAAAATGAATCTTTCTTCAATAATGTTGTTAGAGGTGCTGCTATTCTCCCATAATTCTTAACAAACTTGCGATAATACCCTGTCAACCCAAGAAATCCTCGCAGATGCTTTATGGATGTGGGGATTTTCCATTCCTTAATGGCTTTAATTTTGCTAGGGTCTACCTTAACTCCTTCATGAGATACAATATGACCCAAATATTCCACCTCCTGGACTCCAAAGAAACATTTGGATCTTTTTGCATATAATTGTTTCTCCTCCAATAGTTGTAGCACCCTGTCAACATGTTCAACATGATCCTTCCAAGACTTGCTGTAGATTAGTATATCATCAAAAAATACTAACACAAATTTTCTAAGGAATGGTTTGAAAATTGAATTCATCAAACCTTGAAATGTTGAAGGTGCATTGGTAAGGCCAAAAGGCATGACCAAAAATTCATAATGACCCTCATGAGTTCTAAATGCTGTTTTCGGAATGTCTTCAATCTTCATTCTGATTTGATGATATCCCGAACGAAGATCCAACTTGGTGAAGTAAATTGATCCATGCAATTCATCCAGTAATTCATCAATGACAGGAATGGGGAACTTATCTTTAATAGTGAGCTTGTTGAGCTCCCTATAATCCGGACACATGCGCCATGATCCATCCTTCTTGTGCACCAATACTACTGGAGCTGAGAAAGAACTTTGACTCGGTTGAATTATACCAGCCTCTAGCATTTCTGCAACCATACGTTCAATTTCACTTTTTTGGACATAGGGATATCTGTACGGCCTGATGTTTGGAGGAACACTTCCTGGAATCAGATGAATAGCATGATCATGATCACGCATAGGTGGGAGACCTTTGGGAGTCTCAAATACCTTGGAATGATTGTCCAGGACTTTTTGGAGATCTGGAGAAATAGATGATTCCAATGTGGAAACATCTAGCGAACATAATTGTGCAATTACACCTCTTTGCTCCTTTTTTAGAAGCTTTGTCATGCCATTAGAGCTGATTATCTTTCCTGGTTTCCCTGCAATACCCCTTAATTCAACTTCCTTTCCTTCCACAGAAAATTTCATGAAAAGTTCTTGAAAATTAAAAGCTATTGTACCCAAGGATTGTAGCCATTGGACTCCTAGTACAACATCAGCACCTCCCATTGGAATGGAAAGCATTGGGCTAGTCAATACATATTCTCCCATGGATAGCTTGATATTATGGCACTTTCCAGAACAATTTATTGTTCCTCCATTTGCAATCATCACTTGACACTCTGGTGCTGGATATAGGAAGCAATTCAATTCTTTTGCTACCCTACAATGAATAAAATTGTGGGTGCTTCCTGAATCAATCAACACTATTACCTTTTTCTTCTTGATTTGTCCTTCTATCTTGATGGTTTGAGGAGTGGTAATTCCTGCCAATGCATTACAAGATATGGTCGGATTTATTTGTTCTTCATCTAGGCTTTGTTCCTGGAATATATCCTCTTCTTTTGACCTTTCTTGCTCCTTTTCTTCTTCCTCTTCACAATCTATGTAGAATAATTTCTTCTCAGCACACTTATGACCTTTTGTGTATTTGCTATCACAATTGTAACAAAGCCCTTTTGCTCTTTTTTCTTCCAATTGTTGTGGTGTCAACCTTGTAGGTTGTGGAAGACTATGGGCAACAACACTTCCGTCTTTATAGTTGTGAATGGTATGCTTCCTAGTTGCCATAATTTTGCTTTCCATTTTTCTTGCTAACCTGAATGCCTTCTCTAATGAATCAGGTTCCCAAAGGCGCACATCATGTTGGATATTATCCTTTAAAGACCCTATGAACACATCAATCCTATGCTCCTCTGGAATATCTTTTACCCTTATGTTCAATTTTTGGAACTCCTCAATGTGCTCCATTATTGAACCCTTTTGTTTGAGACTTATCAATTGGCTAAAAAAAGTGTTGCTTTTTGTATCCTCATAATGTGCTATCAATTCTTCCGTAAAAATTGCCCAAGTGATAAATTGTTTACGAGAACAAAGCCATTGATACCATACAAACTGATTTGGTTCCAAATATAAAGTTGCCATACGTACCTTTTGTGTGTTTTGCACATTATTGAGATCGAAGAATTGCTCCATCTGTAATATCCATGTGGCGGGATCCTTGCCATCAAACTTCCTCATATCGATTTTTGGAACATGGTGAGTCTTCGATCCAACATTAGAGTCTATGGAATCATGATTAACATTTCTTTTGTTCTCATCATGAGTTTCCTTTACTACCTTTTCACCATTAGTGACCCTTTCTTGTAGCAACTTCTTCAATTCATCCATCTTATCATCCATGCCATCAATTTTAGCGTCCATGCCATCAATTTTAGCGTCAATCTTAGCTTCCATGCCATCCATCTTAGCTTCCATTCCCTTTATCTTAGATTCCACGCCATTTACCTTAGATTCCACGCCACTTATCTTAGCTTCTGTTAGCTTTTGTGAGCGTGACATTTGTTGCACTTGTTCTTGTAATTTTGATATATCATGTAGCATTTCTTCCTCTTCTTCATGAGTCATGCTAGAGCTTTCAGGTTCCTTACTAGGTGTTTGCATTTTCTTTCCTCGGGGCATCAGTTACCGATAATAATGTTTTACTATGCCCTTTGAATTCCGTTAAACCAAGCTTACACAAAAATTAAAAAAAACTACACACCTTTTTTCACTTTATAGAAGCCTGATATTGAATCTGATGTATCTCTGTAATTTCGGATCATCCAATTCTGAAATTGCTACCTGTAGTAGCCTTCTGCGTCCTCTTTCCAATGCCACAAGTCTGAGCCAAATTGGATTCTCCAAGGAAGAGTTATGTGAAATCTCCCACAGTGACTTGCGTTTAGACTGGTTCAGTAGAGCGAACTTGTACGACGTGCCACGAGTCACTGTTTCAACCTTTGAATCTGAAACACACACAAAAGAAACTACAGTCCGTCCTCTTTCTGTACCTTTTGACAAAATTTCAATCCGATCCTCAGAGAGAGAGTTATGACGATTTTCCCCAGGTCACCTGTTTTGAATGTAATTCAGGAGTCTGCAAAAAGACCAACTTCCTCAGATCATATCTCCGAAACTGTCGCGGAAAACGCTCTGAAATTCGGACCCAAGGTTCAGCGCCAATTCTTCTCAAATGGGTTTTTTTTGCAACTTCTGAAATGTCACAGAAAAAATGTTATAGCGAAAATGCCACGATGACCTGTTTGGAGCAGCGAAACCCTAGAATCCAAAGCTCTGATACCAAATGTTATGAAACCAGCTCACAAAAAGATAGAAAAGAGAGATCCACGCCTTAGAATTCAGCCTCTTCGAGGGGGCAACCTCCTTTACATTACATAAATGAACAATTCTTGGATGATACAAATGACAAAACCTCCTTTCTATATATAGGAGTCTAGGGAGTCACAATATAATCCAGCCGACCTAACAATAATAATATAAAGCCACAAAAATAACAATAGAGGGATTCTATGGGGCACAGAAATAACAATATGGGGGTAATAGGGGCACAACAATATAAATAAGGGGTATAACTACAATAGTAATGGGGTAATCACTAGTATTATAGGGACCCAACAAAAGGGATATGACCGAGGTAACCACAAACCAACTTTGGATTGCAGGTTCTAGCCCACCTGCAATCAGAGAGGGCTCTCTCTTTTAGATTTAGCTTTGTTGAAAAGGATTTTAGGTTAGGTCTTGGGTTCAAAGGGTTTTTTGTTTTGTTTTGGTGGGAAAACTAATTTTTCAGGTAGAGAGGCAGAGCATAGTCTGAGGGTATCAAACCATTGGGCGTGGAGTTGAGGAGAAAGACTACTGGTGCATTTCCTTAATAACAGTGAAGGAAAATGGAGCAAGGTAGCTGAACATGAGACAATATTTGAGGTTTAAGTGATGGAAAGAAACGCTAAGCGATGAGAGGCAGTTAAGAATCTCTCAGTCATGCTTAACAGGGGGAGATAACAGAGCGCTACCCAGGGGCAGTAAAGAATCCCTAGATAATTGGCCGACACAGGTGAATTGGGGTAAACATGAGCCAGGAGGAATTCATATTCATAACCAATTAATTCAGAGGAAAACATAAAGAAATAGCAAAAATTGAGCATAGAGCGTGTTTAAATGAATTCTAAGCTATTCTTTCTTTCTGCTACTTAGATAGTGGTAAACAATAAAACAAAGGTGAGATGCACTTACTGTTTCAGGCTGCATCACAAGAATTCCATCTTCAGTCTCCAAACATTCATTCACAACAGACAGTTTCCTCTCCAAGCTTTCGGCAATCTTTGATTATAGAAAAACTCAGGTATACAATGCGAGTCTCTAGTGAAATTCTCAATTGACCAAGCCTTAAAACTATACAGAGGGTGGTATATTTAGGGAAAAACTCTCTATCTACTGCTTTTATTACATCTTGACCTAATCAGGTCATAAAAAATTATTTATTGACCTAACTCTACCAGAAATGAATGCATGAAATAACTCGGGCTGCGCTGAGGGCGGCCGTATCAAAACTGAATAAATTTTGTTATCCTTAGTGGCTTGGTGTAGTGTGTTCTGAAATAAATGTGTATGGGTTTCTGCTTCCTTGTTGTCCTGGTGCTTTGAATGCCTTAATGGTGATTTGAAGGCAAGGATGGGCTTACGCTGCTTGATTTGACTTTGCTGGGGGGCTTCATTAATGTGCAAGTGCTTCGAGCCCCTCAAAAAATCTTGGCTGATACTCTTTGACAAAATCTGGGCTGCTGCTGTGATGTGCTGTGGGTCTAATCACAAATTAATGGCCGCTGTTCGGCCTCTGTTTCCTTAAAACTGTCTTCTGCTCCTTTCTGATGCTTCGTGAAGAAAACGGGTCATTTTTGCGCCTTTCGGGCTTCCTGGGGGCTGCATGATGAAAAGATTCCCTAAAGATTCCCCATTTCGGCCTAAAAAATCCAGTGATGCGCGATCAAAAACTGCCTCAGAATCTGATTCCGGGGCTCCGAAGCTGCGATTTTGCGCTTTCGCGCCCAAAAAGTGCTGATGACGTCAGCATGACGGGACGTTGTATGACAGGTGACGTCAGCGATAATGTCAGCATGATGACGTGGCAGGATGACGTCAGCATGACATCATCATGTACGGACGATGACGTGGCAGGACACGTGGCAGGGGGCACACAGGTGGATGACGTGTCATGTGATTGGGCAGGGGGGTGACGCGGAAGGTGACGTGGGGCTTACGTCACAGGGAAATGGCGGTAAGTAGTTTTGTGGCGCACCGCCTTTAGGTGAGGGTGGTTTTGGAAGGAGGGGCTCCGCCACACCCGAGAGGCTGACGCATGGCGGGAGGTACGGCGGTAATACCGCCCATCTCCTGGATGCTAACCTTCGGGCGGTTCGGGGATGGGACGGCCCGCCCACCGTTGATCTGCGGGGCGAACGATCCAACGACTGGCGGCAAGGATAACACGACAGGGATATACGGGCGGCGAATATACAGAGAATATTCCTTTTTTAATGTGCGCGTGGGTGGGTTATAACTTAGGGAACGCGGGTTACGGGGTTTAATACAGGCGCGATTAATATTTACAGTCAGGACTTAGGGAAAAAGGGGTAGAACATGGGTTTTTTGCACGCGGGTTTAACAATTTATGCACAAACTTTGGGTTAGGGGGCAAAAAGAGGGCTTTTGAGGGTTTTTAGGGCTAGGGGAGAGGTTATTAGTTTGACCAGGTGTCAGATTAATCCCTTTGTGACTCGGATGGGCTAAAAACAGTCCCAGATGAACTATTCTTTCCCTGACTTAGAAAAAATATGTCTATATTTCCAGGGAGGGATATTTACATAGGGGATTTTTATGTACATATTTTTAGTAGGGGAAAGGAAAACTGATAGGGAGTTATATACTAGAGTTAGTAGTTAATATGGAGATGATAAGCAGGCGCTAAGGTCAGGGACCTTAGGCTAATTTTGGGGAAAAAAGAACTTGAAATCCTTGAATGAAGTAGATTTTCACCAAGGCAACTGATATGGACGATGATGAAACTAAGAGGAATCAAGCAGATCTTGACCTCTTTGGGGAGTTAGTAAGTGACTTGGGGGATTAGAAGAAGGGGAAGTTAGTGATGTCCAGCTTGAGCTCTTTTGCATGAAAACTGCCTGATAACTGTGATCTGGAAGGATAAAACACTTTGAAACATAAAATTGATCATCAATCATCATTCTGCAACCACACAGCTACCTACCCAGCCTACTTTCCTAACATTTTTTTCTTCTTTTGATTTGGGTGCACTTAGACTTGCAGATCCAGCTTTACCATTTTTCTTTTGAATGTTTCCTATCTAAATCTACACTTATTTCTGCCAGAGCCCAGATTAAACAGTTGGGTCCCTTTGATTCTCTACCTATCTACAAATCTTCCAAGATTAAACTGTTTGGACAGATGCATTCTCTATATTCTAAAATAGGAAATTGAAACCTAGAGAGACCAAGATTAGACTGTTTGGACCTCCCTTTAATGAAAACTCTTCAAAACTGGAACAACTCATCAAAATGGAATACAGCAGTGGCATTTGGACTAGCACACTTCATGGCTTTCTTCTTGGGTCTCTTCTTGAAATATGGAACACTGCAGCTTGCAAAGTATGACATATTTGGCATGTAAAATTGTCAATCATGAAAGATTATACCCTGTTGCAACAGGAGGCTAACAGTGGCTCCACTTGGGGATGGCTTTTCCTTGTGAAAAGTCAAGAACAGCAGGTCAGACTGCCTTGATCTTCTGATGTTGCTGTAGACTGAAAAAACTTCTTTGTTTTGGCTGTTAGAAATGTAAAACTTTGAACTAAGAACAACCTCCTTCTCAAATGAATTGTTGTGTACTGTACAGCATCGCCTACTTTCTTTTGCGTGCTTGATAATTATGTACAATGCTGCTGGAAAATGCCTTTTAAAACAGTTTAGGAAAATGGATCAAAATGCTGTGTTTGCCTTGCTTTTCTTAGAGCAAGGCGCTGATGTGAACTGCAAATTTTGCTCTGTTTTGATGCTTTTGAGACTGGAAAATTTGCATCGGCTGCGTCCTCACCAAATTTACTGTTATTCCTGAAACAATCGGCCTACTTGTATAAAGTAAAAACTGAGTGTTGATATATACAAATAATATTGTACAAAAGGTATTTACAGAACTTGCATTGTTTCAACAACAAGGATCATGGTAATGTTTCAACATCCTGCCATTAACAGGGCCTTCTTCAACAGTGTTGTCCTCTATAGATATGAGAAAACAAGTATTGTTTCCCTGAACAACAGAAACTACAAATGGACCTTTCCATAGAAAATCAAACTTTGCATGCTTTCCCTTGTCTTCTCTTCTTGAATCCCACCTTAAAACTTTGTCACCAACATTGAAATCTTCAGCGTTAGCTCTCTTATCAAACATCTTTTTGAGCTTTTCCTACAAAATTTGTGCTCTGTCATAAACTTGTTCTCTGGTTTGCTGAAGGTGAATTGTCTGATTGATTCTTCTTTGAATGTCATTTGGTTCAGCCTGAATTTCTTGTAACAGTTTGATAGTAGGAACACCCAGGCATGAAGGAAATCTGGCCTCCATGCCATATACTAGCTCATAAGGGCTCATTCCAATGGATTTCTTGGTGGAAAGTCTGTTTGCCCACAGGGCATTTATCAACATTTTTTGCCAGTTCTTCTTGTTTTCTTCCAGCATTTTCTTTATGATGTTGATGAGACTTTTGTTAGATGATTCGGCCAATCCATTACCTTGAGGGTAATATGCTGTAGAGTGGCCCAGGGTAATATGCTTGTAGGGACAAGGTTGGACACCCATTCAGAAAATCTAATGGGTGCTATTATACATGCTTCAAACATTCTTTTAACTTCCTTTTCAATTGTGGGAAGAAGCATAGGATTAATTCTTCTAAGTTTCTGTTTGAAGGGTTTCTGGTTTGGCTTCAATGGAATTGTGTGTTGAATCACTGATATATCATGGGATTTTAAATCCTCATAGCTCCAAGAAAATACATCCTGGAATTATTTGAATAAATCAATGTACTTGGGCTTCTGATCCGGTGGTAAATTCTTAGACAGTTTGATCATTTTTGGATTTTCTGGTGTCCCAATGTTGTGCTCTTCGATTTCAGTGTTTATTGGCTGTAATTTTGGTTTTCTAGGGACATCATTGGCGTCAAAAATGTCTTCTAGCGGGGTTAAACCGGTAGGCAAAAAGTTATCCTTCAGCTCAATGATTTCTGCCTCTGTTTTGTCTATTTCTTCTACCTGTGTTTGTTTCAGCTGTTCTATGTTTTCTTTGTCAAAAGCAGTTGGTTTCAGAATCTGTCTGGCTGTTGCAATTGTTACAGCCTGTTGATTTTCTTGCTGATTCTCATTTGTTTGCTGTTCTGGATCTGTCATAGCATCCATGTCAATGTTGATACTTGAAAATTCATGCTCTAGGGTGAGAAAACTGTTAATTTGGGCATCGTTTTCGAATACTTGCCAATCTCTTACGTTATTTGGGACAATGGGCCTATGTTTTATTTCAGTTCTGAAGTGATGGTTTGGGTCAAAAGGAAGCTTACATGTACTTGCAAAGGTGGCTAAGCTATGTGCATGAATGTTGTGATTTCTTGAAATCTTGTCAAGCTTGAATTTCGTGAATGTGTTGAGTATATTGGAAGCAACAGTCCTATAAGTTCTCATTCTGTTGTCATTGGTAACAAAATTACCTTTCATCTGTTGTATTATTAAATCAGAGTCACCTAGGATAGACACTTTTGTAGCTCCTAGAGTTTTTAGCAATTTAAGACCTAAAAGCGGAGCCTCATACTCTTCCATGTTATTTGTGCACTTGAAATTGAGTCTGTAGGCATGTCCTTCTGCATGGTTATTGTATGTGTTGTGAATCCAGACACCTGCCTCTGCTCCTAACTTGTTAACAGAGCCATCAAACTCGAGGTACCATGTGATTTCTTGCTTGTGGTTAGTGCTAAGAGTTTTAGCTAAGTTAGTATTGGGCAGATTCGAAGTTTCTGTTTGGGAATGTTCTTCTAACATGCTGGTTGTGTTAACTGTGGTGACATTTTCTTGTGCAGGTGCAACCGATTCTTTATTGATGTGTGCTGGTTGCTCTAGAGCGAAAGGCTCGTCATCATTTGGGGAACCTGTGTCATCATTAAACAAAATGAAGGAATCCATACCAGAATGGATCGAATAAATGGGAAAAGTTTCTGGCTTACTTTCACTAGTCACTACGTATTTCATGAGCGTCTCTCTGTACAGTCTCTTTGGTTGCCCGAAGACTAGGATGGTGGCATAGGAGAGGTCTAATTGAAGGGATCATTGAAGCTTTGCTCCCCATGATCTTGATAAGAGCATACTGTATTTTGGTGGGATGTCAACCACCACTACATCCATGAAGATAGTCTTGTTGGGATATTGAACTAAGGAGACACACAGGTCTTTGATGAGGCCTAAGCATTTCACTTGACTTGAGTCAAATGAGTACAGATCTTTGTAAGGTCTTGTAATGTCAAGGTTCAGTTTTTCCATAACTGCTTTGGGCATAAGATTGTGCGATGCCCTTGAGTCAAACATAGCGTTGTGTAAAACTTTGTCATGTATATGCAGACTGATATAAAAGGGTGGGACGGGTCCTTGTGTTGATTTTCCATTAACTTCCGGGCCAAAAAGCAGTTCAGGGGAATCATCCAAAACATTTACGTCATCTTTGTTTTCTGGGAGTTGCAGTGATTTTTGAATTTGTTGTCTATATACATCATGTTTAGCCAATTCTGAAAGAGGGACTGCTATCTTCAGTTTTCCAATCTCTGTCTCTAAGTTGAATGGCTTTTCCAGTGAAGTTTTGGTGTTGCTAATGGCAGTTTTTTCTTTTTCACTCGAATTATCAGCGATTTTCTCTTGTTTTTCAGCGTTAGGGGAAACTTTAGCTTGCGGTTTTACAGTTTCCGGAGAATTCTTTGGGACTCTGTTCGAGTTTTCGTTTGAGGAAAAGGGTGGAAAAGGCTGATCAATAGAAGGTTGCATGTCTGTTATGTCTTCTATGGTTACTAGATGCGGGTTTGGGACAGTTGTATCAGCTGGTTCTGTTATAACAGCTTTGCTTTTAATCTTGTTGGGCTGTTTGCTTTCCTTTGATTTACTAGGCTCAGAGATGTCAATGGTCCTAGTTCTCAGCTTATATTGTTTGTGTACTTCATACACAACAGTATCATAACCTTGTTTGAAATCAAAAGACTCACCTGTTTTAGTGTGAAATTGATTGCAGTCATGTTCATTTTGGTGTTGTTGTGTCAGGAAAGTTTGATGCTCACCCTTTAGATCCATTAGATTCATGTGAGAGTCTTCTAGGGGTTGACTAGAAGTGGAACCTTCAACATAGTTATCTTGGAAAGGGGGTCTAATGTCATGGTCTGGGGTAGGTCTGCCAGCATTTGTGTTCTGTGTTTTCCTGAAATTTGGGTTTCTTATGGTGTTCGACTGCTGTCCTTCCCATGATGCTTTTCTCTCGACATTTTCTACTCTTTCTCCTAGTCTTTGCAGGCCATTTATAATAGCGTCAAGCTTCTGGTCAAAGGGTGAGGGTTGTTCCTTAAATGTGGTTCTTCTTTCGGCTCTAGCTCTGTTTCTCTTGGCAATTAGGTTAGCTTCTACGATAACAGCAATATTTTGTGCGTCTGCAAGAGTTGCAGGAGCTCATTATTTTAATTGGTATGCCATATCAGGGTAAAAACTGTCAGGGAATTTGTACAAGGCAAGGTCGGGTGGAGGCCTTAAGTTATGTGGTATTGCATTGTAAACGTTGTTGAATCTTGCACAGTACTCCAAAACGGTCTCTTGGGGACCTCGTTTAATTGTATCGTATTCAGCTAGTATGTGCAAGGGGTCTTTCTTTTTGTCCCATCTGTTGGTAAAGGATTGGTAAATTTCATCAGGAGTGGTTATGGAATTTGCGGCAAGTGATCTGAACCAATTTCTTACATCACCTGCTAGTCTCTGAACAAAAATTCTCATTCTCACGCTGTCATCATCTATTTCGTAGTTTTCAAAATAATCTTGCATCTTTTTGGTGTGCTGAATGGTTGTGAAAGGGCTAGTGGAATCAAAATATGTAATTTTCGATTGGTAATCTTGACGTAAAGCCGCAACATTAGCAGGTAATTTCAGGGGTGCATATCTGTTATCCATATTCGCAGGAACGACAGGAACGATAGGGATAAATGGGACCACAGGGGTGACAGGGGTAACAGGAGCAACTGGAACGGTGGAAACAACAGTAGAGACAATGGGAATACGTGCAGTGAATGAAGGTGTGGAAGGAGTGCTTTGAGATGTGGATGATGAACTAGGAGAAACAGGGGTTGAACGAAATAAAACCTTGACAGGAGTGGGAATACAGCTAGGGTGAGCTGTTTCAGGAGTATTATCAACAAAATCTTCCTGTCTTACTTCCTTCCTACGAATCTTTGGGATTATGTTAGGGTTTTCAAACACAGCTGGAGGGTCTGGATCTGGGTTTGACCTTGTATATCGTGGATTCTTCTTAGGAGCCAGCTTCCGAATGTTTTTGGGTATTTTTATGGGAATATTTTTGTTATTAACAAGGGATGATCAGATTTTGGAATGGCTGTGTATATCATAAAACTAGCATGAAGATTGACTGAAGCAGCTTTTATTTACTTCTGTTAATTTAAAACAAAAACAGTTTCAAAGGCTTCCTGGCTGACATTCAGGCTTTATCTGTAGTTTTAAGAAATATACAACAATTAGAAAATTGATTTTTCCAGGGATTTTTTGCAACCTTCTTCGTGAAATTAACTGAGGATATTCCCCAGCAGAGTCGCCATTATGTTATCACTCAGGTTGTCCCTGAAGGTTGGGGGAAAGCGATACGGCCGAGGTAACCACAAACCAACTTTGGATTGCAGGTTCTAGCTCACCTGCAATCACAGAGGGCTCTCTTTTTTAGATTTAGCTTTGTTGAAAAGGATTTTAGGCTAGGTCTTGGGTTCGAAGGGTTTTTTGTTTTGTTTTGGTGGGAAAACTGATTTTTAAGGTAGAGAGGCAGAGCATAGTCTGAGGGTTTCAAACCATTGGGCGTGGAGTCGAGGAGAAAGACTACTGGTGCGTTTCCTTAATAACAGTGAAGGAAAATGGAGCAAGGTAGCTGAACATGAGACAATATTTCAGGTTTAAGTGATGGAAAGAAATGCTAAGCGATGAGAGGCAGTTAAGAATCTCTTAGTCATGCTTAACAGGGGAGATAACAGAGCGCTACCCAGGGGCAATAAAGAATCCCTAGATAATTGGCCGACATAGGTGAATTGGGGTAAACATGAGCCAGGAGGAATTCATATTCATAACCAATTCATTCAGAGGAAAACATAAAGAAATAGCAGAAATTGAGCATAGAGCGTGTTTAAATGAATTCTAAGCTATTCTTTCTTTTTGCTACTTAGATAGTGATAAACAATAAAACAAAGGTGAGATGCACTTATTGTTTCAGGCTGCAGCACAAGAATTCCATCTTCAGTCTCCAAACATTCATTCACAACAGACAGTTTCCTCTCCAAGCTTTCGACAATCTTTGATTATAGAAAAACTCAGGTATACAATGCAAGTCTCTAGTGAAATTCTGAATTGACCAACCCTTAAAACTATACAGAGGGCGGTATATATAGGGAAAAACTCTCTATCTATTGCTTTTATTACATCTTGACCTAATCAGGTCATAAAAAATTATTTATTGACCTAACTCTACCAAAAATGAATGCATGAAATAACTCGGGCTGCGCTGAGGGCGACCGTATCAAAACTGAATAACTTTTGTTGTCCTTAGTGGCTTGGTGCAGTGTGTTCTGAAATAAATGTGCATGGGTTTCTGCTTCCTTACTGTCCTGGTGCTTTGAATGCCTTAATGGTGATTTGAAGGCAAGGGTGGGCTTACGCTGCTTGATTTGACTTTGCTGGGGGGCTTCATTAATGTGCAGGTGCTTCGAGCCCCTCAAAAAATCTTGGCTGATACTCTTTGACAAAATCTAGGCTGCTGCTGTGATGTGCTGTGGGTCTAATCACAAATGAATGGCTTCTGTTCGACCTCTGTTTCCTTAAAACTGTCTTCTGCTCCTTTCTGATGCTTCGTGAAGAAAACGGGTCATTTTTGCGCCTTTCGGGCTTCCTGGGGGTTGCATGATGAAAAGATTTCCTAAAGATTCCCCATTTCGGCCTAACAAATCTAGCGAAGCGCAATCAAAAACTGCCTCAGAATCTGATTCCGGGGCTCCGAAGCTGCGATTTTGCGCTTTCGCGCCCAAAAAGCGCTGATGACATCAGCATGACGGGACATTGTACGGTGGGTGACGTCAGCGATAACGTCAGCATGATGACGTGGCGGGATGACGTCAGCATGACATCATCATGTACAGACGATGGCGTGGCAGGACACGTGGCAGGGGGCCACACAAGTGGATGACGTGTCATGTGACTGGGTAGGGGGTGACGCGGCATGTGACGTGGGGCTTACGTCATAGGGAAATGGCGGTAAGTAGTTTTGTGGCGCACTGCCTTTAGGTGAGGGTGGTTTTGGAAGGAGGGGCTCCGCCACACCCGAGAGGCTGACGCGTGGCGGGAGGTACGGCAGTAATACCGCCCATATCTCGGACACTAACCTTCAGGCAGTTCGGGGATGGGACGACCCACCCACCGTTGATCTGCGGGGCGGACGATCCAACGGCTGGCAGCAAGGATAACACGGCGGGGATATACGGGCGGCGAATATACAGAGAATATTCCTTTTTTAATGTGCGCACGGGTGGGTTATAACTTAGGGAACGCGGGTTACGGGGTTTAATATGGGCGCGATTAATATTTACAGTCAGGACTTAAGGAAAAAGGGGTAGAACATGGGTTTTTTGCACGCAGGTTTAACAATTTATGCACAAACTTTGGGTTAGGGGGCAAAAAGAGGGCTTTTGAGGGTTTTAGGGCTAGGGGAGAGGTTATTAGTCTGACCAGGTGTCAGATTAATCCCTTTATGACTCGGATGGGCTAAAAATAGTCCCAGATGAACTATTCTTTCCCTGACTTAGAAAAAATATGGCTATATTGCCAGGGAGGGGATATTTACATAGGGGATTTTTATGTACATATTTTTAGTAGGGGAAAGGGAAAACTGATAGGGAGTTATATACTAGAATTAGTAGTTAATATGGAGATGATAAGCAGGCGCTAAGGTTAGGGACCTTAGGCTAATTTTGGGGAAACAAGAACTTGAAATCCTTGAATGAAGCAGATTTTCACCAAGGCAACTGATATGGATGATGATGAAACTAAGAGGAATCAAGCAGATCTTGACCTCTTTGGGGAGTTAGTAAGTGACTTGGGGGATTAGAAGAAGGGGAAGTTAGTGATGTCTAGCTTGAGCTCTTTTGCCTTAAAACTGCCTGATAACTGTGATCTAGAATGATAAAACACTTTGAAACATAAAATTGATCATCAATCATCATTCTGCAACCACACAGCTACCTACCCAGCCTACTTACCTAACGTTTTTTCTTCTTTTGATTTGGGTGCACTTAGACTTGCAGACCCAGCTTTACCATTTTTCTTTTGAATGTTTCCTATCTAAATCTACACTTATTTCTGCCAGGGCCCAGATTAAACAGTTGGGTCCCTTTGATTCTCTACCTATCTACAAATCTGCCAAGATTAAACTGTTTGGACATATGCATTCTCTATATTCTAAAACAGGAAATTGAAACCTAGGGAGACCAAGATTAGACTGTTTGGACCTCCCTTTAATGAAAACTCTTCAAAACTAGAACAACTCATCAAAATGGAATACAACAGTGGCATTTGGACTAGCACACTTCATGGCTTTCTTCTTGGGTCTCTTCTGGAAATATGGAACACTGCAACTTGCAAAGTATGACATATTTGGCATCTAAAAATGTCAATCCTGAAAGATGATACCCTGTTGCAACAGGAGGCTAACACCGGGAAAGTCTGATTATTTCAAAAGTGACTACGTACTGTATGTACTTGATTTTAATAGCATTAAAAGCTGTAGTATAAAGAATTTATTCTCTTTTAAACCCTTACTCTGTGTTACAACAGTTATAGTCTATTGCAGGAATAGAATAAGAACAGGTAATTAATTAAAGAGAATAAATTTGCAAAAGGAGGTGATGGTTGTCCTGTAACAAAGGATCAGGACCCTATCCCCAAAGTAGGAACATTCAGCACCTGCCTCTATTATCCAGTTCACCAATACACTCTGTAAATCCTAGTCACCGGTGAGGCACTCATATACAACATCAATCGATTAAAAGAAAAACAAAGTCAGCAAAATTAAAATATCATCAGAAGCAATACTCGTGAATAAGGTATGAACAGAAATCACACACAAACACACAACAGAAAGAAGATGGGTGATTCTTGTGATGAAGGTGGGCCCTGTCCTTCTCACAAGATTCCCCAGGACACAGAAACTAAGATGAAATACTCAGAACAAAACTTTATTCATCTGCCAATATACCATATTACAAGAGAGATTCAATCTTGTCTTTTCACTACAATTCCTGTGTTACAGCTTGTTCATCCCCCCTTCTAATGTAGATGTCTCCCCTTTATAGAGGAGACATCTATTACAAAAGATTGTCATTATTCATTCTAGTTTGACCCTTTGTACAAAAATAGGGAAATCAGTTCCCGTTAACATAATGTTGTTACAGTAATGTGGATCATGATCATTACGACCAATGTAACCGTTTATTCAATAATCGATCAAATTCCTTTGCTGTTGCAGATCTGGTACGCAAATCTCTGCTGTCTCCTCGAGGTTCGCATGCTGTCCTTGTTGTTTCAGCTTCGAGGTTCGTGCTGTTTCCACTGTTTTAGCAACTGTAAAATATGGTCCTGACAGCTTTAGGCAGTTTCAACAATTGTTCAGCAACTTAGTCAATTTCAAGGATCAATTATAAATATAGCATGATTATGTGTTGAATAATTAAACATATAGCAATGAGGAGAGTTAATGTATACCTTTGGAATGAGTAAGTCAAAACACTAGCAAAGGCTTTCAACTATGGGTTGAAGAGGGTAATATTATGACAAAATATAAGGTCAAAAATAGACAATATGGGGTCCTAACAAGTACCATATTGAGTTGTATCACTTTGACATGTATCATTTTGACTTATATCATTTAAATATGTATTATCTGGGCCGGCATTATGTGTAGTTGGTTAGGGACCAATATTTTTGTTTATTAATAATTTAAAAATATCGGTTATAGTTAAAAAATTATCTTTTTATTTTTTTAGAATGTTGTGGTGTGGTCTGTAACTATAATAAACCTAAAAGAGCCCTGCTCTAGAAATATATATGATGTGAATCTGGGCCTACATTGTGTGCAGCTAGTCCTAATCAACTATTTTCTATTAACAATATAAAAACACCAGTTATGGTTAAAAAAATAAAATGTTGCTAGTGTGTATGGATGTCCATTTCCCTAAAAATTCTTTATAAATGGTATGCTATAAAATATTTCAAATGAAATATGATTTAATCTATAATCATATAAGTTATTTAAGAGGCATGATATATTTAACTAATTTAATTGAAATAAAAAATATTAAATTAATTAATGGAAGTTATAAAGGAAGCATCGTGAGTTGTTAAAATGGAAGAAAAAGGGCCTCTAAAATGGAAGTAAAATTCGACATTAAATTGGAAGACAAACTTGAAGCTATTATTGAATCTAAATAAGAAGCTAAATTGGTTTCTTGATAGAAAACAAAATTGAAGTCTAATTAAGAAGCAAATCCCAACACTAAAAGGAAGCTGACCCTGGGCCTAAAAAAGAAGCATTCCCAAGTGCTAAACATGAAGCAAACCTTCCAACTAAAAGGAAGCAAACCATGAGGCTAAGAATGAAGAAAACAAGGAAAAAATAATGGAAGGAAAATTAGAAGCACACTAGAAGCAATCTTGAAAGAAAAAATGGCATTACCTAAGAAGCAAAAAAGGAAGCAATTTAGGTAGAACACAAAGAAGCAATATTAGAAACCAAACTTGGCGTTACTTGAGAAGAAAAAGAAAAATCAATTTAGGTAGTAAACAAAGAAGTAATAATGTAAGAAATATTAAAATATGAACATGGTGTTCCCTAAGAAGCAAACAAAGAAGCCATTTAGGTAGCAAACCAAGAAGTAATAATGGAAACAATACTAGTAACCAAACTTGGCATTAGCTGAGAAGCAAAAAAATAAGCAATTTAGGTATCAAACAAATAAGTAATAATGCGATAAATATTAGAAGCCAAACTTGGCATTCCCTAAGAAGCAAACAAAGAATCCATTCAGGAAGAAAACTAAGAAGTAACAATGGAAGAAATATTAGTAGCAACAAAATCCACTAGAATGGAAGCCATAATAGAAGCTAAAGAAGATGCCATAGTGGAAACAAATCTAGATGCAACAAGCCATTCCATATTAGAAGAAAACTCAAAGCAACAAAGGAATTTATAATATAAGCATAACTTGGCATTAATTAGGATGGAAAAAATAAGTTATTTTCGATGTCATACTAGAAGCAAAATTGGGAGAAAAACTAGAAGCACAATTGGACGCAACAACAAAAGAAAGAATGGACAAAACAATTCATGTCAATTTTTCTGGTGCTCTTCTCTCACTATTTATGTCAATATTTCCGGCTCCCAAGTGAAGATAATAGATTTCATTGGGTATATCGACACCAATTGAAGCCAAGTTGTAGGCTAAAAAAAACTAGATTCTCACACTATTTTCAATGCTAATACCCTGTTTTTTTGTAGCGATGAGGAGAAATTGGCTCTAATACCTTGTTGTAGGAAACACTATGGTCGATGTTATTGCAGGTAATGTTATTTTAAGTGGTCATTGTAGGAAACATTATGGTAAATGTTATTGCATGAAATGTTAGGGTGGATGTTATTGTAGGTATCATTATTGCAATTGGTCTGTTACCACAATAAGGGAGACAGTTGCAGAGGCATTTCATCCAAGGTAGTGGATGGAAAATAGGATGGCAGCAAATGGCTGGGAAAGGAGTTATTAAGCATATTGAGTAGGACAAACATTTAGAGAGCCTAGGACTTGTGTTTTTCTACCATGTCAGGCCAAGAAGGTATCTCCCAATATGAATTTCCATTAATCTGAACATCATTATATACATCATAGTGGTGATCTTTGGGATTCCAATTCCAAGGTTTGTTCAAATTATTCTATATATTTAATTTTAATATTTACATATTTCACCCAATCCCTGAGGATTAGGTGTCTAACACTTTGGATAACATGTTTCAAGGAGGAATTATCAATAAAATATAGAACTTAATACCTTCATTGATGTATCATTCTCATTCTTAAGAAAACCAAGAGAAATTTCCTCTTCTCCCCTTGTGCTTTCTTAACAACTTTATATTACTCTCTTTAACTATTTCTATAAATTGCTTTAATTTAAGATATCTTCCACATTTATTCACCATAAATTCCTCCATGCCACACCCCTCTTGGAAAAATTTCCAATGAGAAAAGTGTTTATAACCTTTTTCCCCACTCACAATCTTCGCACTCATCTGAAAATTACTGGTAACATGTAAAACAAATTATGTCAGGAATATAATTAATGAGAATAATTTTTGAAACAATGCTTTAACATCCTTTCTCATAGTAATATGGCTGAGAAATCTATCTACCACTTTTTCAAACAACTTAAAATGGTTACCAAAATAAATTATTCCAAAATTTGTTTGAACATCATTTATATTCTTCTTGATTAAAGCCAATGACAAATCAAGATGAAATTGCTATCAACCATCAAACATAGTAGGTGAAAACATATTTAGAGGAAGAACTATTGGAGTAACTCGTACCTTTGATACGAAAGATGATGGAAGTTATTGATGAACCACAGGGATGAACCGTTATTCATTTGGTTAGAATGGAATAACTATGATGTAATTGTTATGATTTCCTAAAGTTATATAAGCGTCTAATTGTACACTAAACATAACACGGGGATGGTATAATCTAATGAATTCCCCCCTTTGTATATTTATCGATCCCTATGTTTTTGTTTCTTATTATTCATGTATATTTGTATGTGTGTTTCTTTTAGATTGTTAAAACCAAAAATTGGTATCAAATTCAAGGTAAGGATCATCGACTACCCCCTGCTGATCAACTTAGATTACACCAAGGAGGGGTACAATGTAATAGTAAGAGATCAGTGCAATTTGTTGTAGCAAAGTTGTACCAATATGCCAAGTGTTTAAGAATATCTGCAGTAGCCCTATGTATGAACGAGATATTTATGTAGATTTTGAATTAAGAGCTAGAAAACAATCTTAGAATCTAGTGAACATAGTGAATTAGAATCTTAGAATCTAGTGAACAAATCTCTGTGTGCTAACTTAAAGTTTGGTAAACATATGGTTGAGATCATAGATGCCACTGGAACTATATTGGTAAAGAAATTGTTTAATGCAACCCTTGTATGTGTGTTCTATGTTGAAAAAATGTGAGAACTTATTAACTACTATGAATATTCAGAGTTGTTCAGTCCATATTCCAAAAATGTACCACAAAAATCCCTACAGTTGGCTATATGTGGTGAGCACCAATATTGTAGCAATAATGCTACAACTCCTGGGGCTTCCTACTTTACTTTTATCAAGCCGGTAGTTCGTAACAAACTTGGAAGCGACGATGTTATATGCAAAAGTAGTAGCTCTGACTGCAGGCTGTCACTTGGTTAGCTGGCGCAAGATCACTAGGAGCTCAAGCCAACTTCTATGAATTTCCAGAAGAAGCTTTTAACCATGATGAAAGAAAGCTAACTCTACAGAGGCTATTCTATTTGCAGAAAGAGAAAGAAGACTGGAATGTAAGGCAAACCCTAGAAAACCCTAATTTATCCAACTAACCCTACTTTTGCAGAAAAAGAGATAGAAACTGATGCGATGAGTGCCATTGACTACTGAAAAATGTAAATTGCATTTATTCAAGCTACTTCTAAAAAGAAATGAGAAGAAAACATCTTTTTGTGCTTTTGAGTGTTTTTATGTGAAATTATTATGCTTGTAATTTATCTGGTTGTGATTGTGCAGAGGTTTGGTGGCGAAGGAAGATGGATTTGGTTTTTGCAGAGGTGGATAAAGGTGTGGAGAGGTCCTAAGAAGCCCCTAGTACCCTTCCGAAGACTTCCATTGCAATTAGATTTTGGAAAACCACTTATAGGGAATTCTACAGGAGGCTGCAAGGGATCTACAGGAGGAGGCCGAGAGCTATTTTGGAGGTTTTGAAGGTGGGAAGATGATGGGAGAGGGTAACAGAAGGCTAGATGAAGGTGTTGAGGTGTCTGGAGCTTGTCAAGGAAGATCAAGAGGGAACCTGATGGTTGGATTTGTCCAAATGGCAAGAGGGAAGCTTATGGAAAAAAATGCAGAAATTAGGGCAGACTGTCGAAATGTTGCGAATGACTTAGGAAATCTGTGGGAAGTGAGATGGTGTTGGATACTTTATGGATGTATGGTGAGCTGAGGTGTCCTGCAAGAGATCTGAACATCTACTTACAAAAACTGATCGAAGAAAGGACTAGCTATACCATGGAAACAAAAATTTCTCTAGCTTGACCTAATTTCTGACCTACAAACAGAAATGCTGAAAAATAACCTTTGAACAAAAAAGCATGTAGAGATATCTATTGTAAAAGAATAAGAAATGATCTAGGCAACTGAATCTGAATCAATATATCAATCTTTCCAAATCAAGTCATCACACTAGAAATTGCATGGAAGAGCAAAACTGTGTTTTTGGTGGCAACAGTAGTGCCTTGACCTCAAATCAGAGTCTCAGAAAGGGAGAAAGAAGATCAGGGCCTGCTGTTGGCCTTTTTGAATCTTGTTCTATCGTTGTAGTAACCTACTTGAGCAACTAAAACAAAAATAGCTATGAAAACCATATAAACAAAGCAAAATGAATCTATGTAGCAGAAATTAACCTGTGAACTGAAGTAAAAACATATAAGTACAAAGTAAGAGATGTTGGGAAGCTTGGGTTTGGCCCTAACCCAAGAGCTTTAGCCCTCTAAAAGAGATCAGTACTGGCTTAGGAAATATTTCATCTTCATTATCAAAAATAATAGTCACATTACATGAACTGTTCTAAGAAAGAAGCTTGAAAATGAGCTGAACAAGTGCTACACAAAAGTGTTAAAATTCTACTAATGACTAGCTAACATCCAACTAAAAAAACTGAGCACCAAAGCCCTTCTATTTATATAACTCGAGCCTCCGATAACTCTCGTAAAATCAAGGAGCTCAGCTTCCCAAAACTGCAGATAAACAACAGTCCCTCTTTACTTCCTCGGCTGCCCCTTGGATGCACTAAAAGATAGAAAAGATAGATCAACGCCTTAGAATTCAGCTCACAAAAAGATAAAAAAGATAGATCAATGCCTTAGAATTCAGCTTCTTTGAGGGGAAACCTCCTTTACATTACATAAATGAACAATTCTTGGATGATACAAATGAAAAGACCTCCTTTCTATATATAGGAGTCTAAGGGGTCATAATATAATTAGAGCCGACATAACAATAATAATGTAGGGCACAATAATAACAATAGTGGGCTTCTATGGGGCACAATAGTGACAATATGGGAACTACATGGGTACATTAATATAATAAGGGGGTTGTACTAATAACAATAAGGGGTTACACTAGTAGTATAGGGGCCTAACATGCCCCTCTCCTTCAAAAAGCGTTGTCCTCAACACTTGAGTAGTTCTTGATGCTTCTGTATAAAATTCTTGTCCTCCCATGTGGTATCTTGAGCAGGTAAGTTCTTCCACTTGATGAGATACTCTGAAATTGATCGATTTCGTAGCTGTTGGGTTCTTGTCTCTGTGACTACTCCAGGTTCCAATATGATTTTTCCTTCCTCTTCAATTTCTAGCAATATTGTTTGGATTGGGATCTTTTGCAACTTTTGAATAAGTGGCCATACTTCTTCGTCCTTCTTCCATTCATACCTTGCTTTGTTTATCCAATCTGGTTGGATAATAGAAATAGCACAAAACAATGCTCCCACATCCTCATCCTTGAAGAGTCTTCCCATTCGGTAAGGTCGCCATTTTTTAAGTGCATGTAGTATTGCCAACATTTCCTTCTCATAAATAACTTGCTTGAGATGTAGCAGTAAAAATACCCAATCACCTACATCAAAACATTTTTCACTACGATGTTGATCTACCTGTTGTTTCATTTGATTTTGCACCAAAGTGGCGTTATCCTTTAAAAGTTGGAGAACTTGTTGTTGATGCTCGATGTGATCTTTCACTGCTTGAACCTTTTTCTTCTTGATATGTCCTTCTATCTCTAGAGTTTGAGGAGTGGTAATTTCTTCCAATCCTTTACAAGATATGGTCGGATTCATTTCTTGATGCTCAATGTGATCTTTCACTTCTTGAACATTTTTCTTCCTGATATGTCCTTCTATCTTGATAGTTTAGGAGTGGTAATTTCGACCAATGAATTACAAGATATGGTTGGATTAATTTCTTCTTTCTCGATGTGACATTTCACTTCTTGCACCCTTTTCTTCTTGATATTTCCTTCTATCTTGAGAGTTTGAGGAGTGGTAATTCTTGCCAATGCTTTACAAGATATGGTCTGATTAATTTCAACTTTCTCTGGGGTGGGGTCCTGGCGTATATCGTCTTCTTTTGATGTTTCTTGATCCTTTTCTTCCTCCTCTTCATATTCTATGTAAAATAATTTCTTCTCAGCACACTTATGACCTTTAGTGCATTTGCTATCACAATTGTAACAAAGCCCTTTTTCTCTTTTTTCTTCCAATTGTTGTGGTCTAACCCTTGTAGGTTGTGGAATGCTAGGAGAAACACACTTCCATCTTTATAGTTGTGAGGGGTATGCTTCCTGGTTTCCATAATTTTGCTTTCCACTATGTCACAAAGCCCTTTTACTCTTTCCAATTGTTGTGGTGTTTCTCTAAAGAAGGTGTTGCTCTTTGTATCCTCATAATGTGCTATCATTTCCTTCATGCAAATTGACCACGTAACAAGTTGTTTACGAGAACAAAGCCCTTCATACCATAAAAATTGATTCGGTTCTAAATATGAAGATGCAATACATACTTTTTGTAACAGTGGTACACCATGTCGATCAAAATATTGATCCATCTGAAGTATCCAATTTACCATATCCTTGCCATCAAACTTCCTCATCTTGCTTTTTCTTGATTTTAGGAGCTTGATCTTGAAACGACTGTAACTCTGTACTTTTAGATCTTTAAGTTCTAAAATTGCGACCTTTATTAGTCCTCTACGTCCTCTTTCCAATGCCACCAGTTTGATCCAAATTGGATTCTCTAAGAAAGAGTTTTGCACAATCTCCAAAGATGACCTGATTATAGACCTTTCCAAAAGAGCAAACTTGTATGAAGTGCCACGAGTCACTGTTTTGACCTTTGGCTCTGAAAAATATATAAAAGAAACTACTGTCCGTCCTCTTTTTGTACCTTCTTACAAAATTGCAATCCAATGCTCATAGAGAAAGTTATGATGATTTTCCCGAGGTCACCTGATTGGAATGTAATTCAGGAGTCTGCAAAAAGACTAACTTCCTTAGATCATATCTCTGCAAATATAGTGCAAAAAGCTCTGAAATTCGGACCTGAGATTCAGTGCGATTTCTTCTAAAATGCGATTCTTTTTCAGCTTCTGAAACGTTGCAGAAAAAAAGTTATAGCGAAAATTCCACGATGACCTATTTGGAGTAGCAAAACCCTAGAATCCAAAGCTCTGATACCAAATGTTATGAAACCAGCTCACAAAAAGATAGAAAAGATAGATCAACACCTTAGAATTCAGCCTCTTCGAGGGGGCAACCTCCTTTACATTACATAAATGAACAATTCTTGGATGATACAAATGAAAAGACCTCCTTTCTATATATAGGAGTCTAAGGGGTCACAATATAATCAGAGCCGACATAACAATAATAATGTAGGGCACAATAATAACAATAGTGGGCTTCTATGGGGCACAATAGTGACAATATGGGCACTACATGGGTACATCAATATAATAAAGGGGTTGTACTAATAACAATAAGGGGTTACATTAGTAGTATAGGGGCCTAACAGAAGTGAGCTGGTGTTGGCTACTTTATGGATGTATGGTGAGCTGAGGTGTCCTGCAAGAGATCTGCACATCTACTTACAAAAACTGATCGAAGAAAGGACTAGCTATACCATGGAAACAAAAATTTCTCTAGCTTGACCTAATTTTTGACCTACAAACAGAAAATGTTGAACAATAACCTTTGAACAGAAAAGCATGTAGAGATATCCATTGTAAAAGAATAGGAAATGTTCTAGGAAACTGAATCTGAATCAATATATCAATCTTTCCAAATCAAGTCATCACACTAGAAATTGCATGGAAGAACAAAACTGTGTTTTTGGTGGCAGCAGTAGTGCCTTGACCTCAAATCAGAGTCTCAGAAAGGGAGAAAGGAGATCAGGGCCTGCTGTTGGCCTTTTTGAATCTTGTTCTCTCACTGCAGTAACCTACTTGAGCAACTGAAACAAAAATAGCTATGAAAACCATATAAACAAAGCAAAATGAATCTATGTAGCAAAAATTAACCTGTGAACTGAAGTAAAAACATATAAGTACAAAGTAAGAGGTGTTGGGAAGCTTGGGTTGGGCCCTAACCCAAGAGATTTAGTGCTCTAAAAGAGATCAGTACTGGCTCAGGAAATATTTCATCTTCATTATCAAAAATAATAGTCACATTACATGAACTGTTCTAAAAAAGAAGCTCGAAAATGAGCTAAACAAGTGTTGCACAAAAGTGTGAAAATTCTACTAATGACTGGCTAACATCCAACTAAAAAAACTGAGCACCTAAGCCCTGCTATTTATACAACTCGAGCCTCCAACAACTCTCCTAAAATCAAGGAGCTCAGCTTCCCAAAACTGCAGATAAACACCAGTCCCTCTTTACTTGCTCGACTACGCCTTGGATGCACTAATGTGGTTCCTTGTGCTCCGAGTTTCTAATGGAGAATTTGAAGTAAGGGTTCATAAATGAAGGGGACACCCTCCTACAAATCCTCTCCCTTGTTATTCCTCAAATTTGGCTGCCAAATGCTCATTAAACCTTTGATTTTGTCTCAAAATTGACCAAAAATCTGCATAAAGCACACATTAGAATTTTTGGCATATGGACTAACCCAATTCACTCTATTAGCATAAATATAATAAAAAACATGCAATAAACTAATGAGAATGGTGGATTAAGTCAAATTAAGAGGCAAAATGAGCCCATATAACTACCCATTCATGGGGCTCATCATTAGCCCCCTACTGAAGGTGTTGCTCATCCTCTGAGCAACTAATCCATCTCCTCATCCTTGATGGCCTTGATGGCCTCCCTGACATTCCATGGCTCAGATATGAGATCCTCTTCCCTATCATGGAATCCAGCTTTTGCATCCAACTTTTCCCACTGTTGTTTTTCTTCTTCTTCCTTTGTGCCTTCTAGTAGTCCTAGCAGCAGTGGAGGACTCAGCTTCAGACCAATCCAATGGACCTTCAGACTTTGCATAGAGTGCTTATACAGGGGCACTCTCCTCAATGCTTCTTTCATCCTGGTTGGGGAGTGATACTCCCTGATCTGCAAGCTGTGTGGTAGTGTATTCCACCTCCTCATGCAGGCATGAATGCAGTCATCTCCAAGCAATCTTTCCATGTCCTCAAAATGTGCAATAGCCTGGGCTTGTTCATTGATGTACTTAGGGGAACTTTGAGGATCAACTGCAAGTTGTTGGTGGGTGCTAATGAGAGCCATAAGGTCTGATGGTTCTACTCTAATCATCAGAGGTTCATTCTGCGCTTCTTCCATCTTTTTCTGGATTTCTGCTGCTCTCTTGTCCTCATGACTCCTCCAGGATGCCATGGCCATCAACTGTAAGTCACCCATATTTGCATTAGGGTCACATAGGTTCATATCAGTAAGGACCATGTTATGTAGATAAAACTCTGCCAACCTCACCTTGTCCTCTGCTGAATTTTGTTCACAAAAATCTATGAACTGCCCATAATTCTGGAAAGGTATTGTGCCCCTCTGGGCCAGGGTCTTGATATGAAATTGGAGCCAATGATCCTTGAGGTACACTGCATATGATTTAGCTAGCTACCTGCATTGTAGTGCCTCCATAGCCCAGTTGGCCATGTAGGCTAATTGGGCTTCTCTTTCCTGTAGCTGTTTTCTTAATATTAATATTTCATTTTCTGATTGGGGTTCCCTTTCTTGCAGCGGTTTTCTTAACATTTCAGTTTCTACCGGGGTTCCCCTTTCTTGCAGCTATTTTCTTAACATTTCATTCTCTATTGCCAAGTGAGATATTTTAATTGCTTCTGCATATTTTATTGTGGCCAACTCTCTACCCATCTTTCTAAGCTTTCTCTCCATGTGGCCAATGTCTTCCACCCCTTTGGACTTTGCAATTTGCCTTTTTTTTTCTCCTTCTATCTCTTTCTTTGTTCCTGTCTCTCCCTACTCTGTTTCTTCAGCTTTCTCCTCCTATATCTTGGTTTGTTCCTTCTTCCCTTCTTGTTCTTCTAAATCACCAATTTCTTCACCTTCTCATAAAACCTCCTGTCATTTTGTTTATGCTTCCTTGGAAAACCAACTATGCAAACGGAGAGAATTTTTTTTTTCTTTTTTTAACAGAGAGACAGCGATTGTATTTTTTCAACCATAAGCAAATTTTTTTTTATGAATTTCCTCCACCCAACAATTGTATTCTCTCCTTAAAAGCTAAACCATTATTAACATATTTTGATATTGAATGGAGGTATGCCAAGAACCTACCTCTGCAGCCCAAGAATTGTGTTAAAAACCATGTTTTTCCTTTCCAAAATAGCTTATTGGCCCTCCTGTAGAACTTGTTACTACTCCTGTAGAATGTCGATAGCAGAAAAATGGTTGAAAACGATAGAGGATGATAATTTCGAGGTTATGGTGGTGGTATAGAACTTACTGCAGCTAAGTGGACGAGGATGAAATGGAAGAAAAGGTGGTGAAGGAGTTTCGAGGAGGCATACTTATATTTTCTTTGAGATATTTCCAGTGATGGTGAGCTGGCAAAAATGTGCGTTGGCATTATTTGGACTGTTGGTCCCTACTTTAGTGTCATCATGAAACTTTATGCCATCTGCTCGCAATCACTTCCCATCATTGGCGTTGGAGTTCGAAACATCCTCCACTACCTGTTTTTTAGATTCTTCGTGAGTTGACTAGACACACGTGCAATGTGATCTTCGGATGAGTGCAATCGAACTAGATGAGGGTGGCTAGTTAACTGCCCACCTTTTTGGTTTAATCACAACCATTTCATTTGTTTATGCAGTTTCGAATTGCATAGATGCAATAGAGGAATAGGTTTAGACACTTACATGGAAGTCGAATGTATTGGCTATGAGGCATCCTTTTTCTTCCTTTTTGCTGTTGCATGCTCGTATTTCAGTTGCTACATGCCTGTATCTCCTCTATTGTATGCTTTTTGCTCCTGATGTGTGGCTTGTTTGTTGTGTGTAGGTTCCTTCTTGGCTGGAACTGATCTTTAGGAGTCTGCTTCAACCTTCAGATTTGCACCCTCATGCTACTGATGCTAGATTTTAATGGGACAGTGACTTTTTTTGTTCATTTTTCCCAAACAGTAGACTGGATTGACCTGAAATTTTTTGAGCATGTTTTCATCATTATTATGTACCTCCCATAGAAAAATTGTGGTCAATGGATGCATGGATTTCGAGAAAAATTGAAAATGGCTGAAGGTGATGGAGGCCAATTTCTTGGAAACCGTGCACTGGAATTGGCTAAAATTGCTTGGGCATGTTACTACCATCCATATGCATCTCCCCATATAACAAGTCTTTAAATGGATGCATAGATATGGAGAAAATGCAAAAATGTTGAAGGTTATGGAGGTCGATTTCTTGGAAACCGTACATTGGAATTGGCTGAAATTTCTTGGGCATGTTGCCATCATCCCTATACAACTCCTCGTGAAATATTTTTTGAAATGGATGCACGGTTTTCAAGTTAGGGAAAAAAAAAATTTTCTGCTCTATGTATTTTTGTATCAGAGCATCCTACAGTTTTTGCACTGTAAGAAAAATGAGCTTGGGGTGTGATGGAAGCTTGGAGATGATTGGAAAAGAGGTTTGAAGACAGCAGGAAGATTTATAAACCCTTTATGAAGCTTCCATGTTCCCCAAACTTCTTTTAAAATCCATTTCTAGCTCTCTATAATTTCTATAGGAATCTCCTATAGAAAACACAGTTTTTAGAAAAGAAGCACAATGAGGTGGAAAGAATGTCAAGAATGATGGAGAAGAGTGAGATAAGGTAGGATAGGTGCTGTTATTGGTTTCAGAGCTTTCTTGGCACCTGCTACTGCTTCCTGAAGTTCTCCTGCAGACCTGCAATACAACTAGAAATTCATTTTTCTTTTTTCTTTTTCTCTTTTTTTTTTTTGAAAACAACTAGGGTGCCTCAAGGAGGTTTTCACCCTAATTTCCTGCCTTGGGCACCTCCAAGGGAGGTTTTCACCTAGGGATCTTATTCTCTTTTTATTTTCTCTTCTTTCCAACCCATTGACCGCCTCATGGAGGTTTTCAATCAATGAGCCAATCTGAGGTGCCTCCGAGGAGGTTTTCACCTTAGATTTTTATTTTTTTCTCTTATTTTTCATTTTTTCTTTTCCCTTTTTTCTCTACCCTACCCTACTTGAAAAACAAAATCATTTTCAAGTATAAGAATACTTCCAATGGAGCCATGTGCACATCAAGATGATAGACAAAATGATGTGGAGGCTTGAAATGCATGCTTTGACAGGTATCCGGATTTTAGAGACCAAATGATTTGACTTTGAAGGGATCAAGCATAGTTGAGGAAGAGAGTATTACTGCAACTTAATGACTGTCTGGAACCATATTTGAATATAGTTGTGATGTCCTTGGTCCTTTTTCTGATCTAGATCATTCTTCATGTCACCTTCTACCATGACCTTCACATCTTCCTCTTTTTGCTGATTTTTCTCTTGAATACATGGAGGATTTGATGGTAACCACGAGGGAGATGTCTCAATCTTTGATTCTGATGTCTTCTCTTCATCAAGTGTAGCCAATGGTTCTTTGATCTTCTATTTTGCATCTTCTTCTATTGGATGTGGTCCTTCAATGATATCAATATAATATCTTTTTTGCAATACTCTTCCTGAGCTATGGTGAATATCATTGAGCTCAAGAGGAGTTGTTTGGAAGTGTTGTACCTTAGCATTGTAATTGGGTTGAGCTACTCCAATGTGTGGGTTTGGAAATGGTGGTTCCCCACTATATACTTGCTGGGCCTGTCTATTGTTTAGGTTCGGGTTCGGCTGGGCATGCATTTGGGGTTGCCTTGGTGGAGCAGGAGGCAATGGTCGTGGTTGAACAAGTGGTGGAGGAAAAAGAGCGGGAGGAGAGTTGTACTGGGGCCTCCACCCTTGATGAGATGCATTCCAATGAGGTTATGGCTGAGCATAGGGTTGAAATGAATGGGTGGCTGGTTGGGCATGATATGGAGATGTGAAGGACCAAGGAGGAGGCGTGGACTAGGAAGGATGAGTAGGGGGGCCCCAAGAAGGTATGGATGTGACTTGGTTGGGGTTGTAGTATGCCTAAGATGTCCCTTGCATCCCCTGCTGATATGGTCTAGGTCCATGCGGCCTCCTTTGGTCTATGTAATAGATCTGTTTAGTGACTCCTTTGGCCCCTTGGTATACAACTTTAAGTCTGAGCAAGGATGAGCACTTGTCTGTAGAATGATTTTCTTCATAGATTGAACAAACCTCTATAGATTTCAATGGGAATTCATTCCTAGGATGCCTCTTGGTGCATCTAGGGCAAAAAATGGCCAAAGCCGTCTCTGCTTCCTCTTGTTTTCTTTTGATATGTATGGCAAGAATTTGTAGCATCTCACTCTTGAAGTTTTCCCACATGTTTCCAATTTCACCTTTAATGGATGAATTGGAAGAAAAGGTAATGCTCCCAACATTTCTGTTTTCAGCCATTGGCTCCAGAGGAATGTTTTCTTCTTCTTCTTCCACTATAGGTTCTTTAAATATGTCTGGCTATTACCTAAGGGTGTTTCTTAATTGCAGCCACTGAAGAAGAGAGAAGGTTGACTATGTGAAGCAGTGGGGGTGTTGGGCAAACATTTATCTCTACTCCTACAAGGCATGAAAGAAAATCTCTTTTTGGGTGATTTTTGTTTTTGTTTTTTGTTTTTGTTTTGTTTTGTTTTGTTTTGTTTTTTTTTTTTTTTTTTTTTTTTTTTTTTTTTTTTTCTTCTTATACCTGCAAAACTGAAATTGATTGAACAAACAAATTGCAACTAACTTAAATGAACTTGCTGAAATGAAATTACAGAATTGAAATGAAAGAAAGGAAATAACTAATCTACTTTGCTGGAATGGAAATTGTAGAATTGAAATGAAAGCGAGGAAATGACTAATCTACTTTTGTTGAAATGAAAATTGTAGAATTGAAAGAGCTAATCTACTTTTGCTGAAATGGAAATTGCAGAATTGAAAGAACTAATCTAATTTTTATGAAATGGAAATTGCAGAATTAAAAGAACTAATCTACTTTTGCTGAAATGGAAATTGAAAAATTGAGATGAAAGCAAGGAAATGCAGAAATCGAAAGAACAACTACTCTACTTTTGCTGAAATAAATACTTAGCAGAATGTTGTAGTATAAAATAGAAGAAAAGCAGTAATCACAAAATACTTTGACGCTTCCCCGGCAACAACGCGAAAAAGTGGTGAGCACCAGTATTGCAGCAATAATGCTGCAACTCTTGGGGATTCCTACTTTACTTTTATCAACCCGGTAGTTCATAACAAACTTGGAAGCGATGGTGCTGTATGCATAAGTACTAGCTCTTACTACAGGTTGTCGCTTGGTCAACTGGCACAAGATCACTAGGAGCTCAAGCCAGCTTCTATGAATTTACAAAAGAAGCTTTTGACCATGATGAAAGAAAGCTAACACTACAGAGGCTATTCTATTTGCAGAAAGAGAAAGAAGACTGGAATGTAAGACAAACCCTAGCAAACCCTAATTTATCCAACCAACCCTACTTTTGCAGAGAAAGAGATAGAAACTAATGCGATGAGTGCCATTGACTACTAAAAAAGGTAAATTGCATTTATTGAAGCTACTTCTAAAAAGAAATGAGAAGAAAACATCTTTTTGTGCTTTTGAGTGTTTTTATGTGAAATTATTATGCTTGTAATTTATCTGGTTGTGATTGTGTAGAGGTTTGGTGGCGAAGGAAGATGGACTTGGTTTTTGCAGAGGTGGAGGAAGGTGTGGAGAGGTACTGAGAAGCCCCTAGTACCCTTCTGAAGACTTCCATTACAATCAGATTTTGAAAAGCTGTTTACAGGGAATTCTACAGGAGGCTGCAGGGGATCTACAGGAGGAGGCCGAGAGCTATTTTGGAGGTTTTGAAGGTGGGAAGATGATGAGAGAGGGTAACTGAAGGCTACATGAAGGTGTTGAGGTGTCTGGAGCTTGTCAAGGAAGATCAATAGGGAACCTGATGGTTGGATTTGTTCAAATGGCAAGAGGGAAGCTTATGGAAAAAAATGCAGAAATTAGGGCAGATTGTCGAAATGTTGCGAATGACTTGGGAAATCTGTGGGAAGTGAGCTGGTTCTGGTTGCTTTATGGATGTATGGTGAGCTGAGGTGTCCTGCAAGAGATCTTCACATCTACTTACAAAAACTAATCGAAGAAAGGACTAGCTATACCATGGAAATAGAAATTTCTCTAGCTTGACCTAATTTCTAACCTACAAACAGAAAATGTTGAACAGTAACCTTTGAACAGAAAAGCATGTAGAGAGATCTATTGTAAAAGAACAAGAAATGATCTAGGAAACTAAATCTGAATCAATGTATCAATCTTTCCAAATCAAGTCATCACACTAGAAATTGCATGGAAGAGCAAAACTGTGCTTTTGGTGGCAGCAGTAGTGCCTTGACCTCAAATCAGAGTCCCAGAAAGGGAGAAAGGAGATTAGGGCCTACTATTGGCCTTTTTCAATCATATTTTGTCACTGTAGTAACCTACTTGAGCAACTAAAGGAAAAACAACTATGCAAACCATCAAAAGCAACCTAATCTAAATAAAGCAAAATGAATCTATGTAGCAGAAATTAACCCATGAACTGAAGTAAAAACATATAAGTACAAAGCAAGAGGTGTTGGGAAGCTTGGTTTGGGCCCTAACCTAAGAGCTTCACCCTTCTGAAAGAGATCAGTACTGGCTCAGGAAATATTTCATCTTCATTATAAAAAATAATAGTCACATTACATGAACTGTTCTAAAAAACAACTCGAAAATGAGCTGAATAAGTGCTGCACAAAAGTGCGAAAATTATACTAATGATTGGCTAACATCCAACCAAAAAAAATGAGCACCTAAGCCCTGCTACTTATACAACTCGAGCCTCCAATAGCTCTCCTAAAATCAAGGAGCTCAGCTTCCCAAAACTGCAGATAAACAACAGTCCTTCTTTACTTGCTCGGCTGCCCCTTGGATGCACTAATGTGGTTGCTTGTGCTCCGAGTTTCTGATCGAGAATTTGAGATAAGGGTTCATAAATGAAGGGGACACCCTCCTACAAATTCTCTCCCTTGTTCTTCCTCGAATTTGGCTACCAAATGCTCATTAAACTTTTGATTTTGTCTCAAAATTCACAAAAAATCTACATAAAGCGCACATTAGACTTTTTGGCATAATGACTAACCCAATTCACTCTATTAGAATAATATAATAAAAAACATGCAATAAACTAATGAGAATGGTGGATTAAGTCGAATTAAGAGGCAAAATGAGCTCATATAATTACCCATTTCTGGGGCTCATCAACATGGTCGAGTAAGATTGGTGCACATAAAAGTTATCGAGTCTAGTTTTGTAAACCCAATGTCTTCCTAGTGGTGCAACATCTACTGGCTTTAACCCTGTACAGAAATTACCTGCATATAGATTCTAAAACACAAAAAATAAACAATGCGAGAGCATAACACATAAAACACATATACAAATAGGTTTTTCCTGTATCCCAAAACCGGGACTACCAGCATGATTTTTTTCATTATGTTCCTTTCAATGTTACAATACATATTTATACATACCAAAGCATCTAATACCATGGACTGAAAACCATTGCGTCCAAAACCGTTTGTGAAAAACATGCACAAAACCATAGGTAGGTCTGCCCAACCTAATATAGGGTCCCAAATCAAAATTTTCTACGGCGCTGCCCCAGACCCCATAGAGTGGGGTTACCTGCACCCCTCAAACCCCTAAGACTCTCGCCACTACGCAATTAGCACAACGAACGGGGGGCTCCTCCCCCCTCCTAAACCCCAAATTAACTACGTGGGCTAGTCGTGGAAAGAATATAACACAACCCAACATTCTCCCACTTGTTTCTTTCTTTCCACAAGGGGCCACAAGAGAGCTTAGTCATTTATCCAGCCCTAAAATGCCCATTTTTTCTCTACACCAAGAGAACTTCTCAGAGCTCACATATTTTGTTAATGCATCGGCAATATTATTCAAAGTGTCCACCTTTACCAACAACACCTTTTTTCCTTCTATCATATCCCTCACAAAGTGATACTTAACATCAATGTGCTTTGTCTTTGAATGATATGCAAGGTTCTTTGCCAAGAAAATTGCACTTTGGCTGTCACAGTCTATCCTTATAGCTCCCTGTACTAACCCCATACTTGAACACAATCTCTGCAACCAAGCTGCTTCCTTGCTTGCATGAGTGGCTGCCATTTATTCTGCCTCTATAGTTGATAGTGCCACTACAGATTGTTTCTTACTCATCCAACTGACTGCACCTCCAAATAGGTTAAACGCATACCCACTTGTAGATCTTCTTTGATCTAGATCTCCAACCTAGTCTTCATCAACAAAGCCATGAATATCCAACATTTTGTCCAATCCTGGTCTTCCTTGGTAGCACAAACCATAATCACTAGTGCCACGCAAATGCCTGAAAACTCGCTTCACTACTATCTAGTGCTCCTTCCTTGGTTTTGACATAAACCTGCTCAATAATCCCACTGCATGTGCAATGTCTGGTCTAGTATAGACCGTCGCATACATCAAGCTACCGAATGAACTTGCATATGGAACATGGGACATATCCTCTTCCTCTTCTTTTGTTTTGGGACACTATCCAACATATAACTTTACACCTACAGGAATAGGAACCTTCACCGGTTTACTATTCTACATATTAAACCTCTACAATATTGTCTCGACATACTTCCTCTGGTTTATCCAGAGCTTCCTCTTTTTCCTATCTCTTTTAATTTCCATGCCCAAAATATAGTTTGTAGCACCAAGATCTTTCATGTCGAATTTGGAGGAAAAATGGGTCTTCAAATCTTGGACAATTTCTTTGTCATTTCCAACCAGCAACATATTATCCACATACACGACCAGATAAATAACACGGTCACCAATTAATCTAAAATACACACAGTGATCTGCTTTGCTTCCGGTGAAGCCAAGTCCCCATATAAATGTATCCAATTTCTGATACCACATCCTTGGTGACTGTTTTAACCCATACAGATATTTCTTTAACTTGCATACCAGTTCTTTCTTATCCTTAACTGCAAAATCTTTAGGTTTCTTCATGTAGATATCCTCTTCCAGATCCCCGTGAAGAAATGTTGTCTTCACATCCATTTGTTCTACCTCAAAATCAAAAGCAACAGTAATATATAGAAGTAATCTAATAGAAGCTACCTTGGCAACATGGGAAAAAATATCACCAAAGTCAATTCCCGACACCTGGGAATAACCTTTTGCTACCAACAGAGCTTTGTATTTCTCCACCTTTCCTTCTGCATTTGTCTTCTTCATGAACACCCATTTTCTGCCAATGGGTTTCCTTCCAGCTTGCAACTCCACCAGATCCCAAGCCTCATTTTCATGCAAAGATTCAATTTCATCAACCATGGCCTCTTTCCAGAGTTTTCTATCCTCTGAATCTACTGCTTCCTTCACAGTTCTGCGATCATCATCAGTAATAGATAAAGAAAAAATTGAACAGAAAGCAGATGGACTATAACTTTCTAGCTGCCTACTGTTATAGACATTTTTGTGCCTTATAGCTATAAGCATGAAATGTCCATAAACCAAGGGATCCTAAGTCCCTAAAAGTGTTGTTCCAGCTGCTAAAGAAACAAGGTCAACAAATTACAGCTTCTCCCAGAAGTTCTCCACCAGAAACTGCTCAGAACTAGTCAAATCAGGATCATTTCAGCTGCTCCACTAGCTAACTGCGTTGCAAAGCACCCAAATACACTGGCTAGGTGCGTTGCAACGCACTTGAATGCACTACCAGGGTGCTTTGAGCGGGAAATGACAAGTGGCAGAGTCATTCCATGAGGTGGAGAGACAATGGAAGCTTCCAGAATCTTCTCCAATGCAACTTGCCTCACTGAATTCGACCAGTGATGAGTAAGAGGCTCTCAGTCTCCAAGTGGAAGCAAGAACTGATAGAGATAGGCCACTAATCAATTCATGAGCTGACTCATCCTCTTTGCATACATCTATATATGGATCCCTCACCAAGAGATCCAGAGGCTGGAATTTTGTACATTGCATAGAATTGCTGTTGGTTTTGAGATAGATATCAGAGTATTGGGTGATTTATGCTTTGTTGGAGGTGAAGAGGGGATTCCATGCTGGGAGGTTGATGCTGGATCAGGAATTATCAGTTGTAACTCCTCCTGGATCTTCTTGTTTTATCAATAAAACTATTTGAGTTTCTCCTACATGCTTGTATATCATTGATGTGTGTTATATTTGTATGTTTAGCTTAAATATGATCCTAAGCTTTTTATGAACATAAATCCATGTCTTTGTGTAGTTTCCTTCTTCTGTGATCTTGCAGGAACTTGGTGACGCTGGGCAAGTAAGGGAGCAGGTAGCTGGAAGCTGTCAAAGAGAAGAGAGATTGGATCAAAGGACTAGCGCAAGACACAGGTTGGTTCATCCTATTCCTCTTCGTTTATAGTTCATAAAGGAGAATACAAGAGTAGTTTTCCGTGTTTGTTTCTGAGGTCTCTGTCACAACCTAGTGGGATAGGGTCGTTCTGAATAGACACTTTTCCTGATAACACCTTCTTTCTCGAATTGATCTTCTCACACCCGGAGTTTGTGGCTCTTCATCTTCTGATTCCTCCTCTGTTGTAGAGTCTAATTCTTCCTCCTTAAGCTCAAACTCTATCTTCTTAGGTTCCTTTGGTTGGAGTTCATGTTTAATAACATCTTTCACCTCTCTGAACACCACATCTCGGTTGTACACAACCTTCCTTGTTACTATGTTCCAAAGCTTATAACCCTTTAAGCCATCCTTATACCCAATAAAGATGCACTTTTTAGATTTACTATCCAACTTGGTTCTTTTCTCCTTTGGAACATGTACATATGCATCACATCCAAATACCCTCAGATGTGAACGAGAGGATTTCTTACCAGTCCATACCACTTGTGGAGTCTTATCCTCCAACACTGATGAAGGTGATCTGTTGACCAGGTAACATGCAATCTCCACCGCCTCTGCCCAGAATTCCTATCCTAACCCAACAACATTGAGCATGCTTCTTTCTCTTTCCATCAACGTCTTGTTCATTCTTTCTGCAAATCCATTTTTCTCAAGTGTGTATGGTGTAGTCTTCTGACTTGCTATACCACACTTATAAAATTATTCAAATTCCTTACTGCAAAATTCTCCACCGTTATCTGTTCTCAACACCTTTATCTTCTTCTCTATCTGGTTTTTCACTAGAGCCTTAAATTATTTAAACCTGTCAAAGACTTCAGATTTCTTCTTAAGGAAAAATATCCATTTATTCCTTGAGAAGTCATATATATATGATACATAGTACATAGACTTACCCAGTGATGGAACCTTCATAGGTCCAAACACATCAATGTGCACAAGTTCTAATATTTGTTTCACCCTCTTACCACCAGAGGGGAAACTCACCCGATTCTGCTTCCCATATACACTATTTTCACAAAAACCAAAATTCAGAGAGCTATTACTCCTACCTTCTACCATACATTTACCCTGAAGTATTCGAAGGCCCTTCTCTCCAATATGTCCAAGCCTTTGATGCCACAACATGGTCTTCTCTCCAGAGACCACTAGATTTTCTACTCCACTTTTAAGAAGCACAGAGCTATTTCACCCATCAACAACAGTGCTACCTTGCAGCTTATACATAGTTCCAATCCGAACTCCCCGCATTAATACCAGTTCTCCCTGAACCATCTTGCAGGTATCCTTCTCGAGCACTAGTTTTACACCTGCATCATTCAGCTTGCTTACAGAAATCAAATTTCTAGCTAATGCAGGAATATGCAGAACATCCGAAAGTGTTTTAACCCTTCCACCTTGCAACTTTAACTTTACTTTTCCACGACCAACGATTCTAGCCTTCCTGTTATCCCCCAAGAAGACATCACCACCATCATATTTCTTATACTCACAGAACCACTCTCTATGTGGAGGGAAGTGAAAGGATGCACTTGGGTCAATCAACCATGCCTCATGATCTACATGTGTACTTGACGAAGCCAAGTACACATCCCCACCTTCATTTGAGGTGGTTTTCACCTCTACAGAAGGAGCATCATCATATCCCTTTCCTTTATCAGGAGCTTTAGATTTATAGTCCCTTTTGTAGTGCCCTTCATTTCCACATTTTCAGCACACCACCTTTACAGGTTTTCCTGGAGATTTAGATCTCCCTCTAGATTTAGATCTCCTACTTGATGACTTATTTTTTTCTATTCTGGGACCGTCCTCGTATAGACAAGGCATCGCCATTCTGGCTCTCCATATTTTTCCGTCTCATCTCCTCCATCAACAAGGATGAGACTATTTCATCAAACTATGAGGTAGTTGCATTGCTACCTATTGCAATAACCAGACTAACACACGAATCTGGTAGAGAACACAACAAATTGATGCACTTATCTTCATCTAAAATTTTAATATCAACAGATGATAACTGACTTACCACAGTATTAAATGCGTTCAAATGCTCTGTCACCGAGTCTCCATCTTTCATCCTTAGGTTATACAGCTTTTTCCGTAGGAACAATTTATTCACTAGAGACTTAGATTGGTACAAAGTCCCTAACTTTTCCCACAAAGCCTTCGCCATAGCTTCCCCTGATACATTCAGCAATACTGAATTTGAGACACACAATCGTATTGTGCTCTTTGCCTTCCGATCCAACTTCTTCCATTCTTCATCAGACACTCCCATTGGTTTAGCACCTGGATCTACAGTGATCCACTGATCTTTATCCACCAAAAAATCCTCCATCTTGAGTTTCAAAACTCAAAACTCTGACCATTAAATTTCTCGATCTCTATCTTTCCACTACTTTCCATCTTCTTTCACCACTAGAATTGATCTTGTAGATCTCCCACTGAAGAGGATCTACCATAGGCTCGAGTGAAACCCCTCAAGAACAAAGGCATCCCCTTGAAGCCAAAAACAGTTCTGATACCAAATGCTTAACCCTGTACAGAAATTACTTGATACGAATTCTAAAACACAAAAAATAAAGAATGTGAGAGCATAAAACATAAAACACATATACACTATTGGAAATAATACTGAGAGGGGGGTGAATCAGTATTATCAGATCTATAATTTTATTTCCCAAATAGATTTATATACGCTACTTCAGTGAAGTGAACTAGCGTGTGCACGCGACTATACTTAAAGCAACCAGTGTATATGCAGAGAACTTTTGATCTAGACAATTTATCATATATTGAGCTTAAACTAGTATATCAGAGATTTATTAGACAATGCAGTAAAAAGCAGAATAAAGCATCACACATAAGAAACACACATGAACACCAAAATATAAGGTGGAAACCCAATGTGGGTAAAAACCACCTGCTGCTGTCGTCTCTGTCTTCTTTTAATAATAAGAAAATCTATTTACAATCTTGTACTGGTGCAAACTCATACCAGTACGTAGGCACCCACCTGCAGAAGGCTACAACATTCTCTCATTCTCTAGCTAGTACTGGAAGGGAGCAACAACCCCCTAGTTCTTGTACTAACCAATATGTTTACTAGTACGTAGGTGCCAGCCTACAGAAAACTAAACTCTCCTAGCAGGGACCACGTTTCATGAATTTTCAGATTAGATACTCCTAGAACACAACACCACAATCTGAAGGCCACGTTTCATCCAATTTTCATATTGGACCCATCAAGAACATTGAAACTCAAAAAATCATAACTGCAATACAACCATCAAATAAATTTGCATCAACCAATCAATGAAACTCAATCATCACTTTCTAAATCAACCACCACTGAATCAATCAATCACTTGACAACCCATCATCACTGTAGCAAATCACAATCAATCAATCTGATCATTCAGAACACTGTCACCGGAATACAGTCACCAAAACCCAAAACAGAACCCAAAACTCTACAATGACAAATAGAAATACTAGAAACATACTTGATAAGGTATACACAACTTTCATATGTCGAACCAGTGTGTATACACACTTTTACCAAAAGGAACCAGCATACAGATCTGCAAATTCAAATTTATGATGTATACGCTCCTTCGATATGCTGAACCAGCATGTATATGCTCTTTTACTAAAGCGAACCTGCGTATAGATCTATAAATGCTAACTTAAAACATCACAACTATTCCAGACTTTAGTCATACCTAGATCATCATATTTATAGAATAAAACATGCATCAATATTCAGATCTAGATTGTTCAAGATCAAACCAGATAATGATAATACTTTTAAGCCTTTATGATCCCAATCCATCAACCTTCATCAGCCATATAGGTGCATCCTTAGATCAGATCAAGCAAACCATTAGAAGCTCATTAACCTGGCTATATGATCCAACACTCCATAAGATATTCAAATCCTTGTACTTCCCTGGCTTAATGATATTCTACTCCTTAGCCTTTCTCAATACCATGGACCAAAACTACTTAGGACCAATACCTTGGACCAAATACCATAGACCAATTACCTTGGGTCAAATACCTTGGACCAAAAACTTTTGGTTTTCCAAGATATATGCACTTTTCCTTCTGTGAATGTGTGTGTGTATGTATACACACCTTTTGTTCAGTAAACCTGCATGTATATTACATATCTTGGACAAGGTGAACCTGCATATACCTCTTTTTCTCCATTCTTTGGAGTTTGATATGTAATTCTTTGTTGTTGACCTCCTGCACTGTGATCTTTCATCTGAGTGAGTTGCCATCAAGGAAAACACCTCTATCATAATGCCAATAATCTCCCCCTTTGGACTTGAGGGCAACAACAACACCAAGTCACTCTCCCCCTTTGACATCAAGCGCAAAGGGTGGACCAAGATATTTTCTCCCTTTGACATATATTATGCTATTCATGCCCCCCCTCAGTACATGCTGAATTCAAAAATATTTTCTAAAAGAATAACATGACTCTATAACTCAAACTATGTGAGGATGACCTTCTTATCACCAATGACTCATACTTCCATCTCCCAACCAAGTGGGGATATACCAAATTTGTTTATACATGATAGAAATAGTAAATGTTACATCATCCATCCCATGTAAAGTGGGGATACAAATTACATCATTTGTCCATGAGGACTCATTCAAATGTATGAGAAGACATATCACACCCTAGTATTTTACATGACTTAAGCAACAAATGGTATAAATATCTGAAGCCATAGCTAGACTCAACAACCATAATCCCAACAATCCTGAATGTATGTGAAGGCTAATGCTCCCCCTGAACCTGTGCTACCTATATCAGAGCTTGCCCCATTGTTTTCTTGTCTGAAAAACATATACGCTCCTTTACCCAAAGAAACCTGCGTGCGTACGCGATTATACTTCATGAAACATGCCTATAATAACCTTTCTCTGAAAAATTGGGTTTAACAATAGGATGATGCAGCAACAAATCCTAGCTTTTGTCTGAGATATTCAAATGTATCTCTCAGAAGTGGTTTAGTGAATATATCAATGACCTATTCTTTAGAGGGAACATACTCCAATTTTACCTTTTGTTAAAGCACTTGTTCACATAGAAAATGGTATTTGATGGGTATGTGCTTGGTCTTGGAGTGCATGACTGGATTCTTTGAAATACTGATGGCACTTGTATTATCACATAGAATGGAGATGGGTGGAGTACATGTGATCTAAATATCTTTCAAGGTTTGCATCATCCAAAGTAGTTGTGTGCAGCAAGATGCAACAACCACATATTTTGCTTCAGCTGTAGATAAAGCAATTGAACTTTGTTTCTTGTTGAACCAAGACACTAACCTAGAACCCATAAAGAATGCACCACCAATAGTGATTTTTCTGTCATCAACACTTCTTGCCCAATCTAATATTTGTATCTCTAGGATACCATAAACCAAATTTCTGAGTTCCTTGAAGATATTTGAAAATTCGTTTGACTGCCTAAAGGTGTGATTCCTTTGGATTTGCTTGGAATCTTCCAACTATTCCTTCTGCATGCATGATGTTAGGTTAGGTACATGTTAGATAAAGCAGACTGCTAATCATGGATCTGTAAGTTGGTTGATGTGCTGCTGCTGATTCATTATTTGAGCTGAGACTGCATCATGTTACCATTGGGGTACATACAGGTCTAGAATCTTCCATGTTGTACCTTTTCAAGATCTATTTGAGATATTTGGTTTGTGAAAGAAAAATACCATCTTTGTTTTGTTTAACTTATAGACCAAGAAAATAGGTAAGTTCACCAAGCAAGGACATTTCAAATTCTTGCTGCATTACTGAAGCAAAATTCTGACTCATGGATTCTTCATTGCTACCAAAAATGATATCATCAACATAAACAACAATAATTAGCAATTTATCAGTTTCAATCTTTGTATATAGATTTTTATCTGCTGAACCTTTTGTAAAACCTTGTTGGTGTAGATATTTGTCAAGGTAGTAATACCAAGCCCTTAGAGCCTGTTTCAGACCATAGAGAGCCTTTTTGAGTCTGTATACAAGTTTTGCATCATTTCCAAGAATGAATCCTTCTGGTTGTGCAATATAATATAAACTTCTTCTTCTAAATCTCCATTAAGGAAAGCAGACTTTAAATCCATTTGCTATACTTTGAATTTCCGAAAGCTAGAAAGAGCAAGAAACATCATTATGGCTTCAATTCTAGCAACAGGTGCAAAATTGTCTTCAAAATCTATACCTTCTTGTTGAGCATACCCTTTACAAACAAGTCTGACCTTGTTTCTAATGACTTCTCCATTTTCATTTAGCTTGTTTTTGAATATCCATTTAGTTCATATAATATTTTTATCATGAGGTATAGGAAATAATTCCCAAGTATTATTCTTTTCAATTTTCTCAAGTTCTTCATCCATGGCCTTGACTCAACATTCATCTTTGCATGCTTCATTTACATTTTCAGGTTCGGTGGATGATAGTAATGCTAGATAGCTTGAAGTTTCTGTAATAGTTCTTCTTGTCTGTACACCTGCCTCTTTTTCCCCTAAAATTTGAGTTTCATGATGATTTTTTTTTAACATACCTGGATGAAGTCTTTTCTTCTACTGTTATCTCTTATTCTGGTGCTTCATTGGGTTCTTCTTCAATATCATTGTGATTTGATGTGCGAAAATAATCCCCATCTTCTTCATTTTTATAATCTTATGTTTTTATCTGTTTTGGATTTTTGCATGCTTCATCAACTACAACATCAATACTTTCAACAATTTTCCCAAGTCTTTTATTATAACATTTATATCCTTTACTTCGGGAAGAGTAACCAAGAAGAATACCTTCATCTTCTTTGGGTTCAAACTTACCAAGTTTTTCATCAGTCGTTTTCATATAACATTTGCTTCCAAAAACTTTAAAGTATTTTACAGTAGGAGTCTTACCATACCAAAGTTCATGTGGAGTTTGATTGCTATTTACCCGAACATTTGCCTGGTTGAGAATAGTTACGGCAGCGAATGCGGCTTCACCCAGAAGGTTGCAGGAGTTCCAGATTCATCTAGCATAGCTCAAGCCATTTGTTGAACAGTTATGTTCATTATTTTTACCACTCCATTTTGCTGAGGAGTCCTTGCAGTTGAGAATTGCCTTTTTATTCCAAGTTGTTCACAGAAGTCAAAGAATTCATTCGAGGTAAATTCCCCTCCTCGATTAGATCTAAGGCATTTGATGTTTCGATCTGATTCATTTTCAACAAAAGCTTTGAATAATTGGAACTTTTCAAAAGCTTCATCTTTATGCTTTAGAAGACCTATCCAACACATTCTGGAAAAATCATCAATGAACAAAATAAAGTATTCTTCTCCATGAGGTGACTTTTTCCTTGATGGTCCACATAAATTAGTATGGACAAGTTCAAGAGGCTTACTAGCTGACCCTTCTTTTTCAATGAAGTGAGCTTTGGTTTGCTTACCAATTTGACATGGTTTGCATATTGTATTTTCAGGGATGCTGATATCTGGAAGATCACAAACAACCTTGAATCTGCATGCTTTTCTTATTTGAGAAAAGATTAGATGTCCCAATATTCTATGCCACAACCAGTTTTCATCATTTTTGCTTAGATAACACTGTTGTTGTCCTCCCTTGAGTATGTATAAGTTGTTTGGAGTTCTTGTACCTTTGATCATGGTCTCTCCTGTATCAAGCTCACGAACAACACATCCGTTTGATCGAAACACCACTTCATTTCCTTGATCACACATTTGAATGACACTCAATAGGTTATGATTTAAACCATCTACATACATAACATTTCCAGCTTTAACCTTTCTTTGAAGAAAACAGAGCCTTTACTTTTTATGAAAGTAGGAGTGTCATTTCAAAATGAGACATTCTTTTCCTTTTCTAAGGCATTATATGAGCGAAATTCTTTTTTTGTCACCTGTCATGTGTTTTGAGCATCCATTGTCGATGTACCTCTGATTTTCTTGTCCTTCTGCAAATAAGGCTATACCAAATCTTTCTGTTTGAGATTATTTCCTTCTCCATATCTTTGGATTTAATGGAGTTTGCTCCTTTTGAGATGTTTGCCGAAATTTTCTCCTGCATTCAGATTCTTCATGACCAAAGTTGTTACAGATTGAGCATTCTATTTCATTTTCAAGAAGAGAAAAGTTATTATAGGAAATTTTCTTGATCCCTATCACATTCCTTTGATTTCATGCTTCTCTAGTCATGATGGTTTTGTAAGAAACACATTGAGCAACTTTGTGTCCAAAATTATGACATGAAAGACATTTCCCATTAAAGAAGTTCCTGCAACTATTGAATCTATTAACCCGGTGATTGTAGTTTCTATTGATATTCATCATTGGAGAAAATTGAGTATGATTTACCTGAGGTTGTTTGTGGCTTCTATTCATCCTTGGAGTAAATTGAGTTTGATTTACCTAGTGATCTGCTTTATGCCTTTGTTGACGATTTTCATACTGTTCACTGGTCTTTGCTACACCAAGATAGCTTTTAGTGGAGGTTGACGGCTTCTGTGATTGAGGTGCTTCTTTAGTATATCCAAGACATGTCTTTATCAGAGGAGAATGCTGCACTTTGATAATTTCATTTAAAGTATCTGATCCTTTAGCAAATCTAAGATTGAGAGATTTTATTTTCTCAAGATCCTTTCTTAGACCCATAATTTCACATTCTAGTTTTTCATTGTGTTTTTCCTTTTTAGCAAGTTGGTATGTCAAGGTATCTATATTCATATTCTTTTCTTCTAAACAGATTTTGGATTTAGAGATTTCTTCATGAAGATCATCCTCTTCTAAATCATCCCAAAAATTATCATTATCATAAGCCATTGGAAGTTTATAATCATTACTATTTTCATCTTCATCACTATTTGATAAACCATCGCTATTTTCATGAGTATAGTAACTCATTTTACTTACAAATTGTTTTCTATTCCATTTTGCATATTCCTTTCCTTTTTCATATTTATCTTTATGAGGAAATTTGGTAGCATAATGACCAACTCTGCCATAGGCAAAGCATTTGAAGGGTAGCTTACCTCTAAATCTTTCGAAACCTCGTTGAAGCTTCTTAACAAAGTTTATCTCATCTTGTTCTTCTAAAATAGGTCCTGATCCATTGTGTCCTTCCTTTCCTTTTATTAAATCTTTAAATGCGGCTTATCTCATATCTGATGGTCCTCCTTTTCTCATCTCAAAGGCAGTTAAGATTTCGTGAAGCTGTGTCATAGTCATAGTCTTTAGATCCTATTTTTGTTTAATGGCAGACACTTTTGATTCAAATTTAGTAGACAAAGATCTCAAAACTTTCTCAACTAAGGTAACCTCCTTTATTTCTTCACCCAGATTCTTCATGTAATTAACAACCTCATCTATACGTAAGAAGTAACTAGCTATACTTTCATCACTGTGCATCTTAAGAGTTTCATACTGAATTCTGAGAGTTTGAAGCTTAGCATGTTTTACCTGAGAGTCTCCTTCGTAGCTTAGAACGATTTTGTCCCATATTTCTTTGGCTGATTTGAGCTGCATGACTTTGACAAACTCTGATTGTGACAGACTTCCCAATAAAGTATTGACAGCTCTGGCATTGGTTTCATATTTCTTTTTACCTACCATATTTGTAGGAATTGTTGTTGGAAATGTATATCCTCCTTCCACAATTTCACAGACATCCATTTCAAGTGATTGTAGATAGGCTGTGGTTCTTATTTTCTAATAAACAAAGTTGCTCCCATCAAATATTGGCGGTTTGATGGATCCCACTCTTTCTTGATTATTCATGATGATGGATCTCCCTTCAAGCGATCAAGCTTCTTCTGAAGGACCTGCTCTGATACCAATTGTTGGAAAGAATACTGAGAGGGGTTGAATTAGTATTACCAGATCTATAATTTTATTTCCCAAACAGATTTATATACGCTACTTTAGTGAAGTGAACTAGTGTGTGCACATGACTGTACTTAAAGCAACCAGCGTATATGCAGAGAACTTTTGATTTAGATAATTTATCATGTATTGAGCTTAAACTAGTATATCAGAGATTTATTAGACAGTGTAGTAAAAAGAAGAATAAAGCATCACACATAAGCAAGACACATGAACACCAAGATATAAGGTGCAAACCCAATGTGGGTAAAAACCACCTGTTGTTATTGTCTCTGTCTTCTTTTAATAATAAGAAAATATATTTACAATCTTGTACTGGTGCAGACTCATACCAGTACGCAGGCATCCAGCTGCAGAAGGCTACCACCTTCTCTCATTCTCCAGCTACTACTGGAAGGGAGCAACAACCCCTAGCTCTTGTACTAGCCAATATGTTTACTAGTACATAGGTGCTAGCCTACATAAAACTCCACTCTTCCACCAGGGACTACATTTCATGAATTTTCAGACTAAATACTTCTGGAACACAAAACCACAATCTGAAGGCCACGTTTCATCAAATTTTCATAATGGACCCATCAACAACATTGAAACTCAAAAAATCATAACTGCAATACAACCATCAAATACATCTGCATCAACCAATCACTAAAACTCAATCATCACTTTATGAATCAACCACAACTGAATCAATCAATCACTTGACAACCCATCACACTGTAGCAAATTACAATCAATCAATCTGATCATTCAGAACCCTGTCACCAGAATACAGTCACCATAACCAAAAACAGAACCCAAAACTCTGCAACAACAAACAGAAACACCTGAAACATACTTCATAAGGCATACACGACTTTCATGTGTCGAACTAGCGTGTATATGCACTTTTACCAAAAGGAACCAGCGTACAGATCTACAAATTCAAATTTATGATGTATATGCTCCTTTGATATGCTGAACCAACATGTATATGCTCTTTTACTAAAGCGAACCTACGTACAGATCTATAAATGCTAACTTAAAACATCACAACTATTCCAGACTTCAGTCATACCCAAATCATCATATTTACAGAATAAAACATGCGCCAGTATTTAGATCTAGACTGTTCAAGATCAAACCACATAATGATAATACTTTTAAGCCTTTATGAGCCTGGTCCATCAACCTTCATCAACCATATAGGTACATCCTTAGATCAGATCAAACAAACCATCAGAAGCTCATTAACCTACATATATGATCCAACACTTCATAAGCTATTCAAATCCTTGTACTTCCCTGGCCTAATGATCTTCTCCTCCTTATATAGTTTTAGGCCTTTCTCAATACCATGGACCAAAACTACTTAGGACCAATACCTTGGACCAAATACCACGGACCAATTACCTTGGGCAAATACCTTGGACCAAAAAATACCTTGGACCAAATACCATGGACCAATTACCTTGGGTCAAATACCTTGGAACAAAAAATACCTTGGACCAAAAACGTTTAGTTTTCCAAGATATACACGCTTTTCCTTCTGTGAACGTGCGTGTGTACGTATACACACCTTTTTTTCAGTAAACCTACATGTATATGCAGCTTGGATAAGGTGAACTTGCGTATACCTCTTTTTCTTCATTCTTTGGAGTCTAATCTATAATTATTTGTTGTTGACCTATTGCACTATGATCTTTCATCTGAGTGAGTTTCCATCAAGGACAACACTTGTATCATAATACCAACATACACAAAGAGTTTCCCCTGGATCCCAAAACTGGGACTACCAGCTTGATTTTTTCATTATGTTCCTTTCAATGTTACAATACATATTTATACATGACGAAGCATCCAATACCATGGACTGAAAACCATCGCGTACAAAACCATGGACCAAAAACCATCGCGTCCAAAACCATGTGCAAAAAACATGCACAAAACCATAGGTAGGTTTGCCTAACCTAATATAGGGTCCAAAACCAAATTTTTCTGGGGTGTTGCCACAGACCCCATAGAGTGGGGTTACCTGCACCCCTCAAACCCCCTATGACTCCCCCCACTACGCAATCAATGCAATGAAGGGGGGGATCCGCCCCCCTTCTAACCCCTTGTTTAATGACATGGGATAGTCGTGGAAAGAATATAACACAACCCAACAACATCAAGTGGAAAAAATAGACCATGGCAGGTTGTTCATCGATTAATTTCAATGTGATTGTGATTATGTAACTATGATTAAAGGTGATGGTATGGAAAAGGGTGAAAACTTTCATTTCTTTTTTAAATGAGAATGGTGTTCTCATAAGAATTCCATGTTGTGAGAGGTTTTTTATTTAAGAAATAATTAATGTAAGGGGTTTGCTCAAAATAAATTTGAGTTAATAAATGCAAGGACTCCATATATTAAAGTCAAAGAGTTTGAAATTGATCTAAATCAAGTGAAAACTGAAAATGAAATAGAAGAAGTGCCATTAGCTGCGAGTTGGTAGAACTATTATGTGTGTTGTAAAATTAGTTTGATATATTTTTCATTTTGTAAAACAAGTAATTGTTGATGGAATCATATTGTTTAGTTGGTGGTGTTTGCTGGAATGGATAATGGTGATGTTTCTTGGAATGAAGAAGAAAATACAATGAAAAAAAAGGGAAGTTATTTTCACAATTGAAAAAGTATAAAAATTAAATTTTACATTAAAGATTATATGAAAATTTTAAAATTAATATATATTGAAAAGTGGGTTTACTAAATGCTTGAAGAGTAAAATGAAATTTAGGTTCAAAGTTGATATGTGCAAAGTTGAGATAATGTTTTATTAGTGAGGTTAAACAAAGTGTTATATGAATGGTCATTATCTTCTTTAATCTTCACATAGATTAAATGGTTTACTCTAAAATTAATTAACCATGGAATTAAAAGTGATGGTAAAATTCCCAGGAAAGTGGATGTGCATTGATTATTTTTAGGTTTTGCATACTCAATGTGAATGAATTAAGGATTTATGAAAGTTCAGATTATTTACTTCAAATATAAGAAGAAGACTTCAAGAGTTAAAGAAAAAATGTGTGTATGGTCATGAGATGTAAATGAACATATGCAATGGGTTTGTAATTTTTTGAGTATTACCATTGAGTAATGGTCACATTATGACTTAGATAAGAATTGTGCATGCATGTTGAACCTTATTTGAAATGATGTAATGAGGTGCATGTTCGGCTGTACCTGACACCCCAGAAAGTTATGGTATTGTAAAAGTATAAGCATAAACAAGTTGTTTTTCCCTAGTTTTTGTTAAGCCTTGCCATGTTGGGCCGCACATGTAGTAATCATGTAGCATGTATCATCTTCTACATAGAGAATATGTGACATCAAGTTGTGGAATTAACCACTAGGGTAGGAATGAGGGTGTTAGGTCTACTCATGTGATAGAATGATATGATATTAAAGAATTTGAGTCTTTAATTAAAGGGGGGAAGTGAGATAGATTAACCTTAGAAGGTTGGCATAATATTGGAAGGTGAGGATGCAATTATAATGAAGAGAGAGTTTAAGTTGATGAATCTTGTAACTAAAAAGGATTCCTAAAGAATTAGTGAGTACAATGGATAGTAATCATGTATTTAGGTAGATGGGTTTCATTTTATATGGACTTTGTTGTGTAACCAACTCACAAAATAGAAGAAAATATAGATCAACGACTTCAAAATTAGCCTCTTTGAGGGGGAAACCTCCTTTACATTAAACAAATGAATAATTCTGAGATGATACAAATGACAAAACCTCCTTTCTATATATAGGAGTCTAAGGGGTCACAATATAATCAAAGCCGACATAACAATAATAATATAAGGGCACAACAATAACAATAATGGGCTTCTATGGGGCACAATAATAACAATTTTGGGACAATAGGGGCACAACAATAAAAATAAGGCCTATAGTGACAATAGTAATGGGGGAATCACTAGTATTATATGGACCTAACATGCTCCTCTCCTTCAAAAAAGTGTTGTCCTCAATGCTTGAGTAGTTCTGGATGATTCTGCATAAAATTTTCACCCTCCCATCTGGAATCTTCAGTGTGTAAGTTCTTCCACTTGATGAGATACTCCGAAATTGATAGATTTCATAGCTGTCGAGTTCTTGTTTCTGTGACTGCTTCATGTTCCAATATGATTTTTCCTTCCTTCTTTAATTTATGGAAATATTGTTTGAACTGGGAGTTTTTCACCTATAACTTTTTTTAGGAATGAAACATAGAAAAGCGGTTGCACTCGAGAATCTGCAGGAAGCTTCAATTTGTATGCCATAGTACCAATCTTTTGCAACACCTTATACGGACCATAATACTTTGGTGATAATTTATTATCCTTCTTAGCTTGCTTGAGGGACATTTGTTTATATGGTTGTAGCTATAGAAATACCCACTCACCTACATCAAGACTTTTTTCTTGCGATGTTGATCTGCTTGTTGTTTCATTCTATTATGTGCCAAAGTGAGGTTATCCTTTTAGAGTTGGAGAACTTCTTGTGGATGCTCGATGTGATCTTCCACTACTTGAACCTTAGAATTTTCTCTTAAATATGATGTGATGGACAGTGGATGATATCCATAAAGTTCCATAAATGGGGTCATTTTTGCTGCAGTATGGAAGGAAGTGTTATACCACCATTCAACCAGATGTAACCATTTGACCCATTGTGTCTATTTATCTGATACAAAGAAACAAATATATCCTTCCAAACATTTGTTTACTATCTTAGTTTGCCCATCAAATTGAGGATGATAAGATGATCTATGAGCTAATTGAGTACCAAAACAAGTATATAATTATGTCTAAAAATTTCCAGTGAAAATGGGATCTCTATCACTTACAATAATCTTTAGGTTTCCATGTAGCTTTTGAATTGTTTCCATAAATGCAGTAGAAACTGTACTGGCTTTAAATGGATGCGATAATGCACAAAAGTGTTCATACTTGGTAAGTCTGTCAACTACCACCATTATGACGCTCTTTCCTTCGGACTTGGGTAAGCCTATGATAAAATCCATTGAAACCTCTTCCCAACATTGGCTTGGAATGGATAAAGGTTGTAATAGACCTGGGGTCTTAATTGTTTCCACTTTATTTTGTTTTCAAACCAAACATTCCACCACAAACTTTTGAATATCCTATTTAAGGCCATCCCAAAAAAAATCCTTCTTAACCTTGTGGTAAATTTTTAAAAATCCTGAGTGCCCTCCTAAGGGAGAGGTGTGCAATTCCATAAGAATATTTTGTTTGAGTTTGGAATCCTTACATAGGTATAAGCGATCTTTGTACCATAACGAATCACTTTTCCAACTAAATGTATCAGATGTACTAGGATCTTATTGTAACTTTTGAATGAGTGCCCACACTTCTTTGTCATTCTTCCATTCATCCCTTGCTTTGTTTATCCAATCTCGTTGGATAATAGAAATGGCACAAAGCAATGCTTCCACATCCTCATCCTTTCTTGAGAGTGCATCTGCCAAAACATTTTGCTTCCCTTTTTTGTAGATTATTTCAAAGTCATAACCCAACATCTTTGTGACCCATTTTTGTTGCTCTTCTCAAGATAATATTTGTGCTAAAAAGTATTTAAGACTATCATGATCCATTTTTACCTTGAAGTGTCTTCCCATTAGGTAGGGTTGCCATTTCTTAAGTGCATATAGTATTGCCAACATTTCCTTCTCATAAATAGTTTTGCATAAATATTTTCCTTTGATTGGACGACTTTCGAAAACAATAGGTATTTCTTCTTGCATTAAAAAAACACCAATTCCATTTCCTAAGGCATCACATTCCACAATAAAGATTTTTGTGAAGTGTGACGTAGCTAATACCGGTGCTTGGCACATTGCCTCTTTAAGATGTTCAAAGCCCTTCGTTCCTTCTGGAGTCTATGAAAATGCATCTTTCTTCAATAATGTTGTTAGAGGTGCTACTATTCACCCATAATTCTTAACAAACTTGCGATAATAACCTATCAACCCGAGAAATCCTCGCAGATGCTTTATGGGTGTGGGGATTTTCCATTCCTTAATGGCTTTAATTTTGCTAGGGTCTACCTTCACACCTTCATGAGATAAAATATGACCTAGATATTCCACCTCTTGTACTCCAAAGAAACCTTTGGAGATTTTTGCATATAATTTTTTCTCCTCCAATAGTTTGAGCACCTTGTCAACATGTTGAACATGATCCTTCCAAGACTTGCTGTAGATTAGTATATCGTCAAAAAATACTAACACAAATTTTCTAAGGAAGGGTTTGAAAATGGAATTCATCAAACCTTGAAATGTAGAAGGTGCATTGGTAAGGCCAAAATGCATGACCAAAAATTCATAATGACCCTCGAGTTCTAAATGTTGTTTTTGGAATGTCTTCACTCTTCAATCTGATTTGATGATATCCTGAATGAAGATCCAACTCAGTGAAGTAAATTGATCCATGCAATTCATCCAATAATTCATCAATGACAGGAATGGGAAATTTATCTTTAATAGTGAGCTTTTTGAGCTCCCTATAATCCAGAAACATGCACCATGACCCATCCTTCTTGTGTACCAATACTACTGGAGCAGAGAATGAACTTTGACTAGGTTGAATTATACCAGCCTCTAGCATTTCTGCAACCATACATTCAATTTCACTCTTTTGGGCGTAGGGATATCTATAAGACCTGATGCTTGGAGGAACACTTCCTGGAATCAAATGAATAACATGATCATGATCACAAATAGGTGGGAGGCATTTGGGAGTCTCAAATGCCTTGGAATGATTGTCCAAGACTTTTTGGAGATATGGAGAAATAGATGATTTCGATGTGAGAACCTTTAGTGAACATTGTTGGATCCCTATAATACTAGTGATAACCCCATTACTATTGTATTTGTACCCCTTATTAATAGTGTTGTGCCCCTATTGTCCCCATATTGTTATTACTGTGCCCCATAGAATCCCTCTATTATTATTTTTGTGGCTTTATATTATTATTGTTAGGTCGGCTGGGTTATACTGTGACTCCTTAGACTCCTATATATGGAAAGGAGGTTTTGTCATTTGAATCATCCAAGAATTGTTCATTTATGTAATGTAAAGGAGGCTGCCCCCTCAAAGAGGCTGAATTCTAAGGCATGGATCTATCTTTTCTATCATTTTCTTGAGCTGGTTTAATAACATTTGGTATCAGAGCTTTGGATTCTAGGGTTTCGCTGCTCCAAACAGGTCATCGTGGCATTTTCGCTATAACTATTTTTTTACGATGTTTCAGAAGCTAAAACAAAAACCCATTTGAGAAGAAATCGTGCTGAATCTCGGGTCTGAATTTCAGAACTTTTTGCACTATATTGGCGGAGATATGATCTGAGGAAGTTGGTCTTCTTGCAGACTCCTGAATTACATTCCAAACAGGTGACCTGGGAAAAATCATCATAACTTTCTCTCTGAGCATTGGATTAAAATTTCGTAAGAAGGTACGAAAAGAGGACAGACTGTAGTTTCCTGTATATATTGTTTTAGAGCCAAAGGTTGAAACAATGACTCGTGGCACGTCATACAAGTTCGCTCTACTGAACTAGTCTATAACCAGGTCACTGTGGGAGATTTTGCATAACTCTTCCTTGGAGAATCCAATTTGGATCAGATTAGTGGCATTGCAAAGAGGACATAGAGGGCTACTACAGGTTGCAATTTCAAAACTGGATGATCCAAAAGTACAGAGATACATCAGAGGCAATATCGAGCTCCTACAAAGTGAAAAAAGGTGTGTAGATTCTTTTAAATTTTTGCTTAAGATTGATTTGAAAATTTATTTTGAAGGAAGTCAAAGGGCATAGTAGAGAATTATTATCGGTAATTGATGCCCCGAGGAAAGAAAATGTAAACACCTAGTAAGGAACCTGAAAGCTCTAGCATGACTCATGAAGAAGAAGAAGAAATGCTACATGATATATCAAAATTACAAGAACAAGTGCAACAAATGTCATGCCCACAAAAGCTAACAGAAGCTAAGATAAATGGTGTGGAATCTAAGATAAAGGGTGTGGAAGCCAAGATTGACGATTTAAAGATAGATTTGAAGGCAGATTTGACAAATTTTCTACAAGAAATACTTACTAATGGTGAAAGGGGAGTAAAGGAAACTCATGATGCGAACAAAGGAAATGTTAATCATGATTTCATAGACTCTAATGTTGGATCAAAGATGCACCATATTCCAAAAATCGATATGAGGAAGTTTGATGGCAAGGATCCCGCAACATGGATATTACAGATGGAGCAATTTTTCGATCTCAATAATGTGCAAAACACACAAAAGGTACGTATTGCAACTTTATATTTGGAACCAAATCAATTTGTATGGTATCAATGGCTTTGCTCTCGTAAACAATTTATCACTTGGGCAATTTTTACGGAAGAATTGATAGCACATTATGAGGATACAAAAAGCAACACTTTTTTTAGCCAATTGATAAGTCTCAAACAAAAGGGTTCAATAATGGAGCACATTGAGGAGTTCCAAAAATTGAACATAAGGGTAAAAGATATTCCAGAGGAGCATAGGATTGATGTGTTCATAGGGTCTTTAAAGGATAATATCCAACATGATGTTTGCCTTTGGGAACCTGATTCATTAGAGAAGGCATTCAGGTTAGCAAGAAAAATGGAAAGCAAAATTATGGTAACCAGGAAGCATACCACTCACAATATAAAGACGGAAGTGTTGTTGCCGCTAGTCTTCCACAACCTATAAGGTTGACACCACAACAATTGGAAGAAAAAAGAGCAAAAGGGCTTTGTTACAGTTGTGATAGCAAATACACTAAAGGTCATAAGTGTGCTGAGAAGAAATTATTCTACATAGATTGTGAAGAGGAAGAAGAAAAGGAGCAAAAAAGGTCAAAAGAAGAGGATATACTCCAGGAACAAAGCCTAGATGAAGAACAAATGAATCCGACCATATCTTGTAATGCATTGGCGGGAATTACCACTCCTCAAACCATCAAGATAGAAGGACAAATCAAGAAGAAAAAGGTAATAGTGTTGATTGATTCAGGAAGTACCCACAATTTTATTCATTGTAAGGTAGCAAAAGAATTGAATTGCTTCTTATATCCAGCACCAGAGTGTCAAGTGATGGTTGCAAATGGAGGAACAATAAATTGCTCTGGAAAGTGCCATAATATCAAGCTATCCATGGGAGAATATGTATTGACTAGCCCAATGCTTTCCATTCCAATGGGAGGTGCTGATGTCGTATTAGGAGTCCAATGGCTACAATCCTTGGGTACAATAGCTTTTAAGTTTCAAGAAATTTTCATGAAATTTTCTGTGGAAGGAAAGGAAGTTGAAATAAGGGGTATTGCAGGGAAACCGGGAAAGATAATCAGCTCTAACGGTATGACAAACCTTCTAAAAAATGAACAAAAAAGTGTAATTGCACAATTATGTTCACTAGATGTTTCTACATTGGAATCACCTATTTCTCTAGATCTCCAAAAATTCTTGGACAATCATTCCAAGGTATTTGAGACTCCCAAAGTTCTCCCACCTATTTGTGATCATGATCATGCTATTCATCTGATTCCAGGAAGTGTTCCTCCAAACATCAGGTCGTACAGATATCCCTATGCCCAAAAGAGTGAAATTGAATGTATGGTTGTAGAAATGCTAGAGGCTGGTATAATTCAACCGAGTCAAAGTTCTTTCTCTACTCCAGTAGTATTGATGCCCAAGAAGGATGGATCCTGGCGCATGTGTCCAGATTATAGGGAGCTCAACAAGCTCACTATTAAAGATAAGTTTCCCATTCCTGTCATTGATGAATTACTGGATGAATTGCATGGATCAATTTACTTCACAAAGTTGGATCTTTTTTCAGGATATCGTCAAATCAGAATGAAGACTGAAGACATTCCGAAAACAGCGTTTAGAACTCATGAGGGTCATTATGAATTTTTGGTCATGCCTTTTGGCATTACCAATGCACCTTCAACATTTCAAGGTTTGATGAATTCATTTTTCAAACCATTCCTTAGAAAATTTGTGTTAGTATTTTTTGATGATATACTAATCTACAACAAGTCTTGGAAGGATCATGTTGAACATGTTGATAGGGTGCTACAACTATTGGAGGAGAAACAATTATATGCAAAAAGATCCAAATGTTTCTTTGGAGTGCAAGAGGTGGAATATCTGGGTCATATTGTATCTCATGAAGGAGTTAAGGTAGACCCTAGCAAAATTAAAACCATTAAGGAATGGAAAATCCCCACATCCATAAAGCATCTGTGAGGATTTCTTGGGTTGACAGGGTATTATCACAAGTTTGTTAAGAATTATGGGAGAATAGCAGCACCTCTAACAACACTATTGAAGAAAGATGCATTTTCATGGACTCCAGAAGCAACAAAGGCCTTCGAACATCTTAAAGAGGCAATGTGCCAAGCACCTGTCTTAGCTACACCGGACTTCACAAAAACCTTTATTGTGGAATGTGATGCTTTAGGAAATGGAATTGGTGCTATTTTAATGCAAGATGAAAGACCCATTGCTTTTGAAAGTCGTCCAATAAAGGGAAAGTTTTTACACAAAGCTATTTATAAGAAGGAAATGTTGGCAATACTCCATGCACTTAAGAAATGGCGACCCTACCTAATGGGAAGACACTTCAAGGTAAAAACAGATCATGATAGCCTTAAATACTTTTTAGAACAAAGATTATCCTCTGAAGAGCAACAAAAGTGGGTGACAAAGATGTTGGGTTATGATTTTGAAATCATCTACAAAAAAGGGAAGCAAAATGTGGTGGCAGCTGCACTCTCAAGAAAGGATGAGGATGTGGAAGCATTGTTGTGCGCCATTTCTATTATCCAACTAGATTGGATAAACGAAGCAAGAGAGGAATGGAAGAATGACGAAGAAATGTGGGCACTTATTCGAAAGTTACAACAAGATTCTAGTACGTTGGACACATTTAACTGGAAAAATGATTCGTTATGGTACAAAGATCGCTTATACCTCTGTAAGAATTCCCAGCTAAAACAAAAGATTCTTATGGAATTGCACACTTCTCCCTTAGGAGGGCACTCGGGATTTTTAAAAACTTACCACAGGGTTAAGAAGTAATTTTTTTTGGATGGCCTTAAATCAGATATTCAAAAGTTTGTGGCGGAATGTTTGGTTTGCAAACAAAATAAAGTTGAAACAATTAAGACATCGGGTCTATTACAACCTTTATCCATTCCAAGCCAACGTTGGGAGGAGGTTTCAATGGATTTTATCACAGGTTTACCCAAGTCTGAGGGAAATAATGTCATCATGGTGGTAGTTGACAGACTTACCAAGTATGCACACTTTTGTGCATTATCACATCCATTTAAAGCCAATACAGTTTCTACTGCATTTATGGAAACAATTCAAAAGCTACATGGAAACCCAAAGATTATTGTAAGTGACAGAGATCCATTTTCACTGGAAATTTTTGGACATAATTATTTTCTTGTCTTGGTACTTAGTTAGCTCATAGCTCATTTTATCATCCTCAATCTGATGGGCAAACTGAGATAGTAAACCAATGTTTGGAAGAATATCTTCGTTGCTTTGTATCTGATAAATAGACACAATGGGTCAAATGGTTGCCTCTAGCTGAATGGTGGTATAACACTTCCTTCCATACATCAACAAAAATGACCCCATTTATGGCACTTTATGGGTATCAGCCACCATCCATCACATCATATTTAAGAGAAAATTATAAGGTTCAAGCAGTGGAACATCATATCGAACATCAACAACAAGTCCTCCAACTCTTAAAGGATAACCTCATGTTGGCATAGAATAGAATTAAACAATAGGCAGATCAACATCAAAGCGAAAGAAGTTTTGATGTAGGTGATTGGGTATTCCTACGGCTACAACCATATAAGCAAATGTCCCTCAAGCAAGCTAAGAAGGATAATAAATTATCACCGAAGTATTATGGTCCGTACAAGGTGTTGCAAAAGATTGGTACTATGGCATACAAATTGGAGCTTCCTGCAGCTTCTCGATTGCACCCAGTTTTCCATGTTTCATGTTTAAAGAAGGTTATAGGTGATAAGCTCCCAGTTCAAACAATATTGCCAGAACTTGACGAGGAAGAAAAAATTATATAGGAACTAGAAGCAGTCATAGAAACAAGAACTCGACAGCTACGAAATCGATCAATTTCAGAGTATCTTATCAAGTGGAAGAACTTATCTGCTGAAGATTCCACATGGGAGGATGAGAATTTTATACAGAAGCATCCAAAACTACTCAAGCGTTGAGGACAACACTTTTTTGAAGGAGAGGGGCATGTTGGGTCCCTATAATACTAGTGATTACCCCATTACTATTGTAGTTGTACCCCTTATTAATAGTGTTGTGCCCCTATTGTCCCCATATTGTTATTATTATGCCCCATAGAATCCATCTATTGTTATTTTTGTGGCTTTATATTATTATTGTTAGGTCGGCTGGGTTATATTGTGACTCCTTAGACTCCTATATATAGAAAGGAGGTTTTGTCATTTGAAACATCCAAGAATTTTTCATTTATGTAATGTAAAGGAGGTTGCCCCCTCGAAGAGGCTGAATTCTAAGGCGTGGATCTATCTTTTCTATCTTTTTCTTGAGCTAGTTTCATAACAAACATAATTATGCAATTGCACATTGTTGTTCTTTCTTTAGAATCTTTGTCATTCTGTTAGAGCTGATTATCTTTCCCGGTTTCCTTCTGATACCCCTTAATTCAACTTCCTTTCCTTTTGAAGAAAATTTCATGAAAAGTTCTTGAAAATTAAAAGCTATTGTACCCAAGGATTGTAGCCATTGGACTCGTAGTACCATCAACACCACCCATTGGAATGGAAAGCATTGGGCTATTCAATACATATTCTACCATGGATAGCTTGATATTATGACACTTTCCAGAGAAATTTATGGTTCCTCCGCTTGCAACCATCACTTGACACTCTGATGCTGGATATAAGAAGCAATTCAATTCCTCGGCTATCTTACAATGAATAAAATTATGGGTGCTTCCCTAATCAATCAACACTATTACCTATTTCTTCTTGATATGTACTTTTATCTTGATAGTTTGAGGAGTGGTAATTTCGGCCAATGCATTACAAGATATGGTCAGATTCATTTCTTCTTTCTCTAGGGTTTTTTCTTGGTGTATATCTTCTTCTTTTGACGTTTCTTGTTCCTTTTCTTCCTCCTCTTCACAATTTATGTAAAATAATTTATTCTCAGCACACTTATGACCTTTAGTGTATTTTCTATCACAACTGTAACAAATCCCTTTTGCTCTTTTTTCTTCCAATTATTGTGGTGTCAGACTTGTAGGTTGTGGAAGGCTACGGAAACAACAGTTCCATCTTTATAGTTGTGAGTGGTAGGCTTCCTTGTTGCCATAATTTTGATTTCCATTTTTCTTGCCAACTTGAATGCCTTCTCCAATAAATCAGGCTCCCAAAGGTGAACCTCATGTTGGATGTTATCCCTTAAAGTCCCTATGAACACATCAATCCTATGCTCCTATGGAATATCTTTTACACTTATATTCAATTTTTGGAAGTCCTCAATGTGCTCCATCATTGAACCCTTTTATTTGAGATATATCAATTGGCTAAAAAAAGTGTTGCTTTTTGTATCCTCATAATGTGCTATCATTTCTTCCATAAAAATTGCCGAAGTGATAATTTGTTTACGAGAGAAAATCCATCGATACCATACAAACTGATTTGGTTCCAAATATAAAGTTGCAATGTGTACCTTTTGTGTGTTTTTCACATTATGGAAATCAAAATATTTCTCCATCTGTAGTATCCATGTTATGGGATCCTTGCCATCAAACTTCCTCATATCTATATTTGGAAGATGGTGGGTCTTCAATCCACTGTTAGAGTCTATGAAATCATGATTAACATTTCTTTTGTTCTCCTCATGAGTTTCCTTTACTACCCTTTCGCAATTAGTAAGCATTTCTTCTATGAAATTTGTCAAATCTGTATTCAAATCTTCTATGTTGTGTTTAAGTTTTTCTTCTATACCATCCATCTTAGCTTCCACATTTGTCTTCAAATCTTCCATATTGCCTTTAAGTTTTTATTCTATACCATCCATCTTAGCTTCCACGCCTTTCTTTAAACCATCCATATTAGCTTCCATGCCATCCATCTTAGCTTCCACGCCTTTCTTTAAACCATCCATATTAGCTTCCATGCCATCCATCTTAGCTTTCATACCTTTCTTTAAACTATCCATATTAGCTTCTGTTACTTTTTATGAGAGTGAATTCTATTGCACTTGGTCTCGTAATTTTGATATATCATGTTGAATGTCTTCCTCTTCTTCATGAGTCATGCTAGAGCTTTCAGGTTGCTTACTAGGTGTTTCCATTTTCTTTGGGGTATCAACTAATTCTAGTAATGCCTCACTATGCCCTTTGAATTCCTTCAAACTAATTTTTCAAACCCAACTTATGCAAGATTTTAAAAAAAACTACACAATGTTTTTCACTTTGTAGGAGCTCGATATTGAATCTACTATGTCTTTGTAATTTCAAATCTTAAAGGTATAAAATTGTGTCCTGCGTAGCCCTCTGATTCCACTTTCCAACCCTGCAAGTATGATCACGATTGGATTCTCCAAGGAAGAGTTATGCCAAATATCCCACGATGACCTGATCATAGACCGGTTCAGTAGAGCGAACTCGTACGAAGTTCCACATGTCACTGTTTTAGCCTTAGGACTTGAAACTGATACACAGAAAACTATACGCTGTTATCATTCTGTAAATTTTTATGAAATTTAAATCTGATACTCCGAGAGAAAGTTATGACAATTTTCCCCAGGTCACCTGTTTGAGATATAATTCGGGAGCTTGCAAATACCCTAACTTCATTGGATCCTATCTCCAAAAATATAGTGAGAAAATATCTGAAATTCAGACCCGAGGTTCATCAAGATTTTAGCTCAAATGGGTATTAATTTCCACTTCTGAAACATCGTAGAAAAAAAGTTATAGTGAAAATGCGAAACCCTAGAATCCAAAGCTCTGATACCAAATGTTATGTAACAAGCTCACAAAATAGAGGAAAATATAGATCAACGACTTCAAAAACAACCTGTTCGAGGGTTCAAACTCCTTTACATTACACAAATGAATAATTCTTAGATGATACAAATGAAAAAACCTCCTTTCTATATATAGAAGTCTAAGGGGTTACAATATAATCAAAGCCGACATAACAATAATAATATAAGGGCACAACACTAACAATAGTGGGCATCTATGGGGCACAACAATAACAATATGGGGACAATAGGGGCACAAAAATAAGAATAAGGGCTATAATTGCAATAGTAATGGGGGAATCACTAGTATTATAGGGACCTAACATACTTCAATAACTAATTATTTTCAGGAAAGAACATGGTTCCATGATAGAAGAAGGTTGTAGTAGCAAAACAAAAAATAAATGTAGTAGCAAACATAATGATGAAATAATTTGGTAATAGCATAAATATGCAACAACAAAGAACAAAGAGAATGACATGATGAAAGAAGATTGTCATAAAGAGTGATGCAACAACAAAAATAATGATAAAAGAAGTTGATGAGAAAAAGAATGATGCAACAACAAAGACAATGGTAAACAAAGATAATGATGCTAAAGCAATGAAAAATGAAAGTGAAAGATGAAGACATAAAGAACAAAGAAATATGAAAAAAATTCAAGGGATAGATGAAGAAACAAAAGAAGCAAGGAAGACTAACAGTAATGTGTAGATATAGATGAATGTAAATACAGATGAAACAACATCCCTAAAAATAAAATGTAGATGTATGTAAAACATTATCCCTAAAATTTTAATGGTCCTACTTAATTGATATTTTGATGAGGAAAATGGAAGAACAGCTAGGGTTGCAGGTTTCTGAGTACCATGGAGGCGCGCAAAGGGGGGAGCTCCACTCCCTCCTACAGGCAAGCAGTGACCAACAGAGGCAAGAAACCTTTAGAATCTATCAGAGGAACTTCAGGAAATAGGGACAAGAATCTGGAAGAGGATTAGGAGGTTACCAGACCAAGAGAGGACAACAGCACGAAAGATAAGGAGGAAGAAGACAAAAAACAGGGATCAGAAAACAAGGAATAGAAGGGGCCTTGCAAACCCAAAGCTGAGGTCACTCCCAAAGTTGTTTTAAATGACCCTTCCCTATAGGCGACAGAGATCACATGTGGACCTATGCTATCATTTGTAAATTCATGGGATTATGGCCCACTGAAAAGGCACTACAAACATGGATCAAATATCATTGGAAACCGAAAGGAAGCATTGACCTACACCTTGGGTCAAAGGGTTTCTTCACTGTGGTCTTCACAAATATTGAGGATAAAGATAGATTGTTTGAAGGAGGGCCCTACTTCTATGCAGCAGAGGGTCTCTATATGCCGCCGTGGATGATGAGTTTTGTTCCGGAGAGAGAGACTTTCACCTCAGTGCCGGTCTAGGTAAGACTCTACTCCCTACCTCTTGATTACTGGCAAGAGGAATCATTATCTGCCATAGGAAATAAACTAGGACGTTATGTTAAAGCCTCTGAAGCCACCAGAAGGGGAAAATACACCTCCTTCGCAAGAATATGTGTTGAGATGGATCTATCAGGAGCCCTACCAGACGAGGTCATTTTGGAAGTTTTTGATGAAGAATGGGTACAAACAATAGATTACGAACATATTCCCTTTAGATGTCGTAGATGCCATGAGCATGGGCACCTTTTTAGAGACTGTCCCCTCAGCAAAATAGAGAACAAAGATAAAGCAACCACTATGAAAGATACTGAAAGCTTTCACAAAGTGGGACACAGAGGAAAAGGAGGCAAAAGGGGACCAAAACAACAACAAACAGAAAAACAACAGGCTAATCTAAACAAGTTCCAAGTTCTTGAAGAAGAGGAGGGATTATTAAAGGAAGATCAGGTTATGGAAGGAAGTTCAGAGGAAAAGGAGAAAGAAGAGAATAGGGAACAAGCACGGGATGCTACTAAACAGAAAGAAATAAGACTGAATAATGAAGAACTGGAGATGGATCAAGAAATGATTCAAAGTGAGATGGAAACTGAGGATCGGGAACTGCAGGAAATTCTGGATAGAGAAAACCTAGATCTAGAAGGATTCTTGAAATAGGGAACTATGGGAGGGGTAGACTCATTACCTCAAGAAGATTTCAACAGAGTATAACAGTTGTTACTATGGAAAACTCAGGACAAAGGAACGGAAAATCAAAATAACATCGAAAGATCAGGAAACGAAGGAGTGAAATCTTTGAAAACTACACTAGGACTAGCTCCTAGATACCCAGGAAAGAAAAGAGGAAGAAAAAGGTAGAACGAGCTACTAATGGAATGTGGAAAGCTAATGATTGATACAGGTAAGATGAAAGACCTATCCAGTTACTCCTTTACAAATATTTAATGATGAAGTTCACATCTTGGAATATCAGAGGTTTAGGTAATAAAAGAAAGCAAAGATTACTTAGCAATAGAATGAAACAAGAAGCTCCGGATATGATCTTTATCCAGGAAAATAAATGTTCCATTCAAAAAATCAAAGAACTTAATGGTAAATGGCTCAATAAATATGAGTTTATTGAAGTAAAAGCAGATAATACAGCTGGTGGCATACTCACTCTTTGGAACCCCCAAAAGATTGGCATTATAGATGCTGAGGCATCTAGGAACTATTTATCAGTGGTTATACAACATTTGGGAGACAACGTGACTCATTTGGTCACGAATGTCTATGGGCCACAAAAACCAGATGATAAAATTAAATTTCTAGATTCTCTGGTAGAACTCAGAGATAGACATGCAGAAGTTCCCTGGATTTTGGGTAGGGACTTCAACATGATCAAAACACTCTTGGAAAAAAAGGGGGGAACAAGAACTTTAAATAAATATTCTACAAAAATTCTAAATTTCATAGATAATATGAAGCTAGTTGACACTGATCTGAATAATGGCCTCTTTACCTGGAACAACAAGAGAGGAGGGGAGGCATAAGTAGCTTCAAAACTGGACAAATTCATAATTTCAGAGGACCTCATGTTCATAGACAAGGAAATGACAGTGAGAATTCTCCCTTTTGGTGGCTCGGACCATTGGCCTGTACAAATGGAGGTGAAGGGCATCAGAACCCCCAAGAATAGGCCTTTCAGATTTGAGAATATGTGGCTTAACCACCCCGATTTCATCAGTAACATAGAAAGATGGTGGAAAGAGGATCTGCACATTCAAGGAACAAGAATGTTTCTGTTTCACAAAAGACTTAAATACATCAAGCTTAAACTCAAAGACTGGAACAAAAAGGTATTTGGAAATATTTTTGCAGCAAAGAAAGAGGTTGAAGACAAGATGCAGAAACTCAATCAAACTCTTATTGCAGAGGGCTTTGATAGAGTCAGAGAAGACCAAGTCACCAAACTTCATCAAGAATGGGAGAATCTATGCAAACAAGAGGAAATATATTGGAGACAAAAATCCAGAGTTCAGTGGCTAAAAGAAGGGGAATGAAATACCAAATTTTTCCACAAATCCACCATGGCAAACAAATCACATAACATGATCTCTTCAATCAAGGATGAGAGAGGTCATCTATGCAACTCCCATGAAGATATGGAATCTGTGCTAGTCCAGCACTTTCAAGGTATAGCAAAGGAGTCCACTGCAGACAGAGAACTCTTTATCAGAAACTTAACAAGGCATATACCCAGACTAGTGTCTAGAGAGGACAATTTCAATCTTAACAAGCTAGTGACTGAAGAGGAGGTCAGTGATGTAGTTAAGGAAATGTAGAATGGCAAAGCACCAGGCCCCGATGGTTTCAATGTGGATTTCTTCAAAGCCTGTTGGAGCATTGTTAAACAAGATATCTGTTGGAAATAATACTGAGAGTGGGGGTGAATCAATATTATTAAGTCAATTATTCCATTTTTCAAATCCAGATCATATACGATACTTCAGTTAGTGAAAACTGCCTATATACACTACTACGTATAAGGAAACCCGTGTATAATATGCAAACTTATAATTTACTTTATCTTACAGATGTTGATTATTAATCTGTGCATCAAAATCAAATAAACAGTAACCAGAAATAGTGAAACAGAGCAGAAGACAATCACACACAAGAACACAAGATATAAGGTGGAAACCCAATGTGGGTGAAAACCACCTGCTGCAATTCGTCTCTATCTCGTTTTAATTAGAAACTTATTTTTACAATGATTCTGTACTGGTGCAGTCCTGTACCAGTACGCAGGCTGCAACCTGCTGAGAGCTACAACCCTCTCTCGTTCTCCAGCTTCTCCTAAAAGGGAGCTACAACCCCTTTAGCTCTTGCACTAGCCAAGATACTAGTACGTAGGTGCTGACCTACAGAAGGCTACAACCTTCTCTTTTCTTCCAGGGACCACGTTTCATAAATTTTCAGATTGGATCCATGAACATCAATCAATCATTAAGAATTTCTGCATCAAACGATCTCCTTTTCACCAATTAGAATTGAATCAAGTAGACACTTCTCTGACAGCTACACCCAAAACACAGTAACAGTAACCACACACCAAATTCTGAACCCAGAACACTGCAACAATAAATAGAAGCAGCTAGAACAAAACTCAAGAGATGTACGCTACTTCAATAACCAGAAACCTGCGTGCATACGCTTCTGTGTTTGGACCAACCTGCGTATACGCTATTTTTACTCACAGAACCAGCGTGTGTATGCGCCTTCGCTTCACTGAACCTACGTATAGATCTATAAAGGATAATTCACTCTTTCAAATATTCAGACATTAATTAACCCAGATTACCAGATTTATAGATCAATCATGCGCCACATATAACAGATCAAAATCATACAAAGATACTATTATTCAAGCCTTAAGATTATGACCCATCAATAGAACTTATCCTTCTCTTTGCGCTCAGGTTCCTCCTTCATTCAGATCCAGATCTGCACCATAACCCAATTACCAATATTCCAGATCTATCACTTTATCAGATATGCAATTAATTCAGATGATCCTTTGCCAAATGATCTCCTTCCTCTTTTATAGCTTTAGGCCTTTCACAATACCACGGTCCAAAACCATAACAAAACAATACCATGGACCCAATACTTGGGATCAACACTTCTGACGAGATATTGTGGCCGAAAATCATAGGTTCAATTACCAAGGACTAAATACCATGGACCAAAAGTAAGTTTTCCAACATGTACACACTTTTCCTTGCGTGAAAGTGCGTGTATACACATACGCGCTTTTGTAACGTATAACCCGTGTGTATACGCGTCTTCTTCTAGGTGAGCCTACGTATATATTTTTTCCTTCATTCTGAAAGCCTGAACTGAGATCTGTCACCAGAGTGAGTTGCCATCAAGGACAACACCTGTGCCATAGCTCCAAACCTGTGCCATAATGCCAACAATCTCCCCCTTTGGACTTGATGGCAACCCCAAGATCCTCAAAGTCATTCTCCCCCTTTGTCATCAAGGGCAAAGGGTTGTGCTCCCCCTGAGTACATGCTGAAATCTCTGCTCTGCTATGCTGACCATGCTCCCCCTAACTGTAGGCAAGATCTGCAAAAAGATGTTCTTCAAGAAAAGCCATGACTTTTACATCATAAAAGACCTTCCTATCACCAAAAGACTCTATACATACATCCATCACCCAACCAAGTGGGGATACATCAGAAATTTACATATGACAACCAAGTACATTACATCATTCATCCCAGGCATAGTGGGGAAACCAAAATAAGCCGTTACATGACCTTGACACCATAAATGAGATACATGACATAGAGACGAAATATCTAGAGCAAGACTTATGAAAGTCATCAATAACTGATATCAGCAACATTTTTCAATCACTATTCAGATCAGCAACCATGTTCTCCTTCTATTCTCCCTTTGCATTTGTTCCACCTGATATCAGCAACAGCTGTGTACTCGGACCAAAAGCTTCTAATGTAATGCCAACAATGCATTATTAGAAATTTATCTGCTCCGCTTGAACCTGTGCCAAATGGTCTATGTCAGACCCATATCAGACTTTCTTCAACCAGAGTCTGTCCCCACTGATTTCTTTCAAACTACCATATACGTGACTGTCTCCACATAAACCGGCGTATGTACGCGGATCCTCCTCAGGAAACTCGCGTACACCAACTTTTCTCTGAAACAGACAAGTTTTAAGAGCAAGATGATGCATCAACTACTCCCAGCTTCTGTTTGAGGTATTCAAAAGTCTCCCTGGGCAGTGGTTTGGTGAGAATATCAGCAACTTGTTCCTTAGAGGGAACATACTCCAATTTGACGTTTTGTTCCAATACTTGTTCTCGGAGAAAATGATACTTGATTGGTATGTGATTAGTCTTTGAATGCATGACATGATTCTTTGAGATACTGATAGCACTTGTATTATCACATAAGATGGAGATAGGAGGAGTACAAGTGATTTGAAAATCCTGCAAAGTTTGCATCATCCAAAGGACTTGTGTGCAACAAGATGCGACAGCCACATATTCTGCTTCAGCTGTAGATAAGGCAATCGAACTATGTTTCTTGCTGAACCAAGATACTAATCTAGAACCCATAAAGAATGCACCGCCACTTGTGCTTTTTTGTCATCCACGCTTCTAGCCCAATCTGCATCTGTATAAGCCTGAAGAGTGAGATCTGTATCTCTCGGATACCACAGGCCATAGTTTTGAGTTCCTTGAAGATACTTGAAAATTCTCTTTACTGCCTGAAGATGAGTTTCCTTAAGATTCGCCTGAAATCTTCCAACCATTCCCACTGCATGCATGATCTCTGGTCGGGTACCTGTTAAATAGAGAAGACTTCCAATCATGGATCTATAAGTTGGTTGATGCACTGCTGCTGATTCATCATTTGCACTGAGGCTGCATCCTGTAACCATAGGGGTACATAATGGTTTTGAATCTTCCATGCCATACTTCTTCAAAATCTGTTTGAGGTACTTGGTTTGAGATAAAAAGATTCCGCCTTCATTTTGTTGGATTTGTAATCCAAGAAAATATGTCAGTTCTCCAAGAGAGGACATTTCGAATTCTTTCTGCATCACCAAGGCAAAGCTTTGACTCATAGCTTCTTCATTGCTGCCAAAAATGATATCATCAACATACACAACAAGTATTAGCAATTTGTTATTTTCAATTTTTATATAAAGATTGCTATCTGCTGATCCTTTTGAGAAACCTTGTTGATGAAGATATTTGTCCAGATGATAATACCAAGCCCTTGGAGCTTGTTTAAGACCATAGAGAGCCTTCTTAAGTCTGCATACAAGTTTTGGATCATTTCCAAGAATGAATCCATCTGGTTGCTCAATATACACTTCTTCTTCTAAGTCTCCATTCAGAAAAGCTGATTTCACGTCCATTTGAAATACTTTGAACTTCTGAAAGCTTGAAAGAGCAAGGAACATTCGGATGGCCTCAAGTCTAGCAATGGGAGCAAAAGTTTCTTCAAAGTCTATTCCTTCTTGTTGAGCATACCCTTTACAAACAAGTCTGGCCTTGTTTCTAATAACTTCCCCATTTTCATTCAACTTGTTTTTGAATATCCATTTTGTCCCTATGACATTCTTATCTTTTGGTCTAGGAACAAACTCCCAAGTGTTATTCTTTTCAATATTCTCAAGCTCTTCATCCACTGCCTTGACCCAACATTCATCTTTGCATGCCTCTTTTACATTTTATGGTTCAGTGGAGAAGAGTAATGCCAAATAGCTTGAGGCTTCTGCAATTGTTCTTCTTGTTTGTATACCTGCCTCTTTCTGCCCCAAAACTTGAGATTCTGGATGATTCTTCTGAACGTATCTAGATGGAGTTTTATCTTCTATCCTTATCTATTCTTCTGGTGCCTCTTGAGCTTCTTCTTCATCATAAGTCTGATTTGATGTTGAAGGATAGTCCTCATCATCTTCAAAATCTTTAGATCTTACCTGCCTAGGAGTGTTTTCTTCTTCATCAACTACTACATCAATACTTTCAACAATTTTTCCAAGCCTTTTATTGTAACACTTGTAAGCTTTGCTGTGGGGAGAGTAACTAAGGAGAATGCCTTCATCTGCTCTAGGTTCAAACTTGCCAAGATTTTCATCAGTATTTTTGATATAGCATTTGCTTCCAAAAATTTTGAAATATTTTACCGAAGGAGTCTCACCATACCAGAGCTCATGAGGAGTTTGAGTGCTGTTCACTCGGACATTTGTTTTGTCGAGAATAACAACTGCAGCAAATGCGGCTTCACCCTAGAAGGTTGCAGGAGTTCCAAATTCATCAAGCATAGCACGAGCCATTTGTTGAACTGTTCTGTTCATCCTTTCCACTACTCCATTTTTCTGAGGAGTCCTAGCTGTAGAGAATTCCCTTCTTATTCCACGTTCTTCACAAAAATCAAAAAATTCATTTGAGGTAAATTCTCCTCCTCGATCAGACTTGAGGCATTTGATTCTGTGATCTGATTCATTCTCCACCAAGGCTTTGAATGATTTGAACTTTTCAAAGGCTTCGTCTTTGTGCTTCATAAGTCTTATCCAACACATCCTGGAAAAGTCATCAATGAATAATATAAAGTATTCTTCTCCTCGAGGTGACCGTTTCCTAGATGGACCACATACATCAGTATGGACAAGTTCAAGTTTCCTGCTGGTTGATCCTTCCTTCTCAGGGAAGTTAGTGCTGGTTTGCTTACGAAACTGACATGATTTGCATATTGTATTGTCTGGAATTCTAATGTCTGGAAGACCACGAATTGCCTAGTATTTGCATGCTTTCCTTATCTGTGAGAAGCTAATATGCCCCAATCTTCTGTGCCATAGCCAGTGTTCATAATTCTTGCTTAGATAGCATTGATGTTGTCCTTCTTTGAATATGTATAAATTATTTGGAGTTCTTATCCCTTTGATCATTGTTTTTCCTGTATCAAGGTCACGGACACTACATCGATTTGATCAAAATATTACCTCAGTTCCTTGATCACACATCTGATTGAGACTTAATAGATTATGCTTTAAGCCATCAACATACATGACATTTCCAGCTTTGACCCTCTCTTTGAACTGAACAGAACCTTTACCTTTTATGAGAGCAGGGGTGTCATTTCCAAAAGAGACCTTCTTCTCCTTCTCTAAGGCACTATATGACTAAAGTTTTTCTTTATCATCTGTCATATGTTTCGAACATCCACTGTCGATGTACCATTGATTTTCCTGCCCCTTCCGCATATAAGGCTATACCACATCTTTCTGGTTGTGGTTCTTTTATTCTCCATGATTTGGCACTTGAGGCTTGCTCCTTCTGAGTTGTCTGCCAAAACCTGCTCCTGCATTTAGAATCTTCATGACCGAAATTGTTACAAATAGAACATTCTATTTCATTTTCAAGAGCAGAGAAGTTATTGTAAGTCCTTTTCATGATTCCAGTCATACGCCTCTGTTTATTAGCTTCTCTAGTCATGATTGTCTTATAGGAAACACATTGAGCTGCTTTGTGACCAAATTTATGACAAAAAAAACATTGGCCATTGAAGAAACTCCTGTGATTATCAAATCTACCAGCCAAATGATTGTAGTTCCTATTGACATCCATTCTTGAGGCAGATTGAGAAGGTTTTACCTGTGGCTGGTTGTATCTTCTATTCATTCTAAAAGTAGATTGCCCCTGATTTATCTGATAGTCTTTGTTCATTCTTGAGGTGAATTGTCCCTAATTTACCTGGTGATTTCCATTTGGCCTTTGTTCACTTTTCCTTGCAGCATCAAGATAACTTTTGGAGGTAGATGGTTCCTGCGCTTGAGTTGTTTCTTCATTATATCCCAGACCTGTCTTGATTAGTGGAGAACGCTGCACTTTGATAATCTCATCTAAAGTGTTAGATCCTTTAACAAATCTTAGATTAAGAGCTTTTGTTTTCTCAATCTCTTTTCTAAGTCCCACAATTTCACATTCTAACTTTTCATGATGTTTTTCCTTTTCAGCAAGTTGGAATTGTAGAGTATCTATGATCACATTCTTCTCTTATAAACAAATTTTGAGTCTAGAAATCTCTTCATAAAGACCTCCTTCATCTATAGCATCCATAAAATCATCATCTTCAAAAGCCATTAAAAGTTTATAATTATAACCTTGTTCATCTTCATCACTATTTGAAAGTCCATCACTATCTTCATGAGTGTAATAGCTTTTCTTATTTACATTCTGTTTCTTGTTCCATATAACAGGTTCCTTACCTTTGTCAAGCTTATCTTTATGAGGACACTTGGCAGCATAGTGACCGACTCTTCCACAAGCAAAGCATTTGAAATGTAACTTACCTCTGAATCTTCCAGTACCCCGTTGAAGATTCTTGACAAAATTTTATTCTTCCTCTTCTTCTGACATATGTCCTGACTCATAGTAATCTCCTTTGCCTGAAACCTTGAATGCAGCTTCTCTCCTGTCTGATGGTCCTCCTTTCCTCATTTCGTGAGTAGTTAGAATTCCGTGCAGCTGTGACATGGTAAGGTTCCGTAGATTCTCCTTTTCTTCTATTGCAGAAAATTTTGATTCAAACTTAGGGGACAAAGATCTTAGAACTTTTTTAACCACAACAACCTCTTTTATTTCTTCACCCAAGTTTTTCATACAATTAACAATCTCATCTACACGAAGGAAATAGTTAGCCACACTTTCATCATTGTGCATTCTGAGATTTTCATACTGAATTCTGAGGGTTTGAAGTTTTTCTCGTTTTACTTGTTCATCTCCTTCATAGCTCAGAACAATCGTGTCCCATATTTCTTTTGCAGATTCATACTGCATAACCTTGACGAATTCTGATTGAGATAGACATCCTAATAGAGTATTGACAACCTTTGCATTTGTTTCATATTGCTTCTTAACAGCCGAATCTGTAGGAGTTGTGGATGGAAAAGTATACCCTGTATCTATGATATCCTAGACTTCTGTACCAAGAGATTGCAGATAGGCTGTGACTCTTACCTTCCAATAGACGAAGTTGGTCCCATCAAAAATTGGTGGCCTGATAGATGCTTCTCTCTCGTAGTTGCTCATGATGATGGATCTTCCTTCAAGCGATCAAGCTTCTTCAGAAGGACCTGCTCTGATACCAATTGTTGGAAATAATACTGAGAGGGGGGGTGAATCAGTATTATCAAGTCAATTATTCCCTTTTTCAAATCCAAATCATATACGCTACTTCAGTTAGTGAAAACCACGTATATACGCAACTATGTATAAGGAAACCCGCGTATACCATGCAAACTTATAATTTACTTTATCTTACAGATGTTGATTATTAATCTGTGTATCAGAATCAAATAAACAGTAACCAGAAATAGTGAAACAGAGCAGAAGACAATCACACACAAGAACACAAGATATAAGGTGGAAACCCAATGTGGGTGAAAACCACCTGCTGCAATTCGTCTCTATCTTCCTTTTAATTAGAAACTTCTTTTTACAATGATTCTGTACTGGTGCAGTCCTTTACCAGTGCACAGGCTGCAACCTGCTGAGAGCTACAACCCTCTCTTGTTCTCCAACTTCTCCTGGAAGGGAGCTACAAACCCCTTAGCTCTTGCACTAGCCAAGATACTAGTACGTAAGTGCTGACCTACAGAAGGCTACAACCTTCTCTTTTCTTCCAGGGACCACGTTTCATAAATTTTTAGACTGGAGCCATGAACATAAATCAATCATCAAGAATTTCTGCATCAAACAATCTCCTTTTCACCAATTAGAATTGAATCAAGTAGACACTTCTCTAACAACTGTACCCAAAACATAGTAACAGTGACCACACACCAAATTCTGAACCCAGAACACTGCAACAATAAACAGAAGCAACATAACACAACTCAAGAGATGTACGCTACTTCAATAACCAGAAACCTGTGTGCATACGCTTTTGTGTTTGGACCAACCTGCATATACGTTGTTTTTACTCACAGAACCAGTGTGTGTACGCGCCTTCGCTTCAGTGAACCTGCGTACAAATCTATAAAGGATAATTCAATCTTTCAAATATTCAGACATTAATTAACCCAGATTACCAGATTTATAGATCAATCGTGCGCCACATATAACGGATCAAAATCATACAAAGATACTATTATTCAAGCCTTAAGATTATGACCCATCAATAGAACTTATCCTTCTCTTTGCGCTTAGGTTCCTCCTTCATTCAGATCCAGATATGCACCATAACCTAATTACCAATATTCCAGATCTAGCACTTTATTAGATATTCAATTAATTCAGATGATCCTTTGCCAAATGATCTCCTTCCTCTTTTATAGCTTTAGGCCTTTCACAATACCACGGTCTAAAACCATAACAAAACAATACCATGGACCCAATACTTGGGATCAACACTTTTGATGAGATACTATGGCCCAAAATCATAGGTTCAGTTACCAAGGACTAAATACCATAGACCAAAAGTAAGTTCTCCAACATGTACGCACTTTTCCTTGCGTGAAAGTGCGTGTATACGCATACGCGCTTTTGTAACGTATAACCCGCGTGTATATGCGTCTTCGTCTAGGTGAACCTGCGTATAAATTTTTTCCTTCATTCTAAAAGCCTAAAGTGAGATCTGTCACCAGAGTGAGTTGCCATCAAGGACAACACCTGTGCCATAGCTCCAAACCTGTGCCATAATGCCAACAATATCATGAATGTGGTGGAATATTCCAGGTTGAATAGAACCATTCTAAAGGCACTCAATACTTCCTTCTTATCCTTGATCCCCAAGCAGGACAATTCTCAAACTCCATACAGGTTTAGGCCCATAGCTTTATGCAACATGGTGTATAAAACTATATCCAAAGTTGTAGCCAATAGACTTAAACCCCTTCTCCCTTCTCTGGTGTCCATGGAGCAATCAAGTTATGTGGAAGGTAGACAAATTCTCAATAATATCATTCAAGCACATGAAGTGGTGCACTCTTTGATAAGCAATAAGAAGGCTGGTATGATTATGCAATTGGACCTTGCCAAAGCTTATGACAAACTGAATTGGACCTATATTAGGAAGGTCCTTCTAGCCTTTGGCTTTGATCATAACTGGGTGAGATGGGTTATGGCACTGGTCACTTCTTCTAGTTTTTCAATATTGGTCAATGGTTCTCCTTCCAAAACCTTTACTCCCTCTAGAGGTCTCAGACAGGGAGACCCACTATCTCCCTTCCTCTTCATCCTCATGATGGAAGGACTTGGGCGGTCAATCAAGCATGAGAAAGATGGGGGTCATATCAAGGGTATTCAACTTTCTGACAATGGGCAAGCCTTGTCCCATCAACAATTTGTTGACGACACTATGCTGCAGGGAATCCCCATGGTAAAAGAAGCTCTTTCTTATAAACAAATCCTGCATGACTTTGCTATGGCCACAGGTATGGAGGTAAATCTATCCAAATCTAAAATTTTTTTATTTAATACTAATATTTCTATTCAGAGAAACATAGCCAGAATTCTAGGCTTTCAAAGGGAGGTCCTTCCTTCCAAATATCTGGGAGTTCCTCTAACTGTTAAACCTTTGTACAAAAACATCTGGGAGCCGATCATCAATAAGATGTAGGATAAAATTAGGAAATGGACTATTAGATCTTTAAACTTGGTAGGCAGGTTGGTGCTAACGAACACTGTTTTGCAATCAATCCCCATTTTCATGCTTTCAACACTTCCAGCTCCTAAGGGAGTTTTACAACAAATGAGAAATATTCAAAGAGACTTTCTTTGGGGCAAGGGGGAGGGGAAAAATAAATGGGCCTTGGTTGCCTGGGATAAGCTCTGCAAACTAAAATCTCATGGGGGCCTTGGTTTGGATGATCCTGAGGTACTCAGCAAGGTTTTGGGAGCAAAATTATGGTGGCGATGGGTTAAAGAGCCAAAGGCTCAGTGGGCTCGTGTCTGGAAAGAAAAATATGCCAGATCTTGGCAAGAGAATGATCTTATAAGGATGACAGGAACTATAAAAGGATCTCACATTTGGAATAAGGCCTGGGAGAATAGAGACTTAGTGCAGAAAAACAGTTTCTGGGAAATCAGAGAAGGGGACCTTGCTCTGTTTTGGGAGGATAGATGGCAACAAGAACAAACTCTGCTAAGAGAGGACTTTTTAGACCTAAAGAAAGAAACAGACACCAAAGGGCTTTTTAGGGTTAAAGATTTTTGGGATCAACCCAGTATAGAAGATAAATGGAGAACCTGGAAGAACATAGAACCCAGGGATGACAACCCCTTGAAAGAAAAAACAGAGGCACTACTGCGAATTTTGGATCAAAGGAAGATTTTGGTTTCTAAAGGACATGATCAACTCAGATGGGGCAACAATAACGAAGGCACCTTCAATATCAAGGAATCCAAGAAGATGTCTCTAGAACTGGACTCCCAAGCTCTGGACAAGATGTCGCAGAACCTTTAGAAGCATCAAGGATGGATGAAAATTAAAATCTTCATGTGGTTGGTTCACCACAAGAAAATTCTAACTTGGGAAAACATTAGAAAAAGGGGTGTTCTAGGACCTTCTAGATGCCAGCTCTGTGAAGCCCAAGAGGAGATAATGGAGCACCTTCTCAATGATTGCACCTTTACCTTTGAATTGTGGGATTCTTTTGCTACAATCTTCCAATAGACGGACAGGGACAAAGATAGCATTATCAACACCCTAAATAATTGGAGAAGAAACTTTTCTAAGTATGAGTTTCTTTGCCTAGCCTAGATTTTTAGTCCAGGCTTCTTAATTTGGAATGTTTGGAAAGAAAGGAATAATAGAATCTTCAAAAATGTTCACAATACCACCCAACACATCTTTGAGCAGATCCTCAGACAACTCAAGGAGACAGTTGGCACCATTGTTCGCACCTCCCCCACAAAGCCACCTTCAGAAAAGGAGAGACAGATTCTCTGTCAGTTGAGGATGCAGGGTCTCATACCACAGGGAATGGATAGGAAGGACATGAATCAGCCCAGAAAGCCAGATTATTGGCATCCTCCCCCTCAGGGTTTCCTGAAATTCAACATAGATGGAGCCTCTAAAGGCAACCCAGGCCTTGCTGGTTTCGGAGGAGTGTTACGAGATAATAGTGGCAGTATTCTTCTCATTTTCCATTGCCATTTGGGAAAAGCTACTAATAATATGGCAGAATTAATGGCGCTTGAACAGTGTCTAGATTTCCTGAAACAAGATAATCTACAGAACATTATTATTGAAGCCGATTTTGAAATGATTATTAACTCAGTTAAAAGAATTTGTTGTGGCACAGAGCCGGAGAAAGTCTCAAGTCACTGGAGGCTGATACAGGTTTTTCAAAGAATTCAATTTCACCTCCTAGATTTACGCACTGTGAGTTTTACTCATGTGAGGTGGACGGCCAATAAACTGGCGGACGTTCTGGCCAATCAAGGAGTGGCTTGTACTAAAAACAAAGTCAAGATAATCTGGTGAGAAATGCCTCAGAATAGATTAAGGGAACAATGCCTCAGTCAGGCGGAAGAGGATTACCAGGTTCATCGTAACAGGGCCATAGCAATGGGATCGGGTTGACCTTTATGCAGAGTTCTTACACAAGCAAGGTAGTTCTGGGTTTGCAGGTCTATGCTTGGTATCAGTTTACAAAAGTTTCTATGAATTGGTGGGATTCAGGGATCCTTCTTTTCTTTTGGTCGAGGAAACAGAACTTAGTCTTTTTTCGGCGGCCGCTTTACCCGGCTTTCTTGGCTAGCGGAAGGTTTACTGCCCTCAAAATGGTTTCCGACGTATCGCACCACTTTCTGGCGGGCAGTGGTTTTCCTTCGGCGAGAGCGATTCCACTCACCTTCCAACACGTGGCCCAGAGTGGGAAGGCATTACCGCCCTCATCGCGTGGTAATCTTTGGTATGGTTGGGTTGTGCAATATGTTTATGGACCGTTGGATCTTTTGTGGGCATTCAACGGCCAGGATTGCATGGGCATGTTGGTGGGTCCGTTACTTAGTTTAACTTCCATGCTGTTGCACTTGCTTTTGGGTCTCACGCGCATCTGGCGGATTTCGGGGGATGGATGTGAACGAAAGTTAAGGTTCTTTTCGGACTCGATAGGTTCTTCAATTTAGCTTATCTCAGCTTTTTGGGTCCATTTTGAGTGGTAGTCGGTGTGCTTTTTGGCCACGGCTATTTGTCTCTCCTTCGTTGGATCCTTGGCTTAGGATCTAACGGCTAATTTATGTATTATAGCCTGGTGTACATTATCTTTGTTTCCGATTTAATAGAAGGTCTCGCTCTTGCATTAGCAAAAAAAAGAATATTTGAATTTAATGTACCTAGGTCAATGTTAACGTAAGCCATATGATATATGTATACTCCCAATTTTTGATATCTTGAATGGTTCATGGTACTCTTAAAGCTAGTTTGTAAAAGCCTCTTTGTGAAGTATGGTTCGTGGTTGAAACCACTAATGTTTATGGCCAGTAGAAACAACACAATTTGAAGTGTTGTTAGTGGTAAGTAAAAACCACTTGTAATGGTTCATGGTAAGCATATGCAAAAATCCACAAGTGTAATAGTTATTGGTCAACCACAAAAAACCCATAATGATGATTGATCAAGATGTAGAGGGACTAATTTTTTTTATATCTTTACAAGTACATAAAGACAAAGTAGTGAGCATGGAAGATAAATATGAAGAATGCATATTGAAATCACATGTACTCATTAAGGTAGAATATGTTGGAGAAACTCCTACTTGTGATAAGAAAAATGAAGGAAGTTATTAATAAATCATAGAGATGAAGCATTATATGTTTGGTTAGAACTGAATAACTAAATTTGACATAATTGTTGCAATTTCATATAGTTATATAAGAGGTCAATTGTACATTAAATGTAACATGGGGATGGTTTAATATAATTTATTTTTCCCTTCAAGTATTGTTTTTGCTTCTTGTTCTTCATGCATATTTGTATGTGTGTTTGTTTCACACTATTAAAGCCAACAAGACTGATTATATGGCATGGCACTCCTCATATGTATGTGAGCATGCTATCAAATTATAATTGCAACTATATTACAATATTCTCCTCATTTGATAAACCATGAAGAGAAAACCAAATTTAGCGGAAAGGAAAAATAATGTACATTGAGCAATTTTTTTCTCGTATGATATGTTTTATGATCCAGACCATAGAAGTGTTAACTATAATGTGGGAAAATAAAACATGTCAAAAAATGTGGACGTTATAAACACTTGCCTTAAATACACAACATAAGACCATGATTGATCACATTGTTATGCTTCAATTTTCTCCCATCTTTCCTCCAACAATGTGTTTCCTTTGATGTGCACAATTTATAGTGTTTTCATCGTTTCCATGATGTCTATCCATTTCCCATCTAACCTATAGAAATTTCTTAGATCCAAAACTTCCAGTGACGTGAGAAAATGGAAATGACAAGGGAGCTTATTTTGATTGTTGCAACCTTCAAGGGATAGAACTCATAGTAGTGAGACACCTTTGAAGTCTTTACATAATTCTTCAAGATTTGAGAAAATTGATAAATCCAATTTCACCAAGTACTTGGGTTGACTTAAACTTCATAGAAGCTTGTTTAAATATATACAACTACGTAGTTGTAGCTTTATTAAACTTCTTACTTCTCCAAATCAATATAGAAGCTTTTGTAGATGATGTTACTCCATTGAAATGGAGAATTTGCAAAACCCATCTGGAAATTCTTTTAATTTAGTTTATAAATTAATTTTTGAATATTACAGTGATGTTAAGTTAAGGCTATCTTTGATCAAAATTATGGGGCTTCTAGTTGATAGAAAAGAGGAGAAGAATAACTACTAGATATATTTTGATGATAATATTAGAAGTTGAGATTTTATAATAACCATTTTTTGACACCAAGATGTTTTTATGAAAACTTCTTGTATCAAGCCATAATTTTTTCCCTCTAAAACGTGTATTTGTTTCTTTTAAAAAAATTGTGAAATGCTAAATATTTGAAATTAAATTCTCACTGTTGGAATAGATATTTCATTCAGTTGAGAAAGGAACATATAAGAATTGAGAATGAAGATGATGAAATTACTTGGGCTATAACAAATTGCAGGTTTCTATACTTCCCAAAATTGGATACACAACTTCACAAATTCCTGAGGTTCAAGATGTTCATTGGTGGTGGAAGAAGTTATGGAAAGTTAATTGCATTCCTCAAATATCTAGATTATTGAGCAAGGTTGTGGTTGCATTTTCTTACATTTGCATAGTTTAAAAGGGAATTTATTTGGTAAGGAGGAATGCAATTGCATAAAAATAGAACAAATGTTCAAATAAAGGAAACTGAAATCAAACTATGCTATGACCATTTTGTGTCTTGTTCTGACGCTGTTTTGTAATCTACAATCCCATAGCTAGTAGTCAATGTGTTGCAAATGTCCATATTGCTACTTTGCAATATTTTGCAATCTCTTGTCTAGGAAAAGAAAATTCAATTAATGATTTATCATGACCAATTGAAGGCATGGTTAATGCAAAAATGAGTTCATGTCAATTATGAACTTATCAAAGGAGAACAAGACTACAATAAGTAACACTATAATAAAAAAATATGGTTAGGAAAGAGACAAAAACTAGTTACCTTGGCACATTATTCGAAATAATGTGTCTAAAGATTTCATGTTCTTTGATGCACATTTCTCAACTATATAGGTAAAAGAACCTAAATGCATTATATTTCCTTGGAAAACATATTTGATTCTACAACAAACACTATCTAATATATAGTTTGTATTGATTAATGATGAGTTCAAAGGTAACAAGAATTTAACTATTAATGAACCTATTACCTAGCTAAAATTTTATGCATTTAAAAGTGTAGTTAAAAATTGTAGCAAGGAAGAGATTGGTAATCTAAAAAATTATTCACGCTGGTATCATTGGCATTGTAAGACAAATGGCATTATTTTATAACCAATAAGCATCTAAGACATAAAACCCAATTTTAGCAATTGGAAAATTTTTCCAAAAGTGATCTAGCATAGAGCCAAACTTAGTTATTAGTTTTGTTGTATGAATACTAAAACCATTTGCTTGAATGAATAACAAAAATTATTTCTATTTGTTTCCAATTTGAAACATGTATATGTTGAAGTCACATATAATTATGGTTGGATATTTGTCATTTATTTGTACTCTGTGTACACTATGTTCAGTTTTGAAAGTGCATTTATTTCAATAGCAACTTTTTGAGAAAGAGAGAAGTTTGTTTGTTGCAGTTTGTTGATTAGATAAAGAGATTTAATGTCTTTTACATGAGAAAATTCTTTATATACAAGTCCATGTTGTTTGACCCATTTTGGATCAAATGCCAATTTTTCCATTGTCAGTCCTTGTGATCGGTGGATTGTTCGAGCACATGCCAACTGAAAATGGAATTTCTCTTGGTTGAAAAAATTTCTATTGTTTGATTCAATGTGTCTATATATTTTGGTAATCGATGTCCAAGTAGGATGCATGCAATTTTTGAAATGATGATACATTTTGTTTCATTTTATTTTTCTAATTGTTGCATTTGCAAATTCACTCCAAACAATGTTATTGTAACCCTTTGTGTATGTTTTTAAAATGCCTTCAACAACATTGACCAATATGTCTTCTATGTCATAATTGCCACCTATTAGTTCAACCAAGATTCCTTTTTAAGGACAATAGCATAAGGAAAATCCATTTTCATGTTTCCATAGCTATTTGTGTTTGTTGAATCTATTTTCTTGTCAATTTCTTTCAAAGTGATTGTTTCTGAGTCAATGAGATATAACATCTTTGCATTGTGCTCTTGGACATATTTGTTTAAATAAAAGAGATATGGGACTGTTGGGTCATTTGACGGTTGTTTGTAACAATGTTTATTTAAATAAGCAATGTCATCATTAGTCTGTCAACATGTTCTAATTTTGTTAGAATTGATATGAAGTGTTTGTTTTCTTGTCGCATGACTTTGCGTAGCTCAAAAAATTTGACATTGTCTCTCTAGAAATTGTAAGCAAGCGTCATAACCTTACGACCTATCTTCTTGAATATCCATCAATCACCACAAAATGTTGTGCATGTAAAAGATCACCACAAAATATAATATCAAGATTTCCAAATGGTGTTATTACTGTATGCATGATTTCATGAAGCTTTTTGTCAATGTTATATAGCATTTGAGATCCTATTAATGATGCCTCATCTATGAGAAAAAGTCTAAGTCGTTCATATTCTTTGGTTCATAGATCCAATGTATTAGAGCTTAATGGAGCCATGTTCCATGATGACAATGGCAAATGTAATGTTGAATGCATTGTAACGTCCTTTGCAATATATCCAGTCTTGCCTGTAGATGCAACAATGAGTCCCTATTTTTATAAGGATCACTTTGCAACGATCTATTGCAATAGCACAATAATGCATGATAGGTTTCTTGTGCAATAAATGCTTTCCCTATTCCTGCACATCTAGTTAAAAATACATAAATTTCTATTTATGGATTGTTTCTTTTTTGCATAGGATAATATCCTTTGTTGTTGCTGTTGGTCTTCATTCAATTTTTTTCTAATCTCATAATAGGCTATTGTGTCCAAAACATAAGGTTGTTTAGTTACTTTAATTGTTGTTGAAATGGAGGTAGAACACATCTGATGTTTTATGCCATACTAGATATCATATTTTTCATTTTGTTTGAAGTCACTATGTTCATTAGCAAAAATTCCAAATGAAAAGAGTTTGTCATTTTGGATTTCAATTTCAATTGCTACAACATCGATGTTCCCCCTAATGTAATTATAGGAAATATATATTTTTTAATGGAGTCAATAACATTTTTATGAGAAAAATATGTCTCAACCATGTTGCATGGTTTGGTTTTAGGTTGTTTTTAGTTTCTCTATATGGAATGTATAGCATGATTTTTTCTCAGTAATAGTTTTTAGGATCTTTGTGTTGGTTATAGTATAAAAATCATATGATACATGAATGCCTTTTTCTATTGGAATTTGGTTTTATAGTTAAGTGATTTGAAGTATATTATTTTAAGAAAATATCCTCAAATTCAGGATGATGTGAAATCTCTTTGTCATTCATTAGTGAGCACATCATATCTTCATAATCATCATTCTCTTTTTCCAAGAAAAGACGTATTTTGAGAATATATGTTCGATTTTCAACTTGAGATGTGTTAATAAAGATAACTTTTCGTGAAGATGAACACAAAGGTAATGAAAGAATAATATGCATAGCTTGTCTACTTGACATTTGTTGCATATTTAACAATGTGTTGTTGAGTTTTTAAATAGTTTCAATTTTGTTATTTACACTACAAGAAAACTCTTCCTTAATTTTTTTGAATGCAGATGTCATTGTCTAATCCATTTTTGTCATATAGGAACTACAATATGATGTTTCAACATATGCATCTAGGATTAATTTTTCATCTGTGTTTTCCTTCTACAGTGACAAGATTTTTTTTTTTGTAAATGCGTTTATCCAAATTTCAAATGGTTTCCTTTGTAGCAATATGAAAGGGTGTGAAACACAAAAGCAAAGAAGGGAAATATATTCAGGTTCTAGTACTCCAAGGTTTGTCAACAAAACATCAAATGTTGTGTTTCTAACATAGGTTTTGTTTTCCTGAATAAAATAAAGTCTTTTTTTTCAATTGTTCATTTTTATTAGCACTTTGTTTAAGTGGTTTTAAGATAGTTGTTTTACTCATTGGAGGAAATGGGAAATTAAATCTATAGGTAGAGCGATGGTATATTTTGTAAGTTGCAGTATGATGATGTGCCTAGATTTTAAGCATTTCTTTAGACAACAATCTGAATCATAAGATAGATAGTAGTCAAGAAATGCAACAAAATCATGATTAGAATAATGTTGAAATATAGGTGCACTTTGTATCCAAATCAAGCCATGGTCATGTCCATTTCCTTTGCTTTGGAATTATGTCATTGAAACAAAATTCTTGTACCTTTTTGAAGAGTTCATCATTCTTGCGTAGAATTTAGGGTGTAGATTTGAAAATGCTCATGAAATTTCCTAAATGACAAGACTCAAATATACTCTACTGCTCTACGGAATTCAATTCACATTCTAGAACACATAACATAAACATGCATCAAGAAATAACACACATACACTGAGCTTTATCTAGGGGAAAGAAGTTGCTCAAAACTCCTTCCTATCTGTATTGCATTAATCAAAGAATATATATGAATACATATTCTTGCTCAAGCCTGAACACAACCTGCAAATGTATATTTTATTCCCTCTTCCTAACTAACTAACTCTAGACAACACTTAGCCAATTTTCAAGCTCTCCAAGCTCTTATTTCCTTGCATTGTTCCTTGAGGAATTAGGCCCAAGCTAATTAGGAAAATTCCTTAATTGGATTGTGCAATTCCTTTAGGCTGATCCTCTTATTGCATGCACCACCTATACACATTGGAATAGTCTACAACTGATAGTACATTGCCTTGGAACCTCCACCTCAACTGGGTAACTTGAATTCTCTGTAGGCAACAATTATTTTGGGTATATTGATCAGTTAACTGGTTGATCACCGAGTGTGATTGAAGTCGCAATGCACAACTTTATCTTCCACTAGTGCCTCTAACACTTAAAACTAGTTTAACTGACAATAACACAATTTAACTTAATTAAATTGCTACAAATTAGAAATCAGTCATGTGTAACTTAAATAAAGTATTGTAACTCAAATTAACTAAGCTAATAGGGTGACACAAGCCATGTCACTCAAGTTAACTCATCCAAGTTGTATGCTGAAATGGAAACACAAACTTTCTCTAGTTTAACCAAGGAAAATCAAACTGAGATTTCTTTGCTGCATTTTCAGCAATCCCTCTCAGCAAGAAAGGGATTCTTAGTTACCCTGATCCTACCTATACGGAACTTGAATTTCCACTTTGATAAATCCTATGTTAAAATTTTTTTCGTCATGTTCCTCTGTTGGAATGTAATATAAAAACATTATCTGCCTTTGCACACAATCCCATAGATTGTGATACCCGATATCTATATGCTTGGATCGATCATGAAAAAATAATATTTAGAGAGCTTGATGTAACTTTTATTATCATAGTATATCATAGTAGGATCCATAATATGAAAAAAAAATTCCACAAGAATCTTTATCATCCAGATCGCCTCACATGTTGCTTCATTAGCAGTCATGTATTCTACTTCTGCTGACTTGAGAGTGTTTTCGGGAAAACTAGTGTCTTTTCGATCTGCTAGTCCCACTAGGATTGGCAGCTATCCTAGAAACGAACAATCAAAGCAATTTGCAATTTCCTCTATGTATGATAGATAAGAGAGAAGCAAAGGGACCAACTTGGATCTTCTGCTTGACTCCTTGCTTGATTTCTCTCTCCTTTGATAGAGCTTGCGCCTCTTATCCTACTTATCTTGCTCAGAGAATACCTGTATAGACAAAGTAAAAAAACACCATCCAAGAATCTTGATCTATTATATCATAAGCAATGCAGAATCAGAAATACATTGGACATACAATGGCATTCACAAATAACAACATTCACAAATGCACGATTGTATGGAGGAAAACTCAAAGAACTTTATGAAAATAGAAGGGAGAATTACAACCCAGCTGTCTGATCCAGGAGGGATCCATTGATAGATGTTTGCAAGGGTGTGAGTCATCTCTGGGTTTTTGATTAGTGTCATTCCACTTGTTGTTTTTGGTTCCACTTGGATATTTCTTGGATCTCTTACTCATCCCAGGGCGAATTTAGAGAAACAAGTGTCAAAGGATAAGTTTCTAGAAGATTCCATGAGCATCCACTTAGCAAATTGTCTCGAACATTTGTCCATTCTCGCTCATCGCACCCCACAAAAGGCCTCTTAAGTATGCATCACACCTAGCTATGTAGGAGTCAGTATGCATCGAACCTTGATAGTGGAGCAGTCAGTATCGTCCAGTTTTGGCCAGTTCTGAGTGGTTTTTCAGGTGGAACTTTTGGGGAATGATGTAATCAGTTGACCATGATCTTTTAGGGTATGAAACAAGACTTTTAGGGGTTAAAGAGCCCTTGGTTTATCGACATATAAGATTGGGGTTACAGTGCCCAAATATGTCTATAACAGTTGCCTCCTAAAGCATGAAGTCGTAAATCTTTGATGTCGGGTGAAATGCTTTAACATGAGGATTCGAGGTATTTGAACTAGAAGGTGACCTATATAAGATACAATACAATACATCATCATCATATAATTTTCATGATCTATCTGAGGCGGGCATTCCCATGCTCATCTTGATAAATTCATTTTCATGTACATAGGACAGATAATCGTCTGTAGTTGCAGAATGGTGATTCTTTACATGTAGAGTCATCATCCCTAGCTTGGATGATCATCTGCATAGCTTCTGTGTACATTTGATGTCTTTATATTCCTAAATATATCGCAGCCTGGATGGATGAAACTAGATCCGGGGTCTTCAAAATCGTTCAATCTTCACCCGATGTACAGGTCGATCCATGTGAAAAGGTGTCCTGAAGTCGAACATGGAAAGACATCACCTAATTACCAGCCAATAATGTAAGCTGCTAACAGGCACAAGAGGAATCACTGATAATGATAATGACCCTCAAGGTACTATAGTACAAATCACATGGTGTCAATATATGATTCGATGTCGAACACCATGAAAAATCTTTTGGTCAAAGGCCATTAATGTAAACCTATCGCCGGAAGTGAGAAACTTGCCATTGAGGCATGCAAGCTTCAAAGTACTAAAAGGGTTGTTTCTAAGTCAACTTCTTGGATAATGAGTTGATGTCGACAAGAAGTGACCTATCGTAGGAGGGCCTTAATGTATCCCATATCTACGACATGAAACGAAGCAAATGTTTTTCTGGAGGTGAAAACGATCTGATGATACAAGGTTCGGGAATGGCGGTCATGAAAAATGGAGGGTGAAGGTATTGCAGTGGATGAGGCATTAACTAGATGGTGAATTCTATGAATGACTTCTCTTGAACATATCGCGACACTTTTACGGATTGGTAGCATTAACCCCAAAATATGGATGGTATGGAGGACCAATGGTGATATGACTGGTGAATGGAATAACCCAACCCGACTCAATCATGGTGATGGAGTGAAAGTGTCATGTTCAAGAGCCACTTGCTACCAATAAAATTCTTCAAGTTTTCTTCCCTTTTTTCCGAGTCATTGCTGACCAGTACCTCTTTATTTTTTTCAAGCTTGAGGAGGATAACATATGCTTGTTCTATAATTTTCTCTTCGGGCAAACCTGACGCTATGTTTTAGCGAGTCTAATGACAGTGAAACTCGTTCTTGTCTGGGTGGACAGGTTTGTCACTATTTTTTTTACGAGTTTAATGACAAAGACAACTCGGTCCTTTTCATGTTTAGAGAGTTTGAAAAGGGACGAAAAGGAAACTCCAGCAGTTCTTTTTTTTAGCATAATCCCTTAAGTCTGAAAAAAGATTAAAATAATACAAAATGGATGACTTTTGCGATCACTTTAGAGAGCCGAAAAATACAAGCGCTCGAACTTTTTCATGAGATAATCCCTCAGGTCTGAAAATTTTAAAATATACAGGAGGGATGGCACTTCCAATCACTTTAGTAAGTTGGAAAGGCTAATAGCTCAATAATCTTTTCATTCTTAATGAGTCTAAAAAGAGTTTAAAGGAGACTTGTTGTTGAGGAATGCGTGGTGTTTCAGGGTAGCAACTGATTCCAGGTAAGCTTGGAACTTCTCAAAACATGGTGATGTGAAGAGGGTGGCTAATAAGACCAGTCGTCATAGCTGTTCCTCAAAAAGGTAAACAATCAAGTGAAAGCATATGATCGGCCAAAAGAATGGAGGTGATGGCAGGAACACAACCAAGGCTCAAAAGGCTAATAGCAGGGCAATCACAAAGGTTATTTAACGAGGGTGGATTCAGTTTTTAACGAGCTTAAACCTGTAGAAACTATGCTCAGTTGGAAGGTTTATTTTTTAACGAGCTTGAACTTTGCCGAAACATTACTCATTTGGTAGGTTTATTTTTTAACGAGCTTGAACCTTGCGGAAACATTGCTCATTTGGTAGGTTTATTTTTTAACGAGCTTGAACCTTGCGGAAACATTGCTCATTTTCCTTTCTATGTAAGTTAGGAACGACCAAACTAAAAAGCTAAAAAAAAACTATAAAGCTAAGGAACTACTGAGGTTAGGTAGGATGGCTTCATCAGTAGTTTAGACAAAACCCTTCCTTTGCTCCGTTTGTGATGCAGACATTGTCAGACCAACACCTAACCTAAGAAGTTGAAAAACTAAAAAGCTAAAAGGTTAAAAATTTAAAAAGCTAAAATGATAAAAAATGAAATTGGTCATTTTTAGCTTGCATAAAAAGGTTTGCATGCCCCCAGGCATCAAGAAAACGAGAGTCTCCAGGTAACCATATGGAAGTCACTTCGGTTCAGCAAGATTGTTTTGTCAACAGAGCCGACGAAAAACTCCCTTGGCTTTGTCCATCAAATAGACAAAGGTGAATGGTGTGAGATAACACTTCCAATCACATAACCTATAGGGAAACCTATCTTTTCAGCTGGGTTCGTCTACCTAAGCAAACCAGGGTGCATGCCCCCTAAGCTTCGTTACATTCACAAGACTACTCACGGTAATTAGGTGGATGGAATGAAGGTTGAGGAAACACTCTTGGTACAAAAGGACCATTTAGGGATGATGGTTGACTTGGAGCTGTGTTTGAACCAGGAAATGAAAGCTGGTCAACAGTGACAATTTTTCCTTCATGCGTAAAATCCATCACTCGAAAGAGTGTTGAAACAATAGCTTCCATGTTGTAAACATAGTCACGTCCGAGGAGTAGATTGTAATCTAATGGTCCTTGGACTACCATCACATTCAAGTGAACGATTTTCCTTCTCAAAGTTATCGACAACTTGGGAAGGATCCCTAATGGTTGAGTGGTTCCTTTGTTAAAGCCTGACAATATTTTTGTAGCAGGCATAAGTGATGGCGAACCAAGCGCTTTCCAAGTAGTTGAGGAAAGGATACTCACTAAATCCCCTTCATCTATGATAGTTCCAGACACGATAATTTTATAAACTTATACTATGATCCAGAATGGTACATTAGAAGGAATGCAGGATCTTGCTAGTCGATTCCAATCAAAGGAATTAACCAAACTACTTAGAGGGGGTACCAAATAAATGGGTGAAATAACCCCTTGAGTAGCGGGAACTGGGGGGTTCTCTTCCTGTTGTGAAGGAATGGGTGGATTGCCCCCAAGTTCATCAGACTCTGAATTAACAAAAAGAATTTGAACAGTATCATTCTCACTCTTTTTAGGAAGGGTATCATCTAAAGGTGGACCTCCTGGAGGTAAAACTGGGTCGACTACCATCTCGACCTGTTGCCTTTGGTCCAATATGAACTCAGAAGATTCACTTTCAACGATAGGCGTTTTGACTGACAATTGAGTCATGTCAGTCGGATTTTCAACTAGTAAAGGACTTGGGGAGAGTTTCTTGTATCCAGATGGAAGTCGCTGTGGTGAAGTAGGATGGTTACGCAAGATTATTTTGGCCTCATCCAAAAAAGGACAACGGGGAAGGTGATGGTCCCCTTCACATAATCCACATGGAATTTTGACCTTTCCTTTCTGTCCAGTGACTTCATTGTCACTAGTTGATGGTGTGCTGTCAACATGATCACCAGAGGTTGATGGCACCGGACGGTGTGAACGGGGAGACCATTCTCTCAAGATCCACTGAAGGAAGGACAATCTCGATGAAAATGGGTTCCTCTGCAAATTACACAAGGAAATCTAGGAGATTTGGTGTGTGGATTTTCACCAGATGATTCATGGTTACCCCCTTGCTTAACTGACTTCTTCTTCTTCTCCTTCCCTTTCTTCTTCTTCTCAGCTACTTGGTTACTAGTATCACTATTTTCACCAAGCGAAGAGGAAGAAGGGGAGGGAGAAACAAATGAAGAAGGAGGTGAAGGGTCAACTTCAGTATCAACTGGTTGCTGATTCAATTGCTGAGGAATCATGTTATTTTGAACCACAGAGGTTGAGAATAGCCATACTAGCAAGCCAATATTAAGTCTCGGAAGGGACAAAGTGGCCATATGAGGTGCACCAATATTTCCCCAAGAAGTAAAAGGACTAGGAATCCCCTCCAAAAGGATTCCTTGATTGGTGGACTCCATTATCTCAACCTAAGACCAATGAAGGAACATGGATGTTATTCCAAAATTAATAAATTTTAATGATGCTTTGACACAACTTTTGGTTTTTCAATTTTTAAGAGTCGAGAAAAAGATAAAGATTACTCTAGTCCCCTTCGATTTTTAATGTGCCTGAAGTGACAAGTGCTTATATGGACCTTTTCTTTTAAGGAGTCAAAAAGGAACAAAAGTGACTACTCTTGAGATCTAGATAGAGGGATTACCAAACCAATCACAAAACTGCAAAATACACCTTGGTGATAAATTAAAGAGAAATTACCAAGGACTTATGTACGGTAGTCAATCTTCTCGAATGTTGTGTTCAGTGCATTGCGATCGATAGAGCGATAGACACGACTTCCTATGGATAAAGGATATAGTCCTATTGTGGTCTCCCAATATATACTCGATGGTATGGGGAGCACAAGTCTGTGCTAGCACTTGTCGTATCAAAGAGGAGGAATCACCCAACCTTCGATGAAAATGATAGTTACTAGATTTTACAACACTAGAACATGTCTTTAGCCTAGACCTCTAGATGTGTTGCGTTAGGTTCCAAAGCATTGTTAAGTTCATTGAAATTTATTTTAGAGTTGATCTTGTTTAGAAGTTTTCCTTTCAATTGTTCACCACGTGATGTAGATGTAAAATTCCTAAATATGCAATCTAAAATGATAAACAATCATTGTTTATTTTTAGCAATGAAAATCCTAGCTACTAAGGAAAGAAGATTACGATCCTTTCAAACAAAGAGAAAATAGCACACGCTAAATGCACTTTTCCTAAATCATTGTTCGCACATAGTCTAAATGCACACAATCATTTTATGGAAAGTAAAGAATAAAGTACATCGATATGATTTGGAAGGTTATTGAGCTACCAACAGGGCATCTAGAATGCTTGTAAGTCAGATGTTCAAATCATAAACTAAACCGAAGATTGATTGAAGCAGCATTTATCTACTTTGCAATTGCAGAGCATGAGCAGTTCGAAGGCTATCTGGCTAACTTCAGGATCTATCTATAGTTTATAAAACGAACAATCAACAAAAAACAAACAAACTATTCAATCCCCAGCGGAGTCGCCATTTTGTTTCCGGGAAAACTAGTGTCTTTTCGGTCTGCTAGTCCCACTAGGATTGGCAGCTATCCTAGAAACAAACAATCAAAGAAATTTGTGATTTCCTCTATGTATGATAGATAAGGAAGAAGCAAAGGGACCAACCTGGATCTTCTGCTTGACTCCTTGCTTGATTTCTCTCCCCTTTGATAGAGCTTGCACCTCTTCTCCTACTTATCCCGCTTAGAGAATACTTGTAGAGACAAAGTAACAAAACACCATCAAAGCATCTTGATCTGTTGTATCATAAGCAATGTAGAATCAGAAATACATTGGACATAAAATGGCATTCACAAATAACAACATTCACAAATACATCATCGTATGGAGGAAAACTCAAAGAACTTTATTAAAATAGAAGGGAGAATTACAACCTAGCTCTCTGATCCAACATCATCCTCCCAACATCAAAGCCCTCTTCACCTCATGAAAAGAAAAATCACCCAACAATGCAATGCGCCTTCTCAGATACAAACTATCAACACTTCCTTACAAATTACCAAATTCCAGCCTCTAGATCTCTCATATGAGGGATCCATTTATAGATGTCTGCAAGGGTGTGAGTCATCTCTAGGTTTTTTATTAGTGTCATTCCACTTGTTGTTTTTGGTTCCACATGGAGATTTCTTGGATCTCTTACTCATCCCTAGGTGAATTTAGAGAAACAAGTGTCATAGGAGAAGTTTCTAGAAGATTCCATGAGCATCCACTTAGCAAACTGTCTCGGACATTTGTCCATTCTTGCTCATCACACCCCACAGAAGGCCTCTTTAGTATGCATCGCACCTGGCTAGTGTAGGAGTCAGTATGCATCGCAGCCTGACAATGGAGCAGTCAGTATGGTCTAGTCTTGGCCAGTTCTGAGTGGTTTTTTAGGTGGAAATTTTGGGGAATGATGTAATCAGTTGACCATGATCTTTTAGGGTATGAAACAAGACTTTTAGGGGTTAAAGAGCCCTTGGTTTATTGACATATAATATTGGGGTTGCAGTGCCCAAATATGTCTATAATAGTGAGCCACTGATATTTTCTTCCTATTGTACCAGGAACTCGCTGTGGACCCAACACTAAAAATTCCTCCTGATGTACTCTTTTAATCTAATGGAATCCCCACCCAATATCTATCTGTGAAGCCTCACAGATTCACTCCCTCTATCTGTTTGTACCATAGTCCAAACTAGGTGGTACCTCTAAGGTACCTTAGAACATGCTTAGTCGCCCTCCAAAATAATTTGGTTGGCCTAACCATAGCTTGACTAAGTTGGTTAACTGCATAACACATATCTGGTCGGGTGTTCACAAGATACATTAGTGAACCCACTAGATTTCGATAAATGGTAGCCTCCACTACTTCACCTGAAGTAGCATCCTCTTTCCTCCAACTGGTTGCTATAGGTGTCTCCATGGGTTTTCTACTCTCCATCCAGAACTTACAAGCAAGAAAATTCAAGCTACCGTCAAGGGCATACACACGTCTTAGTCCATAGAAAGTCGTCCTTATAGCTATAAAGAATTGATCCTACAAATTCGATCCTCTTGCAATAACAACTTCAAAATTTCTACTCTATTATGAATCCTACCTTGATACCATATATAAATTAGTGTGTAGATCTGAAATTTCTCATGAAATTTACTAAATTACAAGACTCAAATCTACTCTATTGCTCTGTAGAATTCAATTCACAATATAGAACACATATCATAAACATGCATCAAGAAATAACACACAGACATAGAAATTTATCTAGGGGAAAGAAATTGTTCAAAACCCCTTCCTATATGTATTTCATTAATCAAATAATAGAGATGAATAAATATTCTTTCTCAAGCCTGAGCATAACCTGCAAGTGTATAATCTATCCCTCTACCTAACTGACTGACTTTGGATAACACTTAACCAATTTTCAAGCCCTCTAAGCTCCTATTTCCTTGCATTGTTCCTCGAGGAATTAGACCCTTATTAATTAGGAAAATTCCTCAATTGGATTTTGAAATTCCTTTAGGATGATCCTTTGACTACATGCACCAGTTGTACATATTGGAATAGTCTACAACTAATAGTACGCTACCTTGAAACCTCCACCTCAACTGGGTAACTCAAATTTGTTGGAAATAATACTGAGAGGGGGGTGAATCAGTATTATCAGATCAATAATTTTATTTCCCAAACAGATTTATATACGTTGCTTCAATGAAGTGAAATAGCATGTACACGCAACTGTGCTTAAAGAAACCAGCGTATATGAAAAGAACTTGTGATTTAGACAGTCTATCATGTGTTGAGCTTAAACCAATATATCAGAGATTTATTAGATAGTGCAGTAAAAGAAGAATAAAGCATCACACATAAGCAACACACATGAACACCAAGATTTAAGGTGGAAACCTAATGTAGGTAAAAACCACCTACTATTGTCGTCTCTGTCTTCTTTTAATAATAAGAAAATATATTTACAATCTTGTACTGGTGCAAACTCATACCAATACGCAGGCTTCTACCTGCAAAAGGTTACAACCTTCTCTCGTTTTCCAACTTCTACTGGAAGGGAGGTACAACCCCCTAGCTCTTGTACTAGCCAATATGTTTACTAGTACATAGGTGATAGCCTACAAAAAATTCCACTCTTCCACCAAGGACCACATTTCATGAATTTTCAGGCTAGATACTCCTAGATCAAAACACCACAAGATGAAGGCTACATTTCATCAAATGTTCTCATTGGACCCATCAAAGCCTTTTAAACTTAAACTGCATCAGCCAATATTCAGTTAATCTGAACAATCAGATCACGGACATCAAAACACTGTGTTAAACCCTGAACCCTACATCATCATCCAGAACAAGTTGTAACCTCAAAGATCATGCATTAGAGTGTATACGCTACTTGGTTGAACCCAACCTGTGTGTATACGCTACTTCCTTTAACCCAACCTGCGTATATCTCTAAAGATACTGAATCATAAACTTCTAAACCACAGACTGTACCAATTAGTGACATTCTGAAGATCTACTATCATATTACAGAGTTCAAAATAGATAGCAACAAGGATCACCCTTCCTTCTCAATCAATCAATCAATCAGACTCAATTTCCTTATACAATAGTTCTACGTTCAGATCTAAGAAGACTTCATTGACAGACAATAGTAAAACAATAGAATTTGATCAGATAGATCAGTCAGATCTGAAAATAAGCTTTTCTTTTTGTATACGCTACTTGAAAGAGTCGAACCTGTGTGTATACGCCCTTTGGCCGAGACGAACCTGCATACAAATCTGCAAATTTTGACTTAGAACTTTGCTGCAATTCTAGACTTCAGACAAACCCAGATCATGATAGATAACTAACAGAACAGGCACAAAACATTAGATCTAGTCTCAACCAATATCATATCATTAAAGTTCAAGTCATTTCAAGTTTCATGATTTCTGATCCAATGTTGAACACAAGGTGCACATGAATATTTCACATCCAGCCCCAAACATAAGCCTACAGCATAATATATACTTCAGATAGAAGTACTCCTTAGAATCTCATTGCTTACACACCTTGGCCTAATGATCTTCTCCTCCTTATATACTCTCAGGCCTTTCTCAATACCTTGGACCAAAGCCACTTAGGACCAATACCTTGGACCCAATACCTAGGGTCAATACCTTGGACCAAATGCCTTGGACCAATTACCTTGGACCAAAAACATTGGTTTTCCAACATGTACATGCTTTTCCTCCTATGAAAGTGTGTGTATATGTTATACACTACTTTTGTTCTATTAAACCACATGTATATGTGCCTTGGACAAAGTGAACCAACGTATACCTCTCTTTCTTCATTCTTTGGAGTCTGGTCTGTAATCTTTTGTTGTTGACCTTCTACACTATAAACTTTCATCTGAGTGTTTTTCCATCAAGGACAACACATGTATCATAATGCCAACAATCTGCCCCTTTGGACTTGATGGCAACAACAACACCAAGACACTCTCCCCCTTTGAAATCAAGGGAAAAGGGCGAACCAAGATATTCTCTCCCCTATGATGTTCATGCTCCCCCTAAGTACATGCTGAATTGTCTAATTGAGTTCCCTTTTGTACATGCTGAGATGTACTGAAACCGTCCATGCTCCCTGTGAGAACAAGCAGAGTCTACAAAAATATTCTCCAAAAGAATAACATGACTCTATAACTCAACTATGTGAGTATGACCTTCCTATCACCAATGACTCATACATACATCCATCTCCCAACCAAGTGGGGATATACAAAATTTGACTCATCCACCCAACCAAGTGGGATATAAAAATTGTTTATACATGACAGAAATATAATTGCATCATCCATCCCATGCAAAGTGGGGATACAAATTACATCATTTCTCCAATAGGACTCATTCAAATGTATGAGAAGACATATCACACCCTAGACTTTTACATGACTTAAGCAACAAAAGGTATAAATATCTGAAGTCATAGCTGGACTCAGCAACCATAATGCCAACAATGCAGAATGCGAGTGAAGGCTAATGCTCCCCTGAACCTGTGCTACCTATGCATTGTTAACAAGTCAATGATCAAGGCATCTTTGTTAGTTAGATAAAAAATAATGAATAGAGCATATCAATATACTATAATTGTCAACATCAGATAGAGCACCCATATCAGAGTCTGCCCCATTGTTTTTCTTATGTGAAAAACATATATGCTCCTTGACCCATAGAAACCCGCGTGTGTACACAACTATACTTCGTGAAACACATGTATAATAACCTTTCTCTGAAAAATTGGATTTAACAGTAGGAAGATGCAGCAACTACTCCCAGCTTTTGTATGAGATATTCAAATGTTTCTCTAGGCAGTGGTTTAGTGAATATATCAACAACCTATGTTATGCTCTTGACCTGCAAGAAGATACCAGTATACCAAATATGCGAAGAAATATACCCAGAACACAACACAATAAGAAATAACAACAAGTATTTTATTATTCAGAAAAGGAAAGCAATGTTCAATTGCCACTTCGAGGGGGCAATCTCCAATAGAGCTGGGCTCAATTAGAAAATAAGACATGACGCTCCTCGAGGGGAGTCTCTATCCTTTATATAGGATTCATACATGCAATACCATGGGCCAATACCATGGTTCTTATTAATACAATCTATCTAATACCATGGCCCATTTGCAACTAACTGTGGTCCCTTCTTTAAATGTGGGTCAACCACTTACAATTATTAATATGGGCTTTATTTACTCTTTACTTAACTATAACTATGACTCGATCCTATTACATAAATAAGGGGGTTAGGGTTGGACCCTAACATGCCCTCCCCCATAAGAATAGCCTTGTCCTCAAGGCTGAAGCTGCGGAAACTGTTGAAGGACAGTGGTTGGTTCCCAGCTCGCATATTCCAGAGAGGTATCTTTACACTTGACGAGGACTTCCTTGATCGTGCAGCCGTGTAGGTGCCGTTCTATTGTGTCAAGAACTTGTTCAAGTTGGAGCCAGATTGACCCTTCTTCATCTAATTCAGGTATAATGGTTTGAATTCGGCAATGGTTCCCAATCACTTTCTTGAAGCATGAGACACGGAAGACTAGATGGATTTTTGCAATGGGTGGCAAAGCTAGCTTGTAGGCGACTTCTCCAATGCTCTAAAGTACTTGATACGGTCCATAGAATTTTGGAGATAATTTCTGACAACCCTTGTCTTTGAGTGATGTTTGCTTATATGGTTGCAACCTCAAAAATACTTGATCCCCTTCTTGAAATTGGCGTTTTGAACGATGTTGATATGTCTGTTGCTTCATGCACTTTTGAGCTTGATGGAGATTCTCTCTAAGGTGTGCCCGCATGGTTGTGCAGTTCTATAGGAGTTGATCCACTGCTTGTACCTTCGAGCATCCCTTGATATAAGAAGTAGATGAAGGATGGAGTTGACCATAAACTGCTTCATATGGAGTCATTTTTGTGGTGGCATGATAGGTGGTGTTATACCACCATTCAACTAGAGGTAACCAATGTACCCATAGATGTTGCTTTTTTGAAGTGAAACACCTAAGGTAGGTCTCCAGACATTTGTTGACTGCTTCAGTTTGATCAGCAGTTTGGGGATGATAGGAAGTATTGAGTTGTAGTTGGGTACCTTGTAGCCTGAAGATTTCCTGCCAGAAGTTACTAGTGAAGATCAGGTCACCATCAGACACAATGGAAGTGGGCATGCCATGCAATTTGAAGATCTAGTCCATGAAAGATTGAGTTACCAAAGTCGGTGTAAAAGGGTGGGGTAGGGCACAAAAATTTGCATACTTAGAAAGTCTATCCACAACCACCATGATGACTGACTTGTTTCCTAACTTCAAAAGACCCGTAATGAAGTCCATAGAAACCTCCGTCCAAATTGAGACCAGGATGGACAATGGCTGTAATGTGCCTGGGGATTTGACTGTTTCTCCTTTGTGGCGCTAACATACATTGCACTTAGCTACAAAAGTAAGAATGTCCTTTTTCATGCCCGTCCAAAAGAATGAACATCGAGTGCGATCATAAGTCTTCTGAAAGCCTGAATGGCTTGCAGTGGGGGATGAGTGCAAATCCGCCAAAATGCGACTTTTGAGGGTGGATGTTGGTGATATCACGACTCTGTCCTTATAGCAAAGAATCTCATCCTGCGAAGAGTAGCCCGCTGTGGAATTTGGATCCGCCTGCAATTTATTAATGAGTTGGGAGAGCAAGGGATGTAAAAACCATTCCTTGCAAGCCTCTTCAATCAATTATGGAATGGGAAGGGAGATTGCGAGCAGGGTGCTTTCCTCCTCAAATTGGCATGATAACACATATGCTACAACATTTTCACGCCCTTTCTTGTAAATTATTTCATAATCATATCCCAGCATTTTGGAGAGCCATTTATTTTGTTGTGGTGAGGATAGGCATTGCTCCAAAAAATATTTAAGGCTTTGATGGTCTATGCAGATTTAGAAATGCCACCCCAATAAGTATGGTCGCCAGGTATCTACTACATGTAAGATGGCCATCATCTCCTTCTCATAAGTAGATTGTCCCAGATTTATCCCACTTAGTTGTTGGCTAGTGAAGGCCAAGGGTCGACCTTCCTACATTAAGACTACCCCAATACTCGTACCTGAAGCATCACATCAATCACAAAAGATTGGTGAAGTCGGGTAATGCTAATTCGAGAGTGGAACACATGGCATGTTTGAGAGCTATAAATGCCTATTGTGCTTCATCATTCGAGAGAAATGAATTTTTCTTGAGGAGGTGAGTGAGGGGTCTAGCAATGCAACCATAATTGTGCAAAAATTTGTGATAGTAGCCTGTGAGACCCAAAAATCATCTCAAGCTCTTCAAGGTCTTTGGTTGAGGCCAATCCTACATTGCTTGGATCTTTTTGGGGTCCACCCTGACACCTTCATGCCCCACAATGTGGCCCAAATACTCAACTTATTCCATGCCAAAAGAGCACTTGGACATTTTGACAAATAATTTATGCTTATGGAGCAGTTGCAAGAGCAGATCTACATGCTGAAGATGTGTGGCCCAGGTGCGGCTGTAGATGAGGATGTCATCAAAGAAAACAAGGACAAATTTTCTGAGATATAGTTTGAGCAGGTGGTTCATGAGGCTCTCAAAAGTGGATGGGGCATTACAAAGACCAAATGGCATGACCAGGAACTCATAATGGCCTTCATGAGTTCATAAAGTAGTCTTTGGAATGTCTACTTCTTTCATGCGAATTTGGTGATAGCCTGAGCGAAGGTCGAGCTTAGTAAAGAATTGAGCCCCATTTAGTTCATCCAGCAAATCATCGACAACCGGGATGGGAAATTTATCTTTGACCGTCAACTTGTTGAGGGCCCTGAATTCTAGACACATATGCCATTCCCCATCTTTCTTGAGCACCATGACCACAGGTGATGAATAAGGACTAATGCTAGGATGAATGATGCCTGCTTCCAAGAGTTCCTTGATGATTTTTTCAATTTCATTATTTTGGGCGAACAGATATCTATATGGGCGCACATTTGGTGGTTGGGCCCCTGGAACCAAAGTAATGCTACGATCATGTTCCCCCCTCGAGAGTGGAAGCTCATGAGGCTTGTCAAATACTAGTAGATGGTTGTTTAATATCTGTTGCATCTCAGGACGAATATGAAGAGAAATGGGTTCGAAGGTCTGGATGGCATTAAATTGGGCTATAACTCCATGGTGGCCCTTTTTTAACAAATTTTCCATCTTATGTGAGCTGATGATAGAGGGATCACCCACCTGGCATCCGCGGAGGGTATTTGTGTGGTTGTTCTGCTTAAAGCTCATATATAACTCCTAGAAATCCATTGTGATTGGGCCAAGTGTGCGGAGCCATTCAGCACCCAAGACAATGTCACACCCTGCAATGTGTATGGAAAACATGTGGGTCTTTAATTGATAATCCCCCATTTGAAGTTTGACATTTTCACAATGGCCTTCACATTTCATTGTCCCCCCATCAGCAATTTGGACCTGGAAGTTAGAGACTACTCTGACAAAATAACACACTGCTTTCGCGACTCTTTGATGGATAAAGTTATGCATACTGCCACTATCAATCAAGACTACTATAGGGTGATGCTTAATAAAACCTCTGATTTTGATAGTTTGGGGAGAAGAAATCCCTACCAAAGCATGAAGCGAGATAACTGGTTCTTCAAGTACATTGTCCGGCCGGTGGTCCTCATCTTCCTCCTCTGGTTCCTCAAGTGGCGGGGCTTCCTCCAATGAATTGTGATCAGTAGCATCAATTTGAAAGAATTTGGGCTCCTTGCATTTATGCGGGGGAGTATTTCTCATCACAGTAGCAACAAAATCCTTGCTTTCTTCTTTCCACCATTTCCACTGAAGACACCTTTTGAACGTTGAGTGTTTTGGTAGTGCTTTGAGCCTTGGTGGGGTGACCCTTGGCTATGAAATTTGGGTGATTGGACTGGGCCGCTAACGCACGTTCTACTTCACAAGCTATCTTGCAAGCATCCAACCATGAGGTTGGGTGCTGCAGTCAGACATGGACTTGTATGGCTTCTTTGGGACCACTGAGAAAACATTCCAAGTAGAACTGATCATGTAGACCTCCTGTGCGAAAGGCTAAGGCTTCAAACGCTGTAATATATTCATTCACTGTTCCTGTCTGTCAGAGCTTAGTGAGACGACCCAAAAAGTTAGATTCATGGTTAAAGTAATCTGTAAGAGATTTTGCGAATGTCTGCCAAGTCACGGGCCTTCCATAGAAATGTTGATGCCACTGCCACCATTGCCATCTTTCATTGTTCAAGTACATGCTACCCACACTAAGTTGAGTCACATCATCTATGATGTGATTCAGTGTGAAATATTGCTCCATTTGTGCTAGCCATGTGGCCGGATGAGAGCCATCAAATTTATACACGTCCATCTTGGGTGGTCGCGTTTGGCACTGTTGGTGGTTGCTAAAGAGGTGAAGAGAATGGCTAGACTCACCCTCAACGTTTTCATTGAAAGCATATGCCTCCGAGTGTTCCTCCGACTTGCCCTTTGTGAGCATGTCAGCTAAGGTCTTGAGTCACGTTAGTACTGCGTCCAACTTTGTTTCAAGGGTGTTGATCTTCTCATTGGCCATAGCTTGAGCTCTAGTTTGTACCATGCACCAATCTAGTGCACTTAAAATTTGGGACCGCCTAGATTTTTTGACGCTAACAAGTGAATGGTACCACCTTGCTCAGCTCATCGACTTGATTCTTATGGGCTCAGTCTCCTATAAGTGTCCTGGGAGGGTCTCAAACTTTTTTTTTTTTTTTACTCCGAAAGGAGTTTTACTCCTCGCTTAGGAATACTGTAGTAGCCAAATCCTAGAAAAGTCAATGTTGCCCAATGTCCTACGATAATCATGCCTAGGTATAGGGGCCCACACAAATAGTCTGATATGTCGGCGAACCCACAACTGCAGAGTATGAGTAGGAATGTGGCAGTGATTGAACCCTTGTTGCTAGATCTGAATGGCGGATCAGATTGTGGCAACTACTACAGAACCCAACGGCTAGATCTGAATGGCAGATTTGATAAATATGATTGGCGGGTCTGATAGATTTGAATGGTGGATCTGAGAGATCTGAATGGCAGACTGATTGGTGTGGCTGCGACAGAACTCCACCTTCTAGATCTGATCTGGAAAAGATGATGCGTGATCTAGAGAAAGACAAGAGAACTATGGTCTCAAGGAGTGTCAGGTGTTACAGATCGTAATAGACATAGGGGTCTGACAGTAGTATCAACCCAATCTTTCAGGGCACTAACCACGGAGGATCAACCGTACCCTTAGCTGTACAACCCGACTACCCTATCGTACATGTGAGTAATCTCCCCGTGTGCTATTCTCGGTGTACTGTAGCAGCAAGACGGCTAATGGTTTATCTATGGTGAGGTTTCAAGAGAGCCTAGGGGGCTTCCGATATACCCAGAGGGTACTTGGAAGACAGTCCATGCACGGTTCTGTTTAATGTGCTACTACTCGAAGGGGTACCCACAAGGGTTACAAGGGAGTCCAACAAGCATCACCACCTCTTGTATTTCCTGTGTGCATACTTCCCCAAATCTGCAGGTTTATGCACCCAACGACAGATCCTGTGGTTTAAAGACGCTGGAACACGTCTCTAGCCAATTTTTTTTTGCTAAAAATGGAGATCCCATCGGCTCTAGAAAGTGCTCTAGTACCACTTGTTATGCTCTTGATCTGCAAGAAGATACCAGTATACCAAATATGTGAAGAAATATACCCAGAACACAGCGCAATAAGAAACAACAGCAAGTATTTTATTATTCAAAAAAGGAAAACAATGTTCATTTGCCTCTTCGAGGGGGAAACCTCCAATAGAGCTGGGCTCAATTACAAAATAAGACACGACACTCTTTAAGGGGAGTCTCTATCCTTTATATAGGATTCATACATGCAATACCATGGGTCAATACCATGGTTCTCATTAATACCATCTATCTAATACCATGGCCTATTTGCAACTAACTGTGGTCCCTTCTTTAAATGTGGGTCAACTAATTACAATTATTAATATAGGATTTATTGACTCTTTACTTAACTATAACTATGACTCTATCCTATTACATAAATAAGGGGGTTAGGGTTGGATGCTAATGACCTGTTCTTTGGAGGGAACATTCTCCAATTTGACCTTTTGTTCAAGCACTTGTTCACGTAGAAAATGGTATTTGATGGGTATGTGCTTGGTCTTGGAGTGCATGACTGGATTCTTTGAAATACTTATGGCACTTGTATTATCACATAGAATGGAGTTGGGTGGAGTACATTTGATCTGAATGTCTTGTAAGGTTTGCATCATCCAAAGTAGTTGTGTGCAGCAAGATGCAGCAACCACATATTCTACTTCAACTATAGATAAAGAAATTGAAATTTGTTTCTTGCTGAACCAAGACACTAACCTAGAACCCATATATAATGCACCACCACTAGTGCTTTTTCTATCATCAGCACTTCTTGCCCAATCTACATCTATATATGCATGAAGAGCAAGATCTGCATCTCTAGGATACCATAAACCAAAGTCTTGAGTTCCTTGAAGATATTTAAAAATTCTTTTGACTGCCTGAAGGTGTGATTCCTTTGGATTTGCTTGGAATCTTCCAACTATTCCTACTGCATGCATGACGTCAGGTCAAGTACCTGTTAGATAAAGCAGACTGCCAATCTTGGATCTGTAAGTTGGTTGATGTACTACTACTGATTCATCATTTGAGCTGAGACTACATCCTGTTAGGATTGGGGTACATACAGGTTTAGAATCTTCCATTTGGTACCTTTTCAAGATCTGTTTGAGATATTTGGTTTGTGAGAGAAAAATACCATCTCTATTTTGTTGAACTTGTAGACCAAGAAAATAGGTAAGTTCACCAAGCAAGGACATTTCAAATTCTTGCTGCATTATTGAAGCAAAATTATGACTCATGGATTCTTCATTGCTGCCAAAATTTATATCAACGACATAAAATATAATAATTAGCAATTTATTAGTTTCAATCTTTGTATATAGCTTGCTATCTGGTGAACCTTTTGTAAAACGTTTTTGGTGTAGTTATTTGTCAAGGAAGTAATACCAGGCCCTTCGAGCCCATTTCAGACCATAGAGGGCCTTTTTGAGTCTGCATATAAGTTTTGCATCGTTTCCAAGAATGAATCCTTCTGGTTGTTCAATATAAACTTCTTATTCTAAATCTCCATTCAGGAAGGCAGATTTTACATTCATTTGGTATGCTTTGAATTTCTGAAAGCTAGAAAGAGCAAGAAACATCCTTATGGCTTCAAGTTTGGCAATAGGTGCAAAAGTTTCTTCAAAATCTATACCTTCTTCTTGAGCATACCCTTTACAAACAAGTCTAGCCTTGTTTCTAATGACTTCTTCATTTTCATTCAACATGTTTTTGAATATACATTTAGTTCCTATAATATTTGTATCATGAGGTCTAGGAACTAATTCCCAAGTATTATTTTTTTCAATTTGCTCAAGTTCTTCATCCATGGCCTTGACCCAACATCCATCTTTGCATGCTTCTTTTACATTTTGAGGTTCAGTGGAGGATAGTAATGCTAGATAGCTTGAGGTCCCTGTAATAGTTCTTCTTGTCTATACACCTGCCTCTTTTTCCCCTAAAATCTGAGTTTCTGGATGATTTTTCTGAACATACCTAGACGAAGTCTTTTCTTCTAGAATTATCTCTTCTTCTGGTGCTTCATTGGTTTCTTCTTCAATATGATTTTGATTTGATGTGGGAAAATAATCCCCATATTCTTCATTGTCATAATATTCTATTGATTTTATAACATTTATATCCTTTACTTCTGGAAGAATAACCAAGAAGAATACCTTCATTTGCTCTAGGTTCAAACTTACCAAGTTTTTCATCAGTCCTTTTGATATAACATTTGCTTCCAAAAAATTTAAAGTATTTTACAGTAGGAGTCTTACCATACCAAAGTTCATGTGGAGTTTGAGTGCTATTTACTAGAACATTTTCTTGGTTGAGAATAGTTACGACAGTGAATGCAGCGTCACCCTAGAAGGTTGCAGGAGTTCCAGATTCATCTAGCATAGCTAGAGCCATTTTTTGAACTATTATGTTCATTCTTTCTACCAAACCATTTGCTGGGGAGTCCTTGCAGTGGAGAATTGCCTTTTTATTCCATGTTGTTCACAAAAGTCAAATAATTCATCCGAGGTAAATTCCCCTCCTTGATCAGATCTGAGGCATTTGATTTTTCGATCTAATTCATTTTCAACCAAATCTTTGAAGGCTTAAAACTTTTCAAAAGCTTCATCTTTATGCTTTAGAAGACCTATCCAACACATTTTGGAAAAATCATCAATGAACAAAATAAAGTATTCTTCTCCACGAGGTGACTTTTTCCTTGATGGTCCACATAAATCAGTATGGACAAATTCAAGAGGCTTACTAGCTGACCCTTCTTTTTCCATGAAGTGAACTCTGGTTTTCTTTCCGATTTGACATGGTTTGCATATTGTATTTTCTGGGATGCTGATATCTGGAAGATCACGAACAACCTTGAATCTGCATGCTTTTCTTATTTGAGAAAAGCTTAGATGTCCCAATCTTCTATGCCACAACTAGTTTTCATCATTTTTGCTTAGATATCACTTTTGTTGTCCTCCCTTGAGTATGCATAAGTTGTTTGGAGTTCTTGTACCTTTGATCACTATCTCTCCTATATCAAGCTCACGAACAACACATCCTTTTGATAGAAACACCACTTCATTTCCTCGATCACGCATTTGACTGACACTCAGCAGGTTATGCTTTAAACCGTCTACATACATAACATTTCCAGCTTTAACCTTTTCTTTCAAGAAAACAGAGCCTTTACCTTTTATGACAACAGGAGTGTCATTTCCAAATGAGACATTTTTTTCCTTTTCTAAGGCATTATATGAGTGAAGTTTTTCTTTGTCACCTGTCATGTGTTTTGAGCATCCATTGTCAATGTACCACTGATTTTCTTGTCCTTCTGCATACAAGGCTATACCACATCTTTCTGTTTGAGATTCTTTCCTTCTCCATATCTTGGGATTTAATGGAGTTTTCTCCTTTTGAGATGTTTGCCGAAATTTTCTCCTACATTCAGATTCTTCATGACCAAAGTTGTTACAGATTGAGCATTCTATTTCATTTTCAAGAAGAGAAAAGTTATTATAGGAAATTTTCTTGATCCCTATTACATTCCTTTGATTTTGTGCTTCTTTAGTCATGATGGTTTTGTAAGAAACACATTGAGTAGCTTTGTGTCCAAAATTATGACATGAAAAACATTTCCCATTAAAGAATTTTATGCGTCTATCGAATCTATTGACCTACTAATTGTAGTTTCTATTGATATTCATCTTTGGAGCATATTGAGTATGATTTACATGAGGTTGTTTGTGGCTTCTATTCATCCTTCGAGTAAATTGATTCTAATTTACCTGGTGATCTGCTTTATGCTTTTGCTGACGATTGTCATGTTGTTCAATGGTCTTTGCTGCATCAAGATAGCTTTTGGTGGAGGTTGACAACTTTTGTGATTGAGATGATTCTTCAGTATATCCAAGACCTGTCTTTATTAGAGGAGAACACTAAACTTTGATAATTTCATTTAAAGTTTCTGATCCTTTAGCAAATCTAAGATTGAGAGATTTCGTTTTCTCAGGATCCTTTATTAGACCCACAATTTCACATTCTAGTTTTTCATTGTGTTTTTCTTTTTCAGCAAGTTGGTATGTCAAGGTATCTATAATCATATTATTTTCTTCTAAACATATTTTGAGTTTAGATATTTCTTCGTGAAGGTCTTCCTCTTCTAAAGCATCCCACAAATTATCATCGTCATAAGCCATGAGAAGTCTGTAATATTGTCCAATTTCATCTTCATCACTATTAGATAAACCATCGCTATCTTCATGAGTATAGTAACTCCTTTTATTCACAACTTGTTTTCTATTCCCTTTTGCATATTCCTTTCCTTTTTCAAATTTATCTTTATGAGGACATCTGGCAGCATAATGACCAACTCTGCCACAAGAAAAGAATTTGAAGGGTAACTTACCACTGAACCTTCAAAAACCCCATTGAAGCTTTTTGACAAAGTTTACCTCATCTTCTTCTTCTGAAATATGTCTCGATTCATTTTGTTCTTCCTTTCCTTTTTCTAAAGCTTTGAATGCAACTTCTCTCATATCTAATGGTCCTCCTTTTCTCATCTCAAAGGTAGTTAAGATTCTGTGAAGCTACGTCATAGTGATATTCTGTAGATCCTATTTTTCTTCTATGGTAGACACTTTGGATTCAAATTTAGCAGACAAGGATCTCAAAACTTTCTCAACTAAGGTAACTTCCTTAATTTCTTCACCCAGATTCTTCATACAATTGACAACCTCATCTATATGTAGGAAGTAACTAGCTATACTTTCATCACTATGCATCTTAAGAGTTTCATATTGAATTCTGAGAGTTTGAAGCTTAGCACGTTTTACCTGAGAGTCTCCTTTGTATCTCATAACGATTTTGTCCCATATTTATTTGGTTGATTTGAGCTGCATGACTTTGACAAACTTTGATTGTGACAGACTTCCCAATAAAGTATTGACAGCTTTGGCATTGGTTTCATATTGCTTTTTACCTGCCGTATCTGTAGGAATTGTTGTTGGAAATGTATATCCTCCTTCCACAATTTCCCAAACATCCATTCCAAGTGATTGTAGATAGGTTGTGGTTCTTATTTTCCAATAAACAAAGTTTCTCTTGTCGAAGATTGGCAGTCTGATGGATCCCATGCTTTCTTGATTATTCATGTTGATGGATCTCCCTTCAAGTGATCAAGCTTCTTCTTAAGGACCTGCTCTGATACCAATTGTTGGAAATAATACTGAGAGGGGGGTGAATCAGTATTATCAGATCAATAATTTTATTTCCCAAACAGATTTATATATGCTACTTCAGTGAAGTGAACTAGCTTGTACACGCGACTATGCTTAAAGAAACTAGCGTATATGCAGAGAAATTGTGATTTAGACAATTTATCATGTGTTGAGTTTAAACCAATATATTAGAGATTTATTAGAAATTGCAGTAACAGCATAATAAAGAATCACACATAAGCAACGCACATGAACACCAAGATTTAAGCTGGAAACTAAATGTGGGTAAAAACCACCTACTGCTGTCGTCTCTGTCTTATTTTAATAATAAGAAAATCTATTTACAATCTTGTATTGGTGCAAACTCATACTAGTACGCAGGCTTCTACCTGCAAAAGGTTACAACCTTCTCATGTTTTCCAGCTTCTACTGGAAGGGAGCTACAACCCCCTAGCTCTTGTACTAGCCAATATGTTTACTAGTACGTGGGTACCAGCCTACAAAAAACTCCATTCTTCCAACAGGGACCACGTTTCATGAATTTTCAGACTGGATACTCCTGAATCACAACACCACAAGTTGAAGGCCACGTTTCATCAAATTTTCACACTGGACCCATCAAAGCAATTTAAACTTAAACTACATCAACTAATATTCAGTTAATCTGAACAATCAAATCACTGACATCAAAACACTGTGTTGAACCCAAAACCCTGCATCATCATCCAAAACCAGTTATAACCTCAGAGATCATGCATTAGAGTGTATACGGTACTTGGTTGAACCCAACCTGTGTGTATACGCTACTTCCTCTAACCAAACCTACATATATATCTAAAGATACTGAACCATAGACTGTACCAATCAGTGACATTCTGAAGATCTACTGTCATATTACAGAGTTCAAAATAGATAGCAACAAGGATCACCCTTCCTTCTCAATCAATCAATCAATCAGACTCAATTTCCTTATACAACAGTTCTACGTTCAGATCTAAGAAGACTTCATTGGCAGACAATAGTAAAACAACAGAATTTGATCAGATAGATCAGTCAGATCTGAAAAGAAGCTTTTCTTTTTGTATATGCTACTTGAAAGAGTCAAACCTGCATACAGATCTGCAAATTTTGACTTAGAACTTTGCTGCAATTCCAAACTTCAGACAAACCCAGATCATGATAGATAACTAATAGAACAGGCGCAAAACATCAGATCTGGTCTCAACCAATATCAGATCATTCAAGAATAAGTCATTTCAAGTTTCATGATTCCTGATCCAATGTTGAACTCAAGGTGCACATGAATATTTTAGATCCAGTCCCAAACATAACCCTACAACATAATATATACTTCAGATAGAAGTATTCCTTAGAATCTCATTGCTTTCACACCTTGGCCTAATGATCTTCTCCTCCTTATATACTCTTAGTCCTTTCTCAATACCTTGGACAAAAACCACTTAGGACCAATACCTTGGACCCAATACCTAGGGTCAATACCTTGGACCAAATGCCTCAGACCAATTACCTTGGACCAAAAAAATTGGTTTTCCAACATGTACTTGCATCTCCTCCTGTGAAAGTGCATGTATACATTATACATTACTTTTTTTCTATTAAACCGCATGTATACGGGCCTTGGACAAAGTGAACCAACGTATACCTCTTTTTCTTCATTCTTTGGAGTCTGATCTGTAATCCTTTGCTGTTGACCTGCTGCACTGTAAACTTTCATCTGAGTGAGTTGCCATCAAGAACAACACTTGTATCATAATGCCAACAAAATCGTCTTCACACAACAATTATTTTTGGCATATTGATTGGTTAACTAGTTGATCACTGAGTGTGACTAAAGTCACACTGCACAACTTGACCTTCCACTAGTTTCTCTAACAATTAGAACTAGTTTAACTGGAAATAACTCAATTTAACTGAATTATATTGCTACAAATTAGCAATCACTCATGCTTAATTGAACTCATGTCTTCCAACTCAAATTAACTAAGCTAATAGGGTGACACAAGCCATGTCAGTCAAGTTAACTCATCCAAGTTGTCTGCTGAAATGGAAATTCAAATTTTCTTTAGTTTGACCAAGGAAAATCGAATTGAGGTTTTTCTTGCTGCATTTTCAACATCTTGGGGATCAAAGCACACAGTGTTGAGATTATATGCTTGTAGTAACAAATTCAAATGACTATATGATATTTGATTAATGTGTCAATTGATGTTTAAATAATAACATTATTAGTTGGACATATGTTATTGAATCCATGTGTTTTCGATGCATCTAACAATGCACACCAAAGATGGCTAGTACTTGTGAAAGTCACAAAAAATGTAGGTGGTCCAAGTTGATGCATCATTGTGAAAATGTCTTTTCTAAGGCATTCAAAATAATCAGGTGATTTACACACTAATTTTAAATAGCGGTATGCAATTGATGATTGCAATATTTTTTGAATATTGTGTATATTCTTTGAAGATTGTGTATGTTGGTAATATGTGTCGAAAATTATTTAGAGCTAAGAGTTCCCATTGTGTTATTTTTTGATAAGAAAAACATATGATCATGTACTTTGGTCAAGAACATCCATAAAACAATGTGGGGAAGTTTAGTTCTTCATAAAAATTGTCCTGGAAAATGCCAAGTCGATGAAATCCTTAAGAAGGTGCAATTTGCAGAACTTTAGTCTAAAGGTCATCGATCAAGTGTGATTTTGAATATCCATGCATACTATTCTCAGATACTGGTTCAACATTATTGTCATCATCAATTGACTGAATTGATTGTATATATGTTAGTTGGCGGTCACAATCTTCTCCATGTTGGTTGAAATGATTTTCCCATTTATTGTCAATGACTACGCCTTTGATTTGGTAGAGTGATGTGCTACACGGGTCACTTAAATCAAGCATGACATGATTTGGTTGAATGTTATGAGTGTTAGTGTCAGTCTTTGCAACCTTCCTCCAGTGATCAAACATGCTCTTACAAAGTGATTTTAAGGTGTCAAGGTCAAATTTTGTCATTTTAGTGAGTCTTCAAGCAGGTCACTAGGTATTAGGTCTAGGGTTTGCTTTTACTCCTTTCAAAGTTGTCCAAATGTTGGTCCATGTCACCATTCAGCTAAGTGTACCATCATTCAGAGGGTTTTCATCATCATGTTAGGTTCCACTGGGTCATTTTACACCTTGTTCATGCTTCAGTTGTGCCTAGGTAAGGTTCATTTCCCTCTCCTAGGGTTTTAAGGGTAATTTCTCTTGGATGGTCAAATAATTAGAAAAAATTTTACCCTGACGTTCATACACCTTCTCCTATCCTTAATTTACCTTATTAAACACTTCCCATCACTGAGATCCCCCAAATTCCTCATTTTTCCACAAACCCTAGTTTCTTGCTACAACTTGACAATTTTCTAGGCGGGGCCTGTGTTTAGCCCTTTTGGACCCCTTCCCCTCACTAAATATTTGAAATTCCACTTTTCCCTGCTTCTTAACATCCCTCCGTACTTCCAAAATTTTTCTAAAGAATTTAGAAGCCCCTTATCCCCTTCATTTCGCTTCATTTCGACAAATCCCTTGTTCCACACATCGAGATAGGTTTTACTCCAAGGATGTTTCTGAGCAAGAAAAGATGCATTTGGGAAAACTGAGAGAGGTTTTTGTCCACAATATGCCAAGGAATAAAAACACTCTTCATTGTTTACACAGGTGTCATGGTTCTAGAGAAATGCCAAAAATATAGTTGCTTCAGGAGAATTGATGCACCTCTGAAGTGACCTTGGGAAAATCAATATTTCTCCCATATTATCTGGCCTAATGACTTGCTTGATGAGTGAAATGATAACTAGACACAAGGATATTTCCAAATAGCTTTCATGAGCTCAATTTTGGGTTGAGGAAGACCTTCAAAAGTTGACTGTAACATCACTCTGCCTTTAGGCAGCCTCATTTGGCACATTTTGACCATTCTTGGGAGATTTGATTTTTGATAGGGAAAATGAAAACCAAATTGAAAAATTATATTTGGGTTGGAAATTAGACTCAATAAGCTTTCCAACGCGCTATCCTGCACCCAATTTGGACATTAGGAAGGCCTCGAAAATCCTCCTGCAAAAAGTGCTACGCATTGGGTTTGGGGCGCGGCGCATTGGGTTTGTGGCACGACGCATAGAGGTGTAAGCCTGATTTCACCCATAAACTCTCTCAAATTTCCAAATTTTCTCAATCCTATGGTGTGAAATTAAGTCAAGCTTTCTTCCCTTGCTAGTGAATGAGTTTTTCTTAAAATATATGGTGGTTTAGTGAGACAAAACTCAAACCCTACCTCCTTGCAATTTTTGCTCAAAAACAATTGCCTAGGGTTTGCACTTGTGTTTTTTGCTGCAAAATCCACAAAATTTCTTACTCCCTCACTCTTTCATTCTCTCATTAAATTTTATCAAACCATTCCCCCAATCCCCATATCCCTAAGTCTACTAATTCTAAAATCCTAATTGCTTTCCCAAACTCTAGTCAAATATCCCCAAACCCTAATTGTTGTCCCAAGAACCTAAGTACTATTCCCTAAACCCCCTATTTACCAAACAACTTGTCAACAAAATTCCCAAAACCCCTCATACACTTTCCCCTTCACAATCCTTCATACATTCTCATCCTTGGCAGCAAAAATCTAAAGACACCATAAATCTCTTCATACTCATCAAGAGAACTCAAACATTGGTAAACGTGGAGTCTGATCCTTCCTATGACCAAGATGAGGAGACACTCAGTGATTCTCCTAGAGAAATGCATGCACCAAGGAGACCTCACAAGGGTGGTAAACATATATGAGAGGAGCCCACTTCACTTGCCGAGTTGCAGTAGCAGCAAAACGAGTACTATCTCCACTCGGGGTGGAAGGGGTCTCATTTTCGCCATCAGTAGAGCAGGTTCAAGACAAGGGCAAGAGGCCATTACATGATGAGGGACCATCAGGTGATTAGGAGACTGATTTCATTCTCATTGAAGGTGATGATATTGATTTGGGCCCACAAAGCTCAAAGTTCAAGGAGGTCATCCAAGAGCAACAGACGGACATCAATGCCTTGACCCTCAATTTGGAAAGAGCTAAGTGGATTATAAAGTACCTGGAGGAAAGAAACAAGTAGCTTGAGGATCAGTAAGTGATTATGGAGTTGCAAAACATTCAGGAAAATTGCCAAGCTGCCCAAAGGAGGAGGGTGGAGCTCACTTCACTTGAGCAAGAGATCAATGTTGATCGGGAATCTTGGCTTGAAAGAGCCAACATCCACTTATAGAGATTGTTGGAGAAGGCCAACAAGGAGAAGACCTTGTTGAGACATATGGCTTTTGATTACATGGTGAGGAGCAAAGTTTGCAAGGCGAGAATCAGGAGCTTAAAGGCAAAATTGAAAAGGGCATCAAGGAGGCAAAAGGAGCATGATAGACTTCAGATATTGGCTGAGGCTTCCTTGGCCCAACAAAATTCTTGATGGAGAAGACTCATCCCAAGTTTCAAAAAATTTGGGGCACTTTTTGCCTTTTTGGAAATTTTTGCACAAAAAAAATAGAGTTTTCTGCTCTATGCGCCGCACCACCTGGCGCTCGCTTTTGATGGAGGCCTCCAAATGACAAAAACTTAGCATCTTTGGATTTGTCTTGGAAAAATATGCATGCATACCAATTGGCAAGAAATTTTGACAGGTTTTGAGCCCCCAAAAAGGTCAAAAACACCCAAAACATGACCTTACTACCCCTATTTTGACACACAGGAAGCAGTGTTGGGAGAATTGAATTTTGGAGGGGAAAATGGAGGCAAAATTCAAAAATTCTACTTGGGTTGGAAAGTAGACATGCATACCTTTCCAACAAGCACACTTTGAGTGAATTTGGACACGGGAAGGCCTCCAAAAGTGGCTCCAAATAGGCGCTACGCATAGAGAAATCAGGCGCGGCGCATAGAGGAAATTTGGCCCAGTTTGACCAAGAATGCTCTGTTTTTCGCCTAGTTTTGACAGTTTGACTTTTTCTCTTTCTTAATGTCAAACTTGTGATGTAATTTAATGTACATTGATGGATAATGATGTAAATTTGTCAAATCTTTACTTATGGAGGTAGATTCATCTATTAAAAAGTTGTTTGAAACTAAATGAATCAGTTTCCTAGTTTCTAGAGGCAAGCTGTTCCACTGCCTAATTTCTAGTTCTCAGTTTAGAATTAGTTGGAACAGCTCCTAAACTAGTGAGTTCAACCCCTAGAGGCTAGGATGAGCTATGGTTTGTCTATATCTTTTGATTTTTTAGTCATTAGCATGGTTTAACTTTTGAGAAAGCCTTGAGCTTCATTGTACACTCATATCAACATTTTGGCTAAGGAATTGAGACCAGGGTTTGCAGCACTCTTTGGGATTCATGTGGCAATTTGTCTTGGCATAGTGCTTTCCTTTTGTAATTGTGAATTTACTTATGTTTTATGTATGCCATCATCTATCTTGTTTCTTCTTAGCTAAATCAAACAAGGGAGAAGGTAGAATCCATTGAAATTGCAGTGCTCTACCTAGGGTTTGCTTTAGCTTTTGATGTTTTAAGCTGTTTGAAGAGGATCCATGTGTTTTATTTCCCTCTTCAGCTCCTCACCTATATAATATCTCCATCTCATTCAATTTGAAGTGCCAAAATCAGTTGCCTACCTTGCCCCATTGAGATCTCTGCCAAACTAAGCCTCATTCCCCGCACCCAAAATCTGCCTTTCCATTTGAGCCAAAAAAAACATCATTTTATTTAATAAAACTCTTTTACACACATCCATAGCCTAAAATTAGTCAGCATATCAATCATCTCAGATTGACCTGGAGAGTGCCCTCTCCCAACCTGGTAGGGCTAGCTACTAGGTTAAGCGTGGTTTGATGCTGACCTAGTTCCTACCTTTCTTAGCCTAAGGTAGATTTAGGCACTAACATAGTGGCGACCATACTGAGGTTAGTGTTCTTGCTTTATAAACTATAGACGGAGCCTGAAGTTATGCCAGGAAGCCTTCGAACTACACATTTCTTTGCGAGTGCATAACTAGATAAAAGTTGCTTCAGTCAATCTCATGTCTAGTCTTATAAGCTGAACATCTAACTTGCAAATTACCCCAGTAACATGTATCAAGTTCATATCTGATTGTTGATGGTGGACAACGATCAGATACCAGAAAGGCTGAAATCATTCACCTGGCGATTCCAAATCAATTTCAAGATTAGATCCAAGGACTCCACTGGACGATGAACCTGACCAGCAGAAACATGAAAGGACAATATGGAAAGATCAAGTATTCAAGTTGGAATTTCATCCAAGACATTTTGTTCTTTGTTGTAAATTATTTCTTCTCTTTTCCCGAGAATGTCAAGAAGGCTTTGTGAAGTATATTGTATTTGAGAAAAGATCCTTGGCCTACATTTGATTCCTTCCCTTTGAATATTATGAATATGAAAGATTTGCATGCCTTTGAGCTTGATCAAGACCTTTCTTCTGAATCTTGTGATGACCATCTTAAAACTGATGAGCCCCAAGAGACCAAGACTACTTCTATCCCTTTTGTATTTACTCCTACACCTTGTAAAATTCCAGATCGATACAAGCCTCTAATTTGACCTCCTATATTCCATGCTTTCCCTAAAAATCATGACCTATATCTACCAATATTTGATGGTGAACGCGACAACATCACTGCTGAGAGACATGTATTGAAATTTGAGTCTTTTCTTGATCTTTTTGAAGTTGATGAAGAGGATGTCAGTATTAGGCTTTTTGCTCTTTCTTTGCAAGGCAAAGTCAAGAGTTGGTTCAAAACCCTGCTTGATGCGAGCATCTCAGATTTCCAATAGTTTGTCAAAGTTTTCCTCGATAGGTGGGTGGTAAGACAGAACCCTTTCTTGATTATAGAAGAGTATAACTAGCTGAAAAGACAACCAGGGGAGACAGTACAACAGTTTTCTACCAGATTTAACCAAGTTTATTATTCGATGCCTGTTAATATAAGACCTCCTCCTGGATCCGCTCTCTTGCACTACCCAGGTGCCTTTGATCTGGAAATGGAGTTTCAGCTGAGAGAAAGGAACCTTGCAATAGTGGAAGAGATGCAGAACAGTGCAGTAGATGTAGAGGCTCATTTGCTGATCCAAAGGGCGAAGTTGAAGGAAGAAGAGGTGAAGAACATAGATCCAGAGGAATCGACATCTTTAGAGGTAAAGCTTGACATTTTGGCAAGTGCAGTGGAAGAGATGATGTAAAGGATCACCACAAGGAATGAGTATAGTGTTCAAGCCCATCGCTCATGGATCGAAGAAGAATAAATGGCTGCTCCAAAACATTTTATTTCTTATCCCAGTTGTCATAGATCTGATAATTATTGTTTTATAGATCATCTTGGAGAAGAGAGATCTGTTGATATGACATGTATGCTTGATGATGTCTTTTATACTAATGATTTGCCTCAGTTTGATCAGTACGATGATGATTATGTTCTCCAAATATAAGCTAATCTTGCAGAAAAATCAGCAACTAGTTTGTGGGAGGAAGAAATTCACTTTTAGCAGCTCGAATACAATGTTCAACCATCACATATCAGCTACGGAAATGACAAGGAAAGTGCAGAAAATTTTGAAGTAAGTGAAGGGTATTTCCCTTTTTGTTTTGCTTCATTTCAGTTCATCAGAGACAACATTCATGCAATCAAGTCAATCATCGATAAGTCTTGATCTGGACTATCTTGAGAGCAATGAAAACCTTGTTCAAGACTTCTCATATCCAGATTTGCAGCCCTCGAATGCCATTGATTGTAAAGTTGCAGATGAATACATGGAAGCTGGCACATATGATCAAATGATACAAGATGATTCCATACCATTTTGTTTTGAATCATTTCCATTTTTGAAGGGTAAATTGCATAGTATATCTTCAAATGAGCAGCCTGTAGGAAATCATGGAATCTCATCGAAACCAATATAAAATGGGTTGCAACAATCTTTTCAAGTTTTTCATGATCCAATCGCTGATGTGTTGGATGATGTCTGTAGTCCAAGTCCTTCTCCATTGACTACATGTGAGCTTGAAATGTGCACTGATATAAATTTGATCCAGCAGCTGGTTTCTTTGTCATTTTTAACATGATTCTCATCACAAAGCTCAAAACAAAGTTTGCATTCATGGTATGAGGAGAAGAGAAGTAATCCATTGTATGAGCTAAGTCCTAGTGTGCATGAACTTCAAGATCCTTATGCAATGTTTTTGGAGGTGGATAGAGAATCCATATCATTCAAAAGATCTGTTTCTAAGTTTTCATGGGAGTTGCCTTTCAGTAGTTCTTTCTTGTTGTTCATAAGCGAGCATTTGTGGAGAATTCAAACAGCAGCCAAAATACTTACTTGGTTGCATTGGTTGTTTCATTTCACTTGATTAGGTGATGAATGGAACAACTAGAGTAGGTTGTATTGAATAAGCTTCATATTGAGCATATTTTCCAGTTTATTGGTTGTGTTTAAGTATCGAGTCAGTTTTTAGTTGAGTGAGAGTCAATTTGTGTCATCAAGTCATCAGTTTTCAGTTATGCATTTTAGCTTGCGTTTTTTACTCCATTGCCTAATGGATGAAGGCACTATCTGCTTTCCAAACATCTGTAGTTCTTGGCACCTCCAAGGAGCTACCATCCCCATTGGAGCCAATGTTAGTGTCAGTCTTTACAGCCTTCCTCCAATGATCAAACATGCTCTTACAAAGTGATTTTAAGGTGTCACCAATAGAACATTTTGCACAATGGATGGCAGAGTCTTCGGCTCATTTCAACCTGATGATTTGAGGAAAATGTATCATTTTCCTGCACTGGAGAAGAATTAAAACAAAGAATTTTTGGAGAAGTTCAGAAATGAAAATGACATTGAATTAGAACCTATACGGGATTGGAGGCAAAACCCAGCGAAACACAAGCATGAGTCTTCGGGTAAGTACTCTGTTGATTCCTTGTGTTCTCCTTATTGTTATGCCGGAGTAATGATGTGTAGGTTGTGGGGGTTGCATGATTCTGCAAATTTCACTATAGAGATGGTTCCTCTAATGGAAGCAGCTTGCAATAGTGAAATAATGGATTGGGGAAATATACTGTCTGATAAGTTAGCACAAGCAGTTCTTGAATTCAGAAACAAGTCTCGCGTTACTGAAAGGTTTATTCCCCCATTTTACTATAGTGCCTACATCCTGGATACCCTTTGTTTTAACTCAGAATTTCCTGTGCTCGAGTGGAGATGGACTCCACAAGACCCCATGCCCATTCATATATACCATCAGAAGTTATGGAAAGCCCACTATAAACACCATCTATATCAAGTTTGCAATGGTTTTATGCTACCCATTCACTATGCCATTTTTGACAAGCCCGCTCCTAAGATTTCCTCTCAGGAAGAGATTGACTTGACAGCCATAGGGAGATGGTTCAGAGAAGAAAAATTCACTTATGTAAGAGTTTTCGACAGTCATGCCAAGCCTCATGTCCTCCCTTGGTATGCACTTGACAAACTGTTAGCTCGAGAGGTAGCGTATCAGCTTACATCCAAAGGAGTTACACAGACTCTAAGGAATAAAAAGAAGCAGGTTTGGCCTCCCTTTCCTCTAAGATGTGGTGTTTACGCTCTGCATGACTATAAACATGCAGAGAAAGAAGCAGATAAGATTAAGGCACTAAATCTCGCCACTCTTCCTAATAGGCAATTTGATCCAATCAAAGTCGCCTACAACGCACTTGAATAGGCAAAACTCACTAAATTTGACCATAAAGAGGATGAGTTTGATGACTTGTTCTCCTCAGCCGAGTCGATATTTCAGGTTCAATCACTAGCCACAATGAGATATCAGGACGACGGGTTAGTTGAATTTAACAGGCTTAGAGAGCAGAGGTTGCAAACTCTGCCTCTAGATCTGTTAGCAACGGCTCCGATGACACAGTCAAGCGAGCCTAAACAGTGACCTCTTGCTACATTAGAAATTGCTGGAGAAACCCAAAAAAAAGAGCAGGAGGAAGCACAGAGGAAAGAGCAGGAGCAAAGTAGCACAGACGTGAATGTAGATGCCTAGATTGACCCGAAATTGCTCCAGGAATGGCAGCAGTTCGACTCAATCATAAGCAATCTTGAGAGCTCAAAGGAAGCCGATACATCAAAAGCGGCTAACACACAGGATACAACATCAAAAGAGGTTCCAAGTGGAACCAGCGGTCTACCCCTGTCTACAGGAATAGAGATAATTCCCAAAGATCCTTCGGATCAAATCATTTTGCAAGTGGAGGAGATACCTCCATTGGACGTATTTTACAGTCCAAAGCACAGGGTTGTGGTAAAATGACAGCGGAAAAGGAGAAGGACTGATCAACCTTCCCTCTTCCCTGAACAAACAATGATGGGCAACGTGGTTTGGAAGGAGGAGTTTGATCCTTCTGATGACCTAACGAAACTGTCCCAATATGTTGGAGCCTATTCGGTGGCCACCATAGACAAGGCATCAGAAGTAAGTAATCTATTAAAAGGAAAGGACCAGGAAATCACTTTGCTACAAGCGTAGCTATCGGAGGCACAGCAGAAGGCAGAACAAGCAGAACAACAATTGTTTACACATCAACAAATAAATAATCAATTGAATAAACAATTACAGGAAGAGAAACAAAGGGTTGATTCAAGTGCACTTCAAAAGCAGAAGGAGCTGTCGGAAGCATTGACAAAACTAAAAGCAGTGCATGAACAGATGAGAAAATCTAAAGATGAGAAAATTGCTCGATTATCAGCCCAAATAGAAAGGTCCAAGAATCTTCCACAGCCTACAGAGTTCAGATCAGAAGCACTACAGATTAAAAAAGCATTGGTCCCACAAATAAGGCTGTTATGTTAACAAATCGCCCAAGCAGAACCTTTATGTGACTTAACAACATCAATAAGTGATAAATCGGCCGATGCTAGAACAGACTTGGAGCAGGCCGATGAGACCTTGACCAATTTTCTTGAGTGGCAAGACACTGATGAGGGGCAGGCAGCTAATTTGCCAAAAATCCTAGAATCACATAAAGAGATCCTATTTATGGAATGGCAATCCCAGTTAATGAAAGCAGAGAGAGCAGTTTCCAGATGCAAGTTAACCACAAGTAATTTGGTTGAATTGATTAATGATACTCTCTACTTATCTAACATGATCTCTCAATGTACCCCAAGTAAATTTTTGTCGGCTAAAACATTGGAGCAGTCATGTTATCAAGAGCTGGAGAAAAATGGGAGATTAATTGCAGGAATTAACAGTTTGACATGGGACACCTATTGGTTGTTCCTAGTCAAACCATACAGCCAGAGAGCCGCCATCAAGTGCCTCACAGATGCAATTGGATGTATCATTCCCGATATACAAGATGCCACCTATGCTGCCCAACTCAATTATCGTCTCAATCGACCTCCAGAAGTGGAACCAATGCTAGCGATATGCCAGCTCAGGTCTAAAGGCAGACAACCTAAGTGATGAATCATGCTACCGACTGCTAGATTGCCGTGAGGAAGATATTCCGAATCAAGTTGTACCAATTAAGTAGGATTTTAATTTCATAGTTAGTTAGTTTTAATCAAGTATTTATAGACCCTTTCATGTATTTGGAAGGGGTCGTAAGTTTTGTATATGACTTAAAACTTGAAGTTGCACTATTGTACTTCAGGCATATTCTTTTATAAAATTGGGCTAACTATTCTGATTTTGACAACGAAGCTTTTATGTGGATGTGCACTACTGCCTTTGTTTGAAAGTATTTCTGAGTCGGAAGAAGGAATTTCAAATAGCGATTGATGTTGGGAATGATTTGCAGCTCATATGGTACTACTATCTATGTCTGATTTCATTCTGTTTATGTGAATTGTTGTTTGATTGCTCTTGCTATTATCAGATATATGCATGTGTTTTTAACAGCATTCTTTATACTTTCCCCTACTGGATGTTTACAACATGCTTTTCTTTTAATCATACATGTATCGGTAATATAAAAGGATAAGTGTAACAATGTGTTAATCACTTTGTTCAACTATTTGAACAAAGTAATCATTAAGTAAATGAATGTCTATGTTTATTGCTTAGAGTCATTTATATGCCTATCGATGAATAGAGATCATCAAACATTGCACTTAAAAGAATAGAAGCCTCCCGGGATAGGATAGTCATTTATATTTTCGTTGTTAGATTAAGTCATCCACCCATTATCATTTATTAGAAATCAATCACTCATCCATCCCCTTTTATTCATTATTGGGAAACTGGTCCCATTATATCCAGTCAGAGCCACCATCCCAAAAGGAAAAGGAGCTGTATTAAGGTCCGGACCGGGTGGTTATCCCCCAATGTTGATACAACGATTTTCGGGGCATCAGCATTTTTGGCGCTAGAAGGAGGGCTTTAACTATGAATGGCGAGAAAATCCAAATCTACAGACCATTCTGAGAGTAATTCTCCCTCCACATCACCTCGTACTTCCCAATTGCATGTTGGTTCTCTAGTATTCAAGCAAGAAGAAGAGGAATCAACTACCACTGCTCAAACCCACCATACTCCAGAACGATTAAGTCCTGAGTCCGCTGAAGTTCAGTTACTCATCCAGAAACTTCAAGGCTCTCAATAACAACACAGAAATCTGAAGTATCTCAAAGCAGTGAGACTTCGTAATTCAATCTACCTCATCCCCTCACTAGACTTCAAAGCGGAAAGCTCGGTATTGAACCTACTAAGTTCCCTTTACCCAAAAGGAAAAGGGCAAAGAAGAACACTGAAGGATCTGACAGTGAAGCACTTTCATCCACATCCTCCATCTCATCTTCCCCTGTGTGAAGTCAACAATCCACTCCCTCACTACATATTGTTGTTCATCAGGGGTTAGGAACTTCAACATCCCAATCGGCTCAATCCTCAATATCCACTCCTTCCCAAACATCTGGAATTTCAACAGTAGTATCATCCACTACTGGTGTTACAATGGCAGATCCATGGACCAGGCCTGGTGCGGTCAACATGCCTGCACCATTACATGCATTACCTGATGCTCCTGACAAATGGATACCCAAGTTTAACCCAGTTGATGGAACACAAGTTGAGGAACATATTAATAACTTCATGTTATCAGTTAATCTCAAAGGAGTAGCAGAGGAAGATGTTGTCGTTAGACTTTTCCCTTACAGCTTGCAAGGATCAGCAGGATCCTGGTCTTTTTCCTTGCCATCTGGTTCCATTACCAGTTGGGCCATTTTCCAAGAGCAGTTTCTCACTAAGTATGGTGATGATAGATCTTTAGCCACATTAATAAATGATCTCTCCAATCTTAGAATAGAGCATAGGGAGTCGATTAAAGAATTCAATGCGCGATTCAATAAACTCTTGAATAAAATCCAAACGACCTCCAAACTAAGTGAGCAAATCAGAAGCGAGTGGTATATAACTGCCCTACCTGCCAATATAGTTATTTTCGTAGATAAGGCCGGAAAACCAACTTTAGCGGAAAACATGAAAGAAGCACTTGCTGTGGAGAAACGTATTAATGCTCTAGAGAAGAAAGCTGCTCTTGAGGATAGAAAATCCAAAAAAGTTTCTTTTAAAGGTGATTCAAAGAAGAAAACCCCTAAAGATCCCTATGATATGGAAGGTCTGCAAAAGGTCCTTAAGACTTTGTCAAATGAAATGGTTGAGATCAAAAAACAAGTAACAGAAACCTAAACTAAAAGGCCCTTTAAGAATTACAAGAAAACGGAATCAAAACCACCAAATGTTATATCTAATGCAGATTCAGATCCTGAAGAAGAAGAATAGGAAACAATCTCACCAACTGATGATGAAGAGGAAGTTGTTGAATGTCATGGAATGTGGGATTTCATACTGCCTAACTCCGATACAGAAAATGAAGAAGAGGCTTTTCCTGTCAATACTAGGAGTAAAAGTACCTCCGAACCTGTTCAGGCAACTTCAAAGAAAAGGAGTGCAGGTGCTACTACAACAAAGGAAAAGGTATCCACAAGGAAGCCAGCTGAAACAGTTCCCCAAAACCAACCTTCAACCTCAAATATGCCTTCAACATCTAAAACATTGGTAGTATCTGATTCAATGGATTACAATATCGTTGATGATATGAAGAAAACTAAGGCAAACATTACTATGTTTGAACTTAGTAAACTAAAAAATCAACAGAAATTGCTTCTCAAAGAATTGAATGTTGTTCCTTCTACACCTCTTCCCAATGCTAAAGCTGCAAATGATTCAAGACAACCACCTTCTAGCAGGATTGAAGCTACTAATACGATTCTGATCGGAGACAGATCCAATTCCCATACTCCTCCTTTCCTATTAACCTATGAGATTTATAATCGTAATCTGCACAAGTGTTTGATAGACTCAGGGGCATCCTCAAATATAATGCCAGCTTCGGTTTGTTCCAAACTGAACATTGAGCCCCAAAAATCTACAATTCACATTGTGCAGTTAGATAGAACCAAGGTACAGGCTGTAGGAGAAATTAACTCTGTAACTATCAGGTTATCGGCCGATCCACGAGTAGTTCAAAGAATTGATATCTTAATCACCGATATACCTGAATTTTATGGTTTAATCTTGAGTAGGGATTGGTCTAAGAAGCTCCATGGGTATATTTCAACCGATTGGTCACACATGTGGCTACCCTACAAGGGAAAGCCAAATCAAATAAAAATCAATCGGGAAAAGCACATGACCCACACTGTTACAGAGTTTGAACAAGAGAATCAACCAATAGCATTTAATAACAATATCTTGGGGAATTATTCATCTGAATCATTTTTTGGCAATTTCATAGCCCAACCATCTCCTTTCTCAGTAAACAATTTTACATCTCAGATCGAAAATTATTCACAAACAGATAGGTCAAGATGTTTTAATGATACTGAGAAAACTGTAAATAAAATTGTTGATAATTCTTTATTTTGGTCTTTATATTTTGATGGCTCTAAGTCTAACTAAGGCTCAAGAGCAGGATGTATCTTGGTTAGCCCACAGGGAGAAAAAACAATGATGTCCTGTAGGTTGGAGTTTGAATGCACTAACAACACAGCAGAGTATGAAGCCTTAGTCCAAGGACTATACAAAGCGATTGGCCTTAAGGTTCAATATCTGAAAGTGTTCGACGATTTAGAAATTATTATCAAACAGGTGAGAAATACGATTCATTGTCTTTCAAACCATCTTAAACATTATCAGTTGCTGGTACAAGAACTCACCTCGCACTTTTCAGCATTCAATATTTCTTCCATCCCTAGGTCTCAAAATTCAGCAGCCGACTTGCTAGCCAATGTTGCTTCCAAACTCCTACCTTCCGAAGATTATAGCCCAGATAGATTTTCAGTAGAATTGTTTTTTAGGCCGTCAATTCCTGACAATGTCACTAATTGGAGAGTATTCAATCACGATGAAGACATTTTACAATTTTTTACTTCCGAAAAGTCCTATGATGATCAGATCATAGAGGAAAGCGATCATGATCACCAAATGAGAGAAAAGCTCGGAGAAAACTCAATACCGAAGCCTGTGGTGAAGCTTGAGGATCTTTATGACATTAAAGACAGGTTTAAACCTGTGACCAATACAAAGCTCCAAAGTTCCACCTTGAGGTTTGAATTGATAAATCTTGGCACTGAGCAAAATCCTCAAAACATTAATCTAGGATTAGGACTTTCTGTGGAAGAAAAAATGGCATTCATTAGACTGTTAAGAAAAAATAAACATGTCTTTGCTTGGAAGTATGATGATTTAAAGACATATGATACATCTATCATCCAACATACCATTCCAATGATTGCCGAACAAAAACCAGTTCAACAAAAGTTGAGGAAAATACATCCGAACTTAGAGAGTCAAATAAAATCGGAACTCAATAAACTCTTGAAAGGTAGGATTATTTTTCCCGTTCGGCACTCAAACTGGGTCTCCAATATGGTACCTGTGAGGAAGAAAAATGGCGACATCAGGATTTGTATATATTTCAGAAATCTGAATAAGGCAATCCTAAAAGATAATTTCCCATTACCTACTATGGAGCAGATACTCCAATCAGTAGCAGGCTCTGAGTTAATGTCCTTTTTAGATGGTTTTTCAGGATATAACCAAGTTTTGGTTCATCCTGGTGACAGACTCAAAACTACATTCAGAACAAAATGGGGAACTTATGCCTATCAGAAAATGCCTTTTGGACTTATTAATGCAGGAGCCACATTCCAAAGAGCGATGGATATAGCTTTCAAAGGATTGATCAACAAAACAGTAGTTGTCTACTTAGACGATATTACTGTATTTTCTAAATAGAGATCCAATCATTTGCATGATTTAAACCAAATCTTTAAACGCTGCAGAAGGTACGGTATTTCACTCAATCCCAAAAAATCCTTCTTCGCTCTTAATCAAGGAAAGCTCTTGGGTTTTATTGTTTCCAAAGATGGCATTTATATTGATCCGCATAGGATTAAAGAGATCCCTGAAATCCCTTTTCCTCATAATAAAAAATCCATGTAGTCATTTTTAGGCCAAATCAATTTTGTCAAAAGATTTGTTCCAAACTTTTCTCACATCATTTTGCCACTACAAACTATGATTAAGAAAAATTCAATTTTTAGATGGGGATCAGCAGAAAAGGAAGCCTTTGATTTAATCAAACAATCAATAATCAATTCCCCCGCTTTAAATACTCCTAATTTTTCTAATCATTTCACATTGTATACTATCGCATTCGATTCATCTTATGCAAAAGTACTCACTCAGATTAATGAACACAACTTGGAAGCGCCCATTTCATTTTATAGTTCAAATATTCAGGGTGCTCAACTGAATTACTCCGAAGTAGAGAAACAAGCCTTTGCTGTATATAAAGTTGTCAAACATTACAGACCCTTCCTTTTAAAAGCCCATACAAAAGTCATAGTTCCTTTTCTTGCAGTAAGGCAACTATTAATCCAAAGGGAATTAGGTGAAAAAAGGGCAAACTGGGTTACAGCACTTCAAGAATATGACTTGGAAATCAAGCCAACAAATATTGTTAGAGGCCAAGGTTTTTGCAGGTTATTGGCAGAAGCATCCAACATTCAACAACTAGGTGATACAGAACATATCGAAGAAATCAATCAGATAAGTATTACTGATTCTGAATTACAATATGCAGACTTGATCTTTTATTTGAAAAATGGATATGCACCTCCTAACCTGTCTTACAAAAAAAAAGGGCCATTAGATTAAAAGCAAGAAACTTCACAATTATTGATGATGTACTTTTTAGGCAAAATTATGATTCAATCTTATTAAGATTCCTAGAAAAACCTGAAGCACAAAAGGTTTTGCAGGAATTACATGATGGACCAGTAGGAGGACATTTTGGAGCTGACACAACAGCCCACAAAATCATCCATGCTGGATACTATTGGCCCACCCTGTTCAGAGATGATCATGAATATGTAAGGAAATTCCGAAGTTGTCAAACTTCTAGTGGAAGACAAAGAAAGCCAGCTTTCCCTTTGCAACCAGTCAACATTGAACAACCATTTGAGCAATGGGGATTGGACATCATTGGAGAAATCACTCCACATTCTTCCAAATAGCATAAGTATATCCTTACTGCCACTGATTATTTTACTAAGTGGGTTGAAGCGATTCCTTTAAAGAAAACAAATTCTGAGGCAATTATAGAATTCATAGATCAATTCATCATTACCAGGTTTGGTTTCCCAAATGCTCTTGTTTTTGATAATGCATATTATTTCTCAGGCAATGCTATGTTTGATTTCTCTATTAAAAGAGGATTTAAATTGAGATATTCTGCTAATTACTATCCCCAGGGTAACGGTTTAGCAGATTCTACCAATAAAAATCTAATTAAGATTATTAAGCGAACTATCGAACAGAATCATAAAAACTGGCACAAATCTTTAATATTCGCACTATGGGCTAATAGGATAACACAGAAAGCTTCTATAGGTTCTTCTCCATTCAATCTTGTATATGGGAAAGAAGCAGTGCTACAAACAAATCTTGTCCTTCCTTCTCTAGCCCTAGTTCAGTTTATTGAAGAAAGCCCTTCTTCTTCTATTCAACTTACACATGATAAAATCTTAAAATTAGAAGAGGAAAGAGAAAAAGCCAAAGTTACTCATGAAAAACATTAGCAAATTATCACGTCATCCTTTGATTCAAATTCATCCAGTTCAAAATAGTGGTAAGTCGGTGATTTAGTTCTGAAATGGGACAAAGCCCATGAGGATAAAGGAAAACACACCTAGTTCCAGAAAATGTGGCTTGGGCCATTTCAGATCTGCGAGAAGATAGGTCATTCGACCTTCATATTACAAGATTTATCAGGTTTGAGAGATTCTCTCCCTATTAATGGCCTCATCTTAAAGAAATTCTTCAATTGAGGAGGTAACCCCTTATCCTTTTTTTAGTTTAGTGGAATTTGTAGTTTGTAGGACCATTAGGAAATAAAGTTGTAAGGTATCTTCCATTGACCTTTGATGTATTTAAAAGTTGCTCAAAAGAAGTAGTGTTGATATTTACTTTTAAAACAATAGAAGCCTTAGACAAGAGGGACAATTTCTAGGAAACTAGGTATAATTGCATTCTGAAATCACACTTCAATTTTTGTGAACTCTTCTCAAGGTTTAGAAGTATTGTAAATCATTTTATGTTTTCAAATTGGTCACAAAAAAGGTTATCAATATCAAAACAGGAACTAATCCAACTTCAACAACTTCAACTCTTACCCTGTCATCCATTTACTCTTAAGGAGAAAATTGTCCATCCCATTCATCAAAGTTTATGATTACTCAGAGTGTAATTCTAAAATATTTGATATAAAAGATAAGGGCTCTTATTACAAGCCTGCTTACCATGATCATTGGGAAATAGCTTAACCGACATTACCAACACTGCATACCAAAACAGGGTAATGGCTTAGAATTATAAGACAAGGGGTCTCATCACGAGCCAACTTGTTCAGTTAGATTACTACCAGTGAATGGCATTGTCAAATAGCTGGCCACCAAACCAGGACAATGGCTTTTTATCTTATGAAATAATAAAATAGCAAAAAAGAATTACAATAACATGGTTAGAAGGTATCCCTATCGAAACTATGAACGTTTTCTGGCCGCAGAGGCTCTACCTATGACAAAGGAGTCAATTCTAAAAGTTGATTTGGAAAGGTTTTCTGTTTTATCATTATCAACCAATAGAGGCCAATTTAAAACTTAGAATGTATTTAATTTTAAAAAGAGAAGAAATTAGCAAAAATAGCTTTTATTTTATTCGGAATGCATATATACCTAGTTATATTAGAATTTTCCTCTTTGATGAGATTCCTATTTAAAGAAATTTTAAGTATTTCAGTACTTTTCAGAGATAACTGTTTCTCCCAACGAATAACCAATTGTTGTGCTCTACAACAACCCCCCATTTCATACAAATTTTATTTTCAAAACTATAATATGAAATGGGTCCCCTTTAGATTAAATTGGTATCAACTTAGCATTATTCAAAAGGTCTGAAAATAAATAAAACATTATAAACCTTTTGATAAATCACATAAGCAGCCTTATAATAAAAAATGAATAATCCCTTATTATTGCGATAAAGCGATCGCAAGATCGCATATCGCAATAACAAAGGATACATAACAAAAGGCCCATTAGGTTTTCCCTGATGCGATAATACACGAATGGCTATCGGATATCGGCAATGGCACACTATCATAACAAAAGCCCCATTTTTGCTCCGATGTGATGCGATATCGCTATCGGCGATCGGAGATGTACCATGCATGCATCTCAAAGCCCTCATTTAAAACTCCCGATGCGAATTGGCGATATCACTATCGGCGATCGGAGATTCTGAAAAGACACCAATATAACAACTCAAGCATTCCCCCGATCGCCGATTGCGATAAAGATAGGCGCGGATTTCAAAAAGGATTGATAAAGCCGGGATATTACGGTTAATTAGTATTAAAGGCTTTATCTTCCCGATAGTGATTCACTTATGCTCAACTGCCAAAATATCAAAGACATGCTTAAATGAATCATTCGGCCAATAAACGATATGATGAGCATTTAAAGGATTGACAAGTTTAAACGGCCATTTAATGAAACAGGAAGGCTAAAATCTCTTCAGAGATTGTATCTGCGGCCACCTTAAGTTAATCCTCCATTATTCATTGATTAATATATCTCGTTCATATTTGGTTTGCGCCACCCATTCTCTGCATAACGTTCATTTTCTCTCCTGTGCAGAGCTCTTCCAAAGCAGCAAATTCAAGCCAAATGGGGAAGATATCGAAGAAAACTGGAACAGCTTCCGCTTCGGCAGTTACAGGACAACGCATTGCTGATCCTGGACAAAGCAAAAAGGGACTGATATCGAACACCACATGTCTAGGACTCGGTAAAGCTACTTGGCTGAACATCTACAATTTGATTGAGGCCGAAGAACCTGAGGTAACAACAGTGCAAGCCACAGCAGACCCGACTCGGAAGTCTGATGCTACTCTAAAGGATTTAGCTGACTCTTACCTTCATCGCATAGCAGCCCGAGAACAAATTCTCCCATATACAGATGTGGTGAGATGGGAAATTGAAGAAATCCCAATCACCAACAGAACATTTTGCACCATGGATGGGAGAGTCTTCGGCTCATTTCAACCTGATGATTTGAGGCAAATGTATCATTTGCCTGCACCGGAGAAGAAGTACAACAAAGCATTTTTGGAGAAGTTCAGAAATGAAAATGGAATTGAATCAGAGCCTATACGGGATTGGAGGCAAAACCCAGCGAAACACAAGCATGAATCTTTGGGTAAGTACTCTGTCGATTCCTTGTGTTCTCCTTATTGTTATGCCGGAGTAATCATGTGTAGGTTGTGGGGGTTGCATGATTCTGCAAATTTCACTATAGAGATGGTTTCTCTAATGGAAGCATCTTGCAATAGTGAAATAATGGATTGGGGAAATATATTGTCTGATAAGTTAGCACAAGAGGTTCTTCAATTCAGAAACAAGTCCTGCGTTACTGAAAGGTTTATTCCCCCATTTTACTATAGTGCCTACATCCTGGATACCCTCTATTTTAACTCATAATTTCCTATGCTCAGGTGGAGATGGACTCCACAAGATCCCATGCCCATTCATATATACCATCAGAAGTTATGGAAAACCCACTATAAACACCATCTATATCAAGTTTGCAATGGTTTTATGCTACCCATTCACTATGCCATTTTTGACAAGCCTGCTCCTAAGATTTCCTCTCAGGAAGAGATTGACTTGACAGCCATAGGGAGATGGTTCGGAGAAGAAAAATTCACTTATGTAAGAGTTTTCGACAGTCATGCAAAGCCTCATGTCCTCCCTTTGTATGCACACGACAAACTGTTAGCTCGAGAGGTAGCGTATCAGCTTACATCCGAAGGAGTTACACAGACTCTAAGGAATAAAAAGAAGCAGGTTTGGCCTCCCTTTCCTCTAATATGTGGTGTTTACGTTCTACATGACTATAAACATGCAGAGAAAGAAGCAGATAAGATTAAGGCACTAAATCTTGCCACTTTTCCTAATAGGCGATTTGATCCAATCAAAGTCGCCTACAACGCACTTGAACAGGCAAAACTCACTAAATTTGACCATAAAGAGGATGAGTGTGATGACTTTTTCTCCTCAGCTGAGTCGCTATTTCAGGTTCAATCACTAGCCAGAATGAGATATCAGGACGACGGGTTAGTTGAATTTAACAAGCTTAGAGAGAAGAGGTTGCAAACTCTGCCTCTAGATCTGTTAGCAACGACTCCAATGACACAGTCAAGCGAGCCTGAACAGTGACCTCCTGCTACATAAAAAATTTCTAGAGAAACCCAAACAAAAGAGCAAGAGGAAGCGCAGAGGAAAGAGCAGGAGCAAAGTAGCACAAACGTGAATGTAGATGCCTAGATTGACCCGAAATTGCTCCAGGAATGGCAGCAGTTCGACTCAATCATAAGCAATCTTGAGAGCTCAAAGGAAGCCGCTACATCAAAAGCGGCTAACACACAGGATACAACATCAAAAGAGGTTGCAAGTGGAACCAGCGGCCTACCCCTTTCTACAGGAATAGAGATAATTCCCAAAGATCCTTCGGATCAAATCATTTTGCAAGTGGAGGAGATACCTCAATTGGACGTCTTTTACAGTCCAAAGCACAGGGCTGTGGTAAAACGATAGCGGAAAAGGAGAAGGACTGATCAACCTTCCCTCTTCCATGAACAAACAGTGACGAGCAACGTGGTTTGGAAGGAGGAGTTTGATCCTTCTGATGACCTAACGAAACTGTCCCAATATGTTGGAGCCTATTCGGCGGCCACCATAGACAAGGCATCAGAAGTAAGTAATCTATTAAAAGGAAAGGACCAGGAAATCACTTTACTACAAGCGCAGCTATCGGAGGCACAACAGAAGGCAGAACAAGTAGAAAAACAATTGTTTACACAGCAACAAATAAATAATCAATTGAATAAACAATTGCAGGAAGAGAAACAAAGGGTTGATTCAAGTGCACTTCAAAAGCAGAAGGAGCTATCGGAAGCATTGACAAAACTAAAAGCAATGCATGAACAAATGAGAAAATCTAAAGATGAGCAAATTTCTCAATTATTAGCCCAAATAGAAAGGTCCAAGAATCTTCCACAGCCTACAGAGTTCAGAGCAGAAGCACTACATATTAACAAAGCATTGGTCACACAAATAAGGATGTTATGTCAACAAATCGCCCAAGCAGAACCTTTATGTGACTTAACAACATCAATAAGTGGTAAATCGACCGATGCTAGAATAGACTTGGAGCAGGCCGATGAGACCTTGACCAATTTTCTTGAGTGGCAAGACACTGATGAGGGATAGGTAGCTAATTTGCCAAAAATCCTAGAATCACATAAAGAGATCCTATTTATGGAATGGCAGTCCCAGTTAATGAAAGCAGAGAGAGCAGTTTCCAGATGCAAGTTAACCACAAGTAATTTGGTTGAATTGATTAATGATACTCTCTACTTACGTAACATGATCTCTCAATGTACCCCAGGTAAATTGCTGTCGGCTAAAACATTGGAGCAGTCATGTTATCAAGAGCTAGAGAAAAATGGGAGATTAATCGCAGGAATTAATAGTTTGACATGGGACACCTATTGGTTGTTCCTAGTCAAACCATACAGCCAGAGAGTCGCCCTCAAGTGCCTCGCAGATGCAATCGGGTGTATCATTCATGATATACAAGATGCCACCTATGCTGCCCAACTCAATTCTCGTCTCAACCGACCTCCAGAAGTGGAACCAATGCTAGCAATATGCTAGCTCAGGTCTAAAGGCAAACAACCTAAGTGATGAATCATGCTGCCGACTGCCAGATTTCCGTGAGGAAGATATTCCGAATCAAGTTTTACCAATTAAGTAGGATTTTAATTTCATAGTTAGTTAGTTTTAATCAAGTATTTATAGACCCTTTCATGTATTTAGAAGGGGTCGTAAGTTTTGTATATGACTTAAAACCTGAAGTTGCACTATTGTACTTCAGGAATATTCTTTTATAAAACTGGGCCAACTATTCTGATTTTGACAATGAAGCTTTTATGTGGATGTGCACTACTACCTTTGTTTAAAAGTATTTCTGAGTCGAAAGAAGGAATTTCAAATAGCGATTGATGTTGGGAATGATTTGCAGCTCGTATGGTACTACTATATATGTCTGAGTTCATTCTGTTTATGTGAATTGTTGATTGATCGCTCTTGCTATTATCAGATATATGCATGTGTTTTTAACAGCATTCTTTATACTTTCCACTACTGGATGTTTACAGCATGCTTTTCTTTTAATCATACATGTATCGGTAATATAAAAGGATAAGTGTAACAATGTGTTAATCACTTTGTTCAACTATTTGAACAAAGTAATCATTAAGTAAATGAATGTCTATGTTTATTGCTTAGAGTCATCTATATGCCTATCGATGAACAGAGATCATCAAACGTTGCATTTAAAAGAATAGAAGCCTCCCGGGATAGGATAGTCATTTATATTTTCGCTGTTAGATTAAGTCATCCACCCATTATCATTTATTAGAAATCAATCGCTCATCCATCTGCTTTTATTCATTATTGGGAAACTGGTCCCATTATATCCAGTCGGAGCCACCATCCCAAAGGGAAAAGGAGTTGTATTAAGGTCTGGACCGGGTGGTTATCCCCCAATGTTGATACAACAATTTTTGGGGCATCAACATTTTTGGCGCTAGAAGGAGGGCTTTAACTATGAATGGCGACCAAATCCAAATCTACAGACCATTCTAAGAGTAATTCTCCCTCCACATCACCTCGTACTTCCCAATTGCATGCTGGTTCTCCAGTATTCAAGCAAGAAGAAGAGGAATCAACTACCACTGCTCAAACCCACCATACTCTAGAACGATTAAGTCATGAGTCCCCTGAAGTTCAGTTACTCATCCAGAAACTTCAAGGCTTCTCAATAACACCACAGAAATATGAAGTATCTCAAAGCAGTGAGACTTCGCAATTCAATCTACCTCATCCCCTCACTAGACTTCAGAGCGGAAAGCTCGGTATTGAACCTACTGAGTTCCCTTTACCCAAAAGGAAAAGGGCAAAGAAGAAAACTGAAGGATCTGACAGTGAAGCACTTTCATCCACATCCTCCATCTCAACTTCCCCTGCGCGAAGTCAACCATCCACTCCCTCACTACATATTGTTGTTCATCAGGGATTAGGAACTTCAACATCCCAATCGACTCAATCCTCAATATCCACTCCTTCCCAAACATCTGGAATTTCAACAGTAGTATCATCCACTACTGGTGTTACAATGGAAGATCCATGGGCCAGGCCTGGTGCGGTCAACATGCCTGCACCATTACATGCATTACCTGATGCTCCTGAAAAATGGCTACCCATGTTTAACCCAGATGATGGAACACAAGCTGAGGAACATATTAATAACTTCATGTTATCAGTTAATATCAAAGGAGTAGCAGAGGAAGATGTTTTCGTTAGACTTTTTGCCTTACACCTTGCAAGGATCAGCAGGATCCTGGTATTTTTCCTTGCCATCTGGTTCCATTACCAGTTGGGCCATTTTCCAAGAGCAGTTTCTCACTAAGTATGGTGATGATAGATCTTTAGCCACATTAATAAATGATCTCTCCAATCTTAGAATAGAGCATAGGGAGTCAATTAAAGAATTCAATGCGCGATTCAATAAACTCTCGAATAAAATCCCAACGGCCTCCAAACTAAGTGACCAAATCAGAAGCGAGTGGTATATAACTGCCCTACCTGCCAATATAGCTATTTTCGTAGATAGGGCCGGAAAACCAACTTTAGCTGAAAACATGAAAGAAGCACTTGCTGTGGAGAAACGTATTAATGCTCTAGAGAAGAAAGCTGCTCTTGAGGATAGAAAATCCAAAAAAGTTTCTTTTAAAGATGATTCAAAGAGGAAAACCCCTAAAGATCCCTATGATATGGAAGGTCTGCAAAAGGTCCTTAAGACTTTGTCAAATGAAATGGTTGAGATCAAAAAACAAGTAGCAGAAACCTCAACTAAAAGGCCCTTTAAGAATTACAAGAAAACTGAATCAAAACCACCAAATGTTATATCTAATGCAGATTCAGATCCTGAAGAAGAAGAAGAGGAAACAATCTCACCAACTGATGATGAAGAGGAAGTTGTTGAATGTCATGGAATGTGGGATTTCATACTGCCTAACTCCGATACAGAAAATGAAGAAGAAGCTTTTCCTGTCACTACTATGAGTAAAAGTACCTCCGAACCTATTCAGGCAACTTCAAAGAAAAGGAGTGCAGGTGCTACTACAATAAAGGAAAAGGTATCCACAAGGAAGCTAGCTACAACGGTTCCCCAAAACCAACCTTCAACCTCAAATATGCCTTCAACATCTAAAACATTGGTAGTATCTGATTCAATGGATTACAATATCGTTGATGATATGAAGAAAACTAAGGCAAACATTACTATGTTTGAACTTAGTAAACTAAAACATCAACATAAATTGCTTCTCAAAGAATTGAATGTTGTTCCTTCTTCACCTCTTCCCAATGCTAAAGCTGCAAATGATTCAGGAAAACCACCTTCTAGCAAGATTGAAGCTACTGATATGATTTTGATCGGAGACAGATCCAATTCCCATACTCCTCCTTTCCTATTAACCTATGGATTTATAATCGTAATCTGCACAATTGTTTGATAGACTCAGGGGCATCCTCAAATATAATGCCAGCTTCGGTTTGTTCCAAACTGAACATTGAGCCCCAAAAATCTGCAATTCACATTGTGTAGTTAGATAGAACCAAGGTACAGGTTGTAGGAGAAATTAACTCTGTAACTATCAGGTTATCGGCCGATCCACGAGTAGTTCAAAGAATTGATATCTTAATCGCCGATATACCTAAATTTTATGGTTTAATCTTGAGTAGGGATTCGTTTGAGAAGCTCCATGGGTATATTTCAACCGATTGGTCACACATGTGGCTACCCTACAAGGGAAAGCCAAATCAAATAAAAATCAATCGGGAAAAGCACATGACCCACATTGTTACAGAGTTTGAACAGGAGAATCAACCAATAGCATTTAATAAAAATATCTTGGGGAATTATTCATCTGAATCATTTTTTGGAAATTTCACAGCCCAACCATCTCCTTTCTTAGTAAACAATTTTACATCTCAGATCGAAAATTATTCACAAACAGATAGGTCAAGATGTTTTAATGATACTGAGAAAACTGTAAATAAAATTGTTGATAATTCTTTATTTTGGTCTTTATATTTTGATGGCTCTAAGTTTAATGAAGGCTCGAGAGCAGGATGTATCTTGGTTAGCCCACAGGGAGAAAAAACAATGATGTCATGTAGGTTGGAGGAACTTGGATGAAAGGTTTATCCCAGAAGATCAGAAAAGGCTGTATGCGGATACCTTTCAACAGTATAAGGCTAAACTGGAAAAAGGAAAAGCTACGCCAGAAGAATATCAAGAGAGCTAGAAGGAAAGCAGAACAGATCAGACAAGCCAAGGAAAAGGAGGGGGAAAAAGAGGAAGGAAAAATCTCAAGGACTCTATCTAAATAATGGGAGAAATGCTGGTGAATACAGGAAGAGTGGTACCACTGTCAGCAATGTTCCAAAACCTATCCCAAATTAATCAATGATCTTGACATCATGGAATATTAGAGGCCTAAACAGCAGAGGGAAACAGAGCCATTTAGCGGCAAGACTGAAGAAGGACAAACCCCAAATCATGCTTATTCATGAAACTAAAATTTTAGGGCAGAAGATGGAGGAAATTCTTAACAAAATAACACCACGATATGAACAAGTCACCATTGATGCCAAAGGAAGTGCAGGTGGAATAGCAGTTATTTGCAATCCAGCAGAAGTCCTATCAAATTGGTGGTTAGGAATTCCAAGAATCTTGACTAGAAGATTCAGACTCATCGGGAAAAGTGACTGGGTGGTGGTGTTGGCTGTCTATGGGCCCCACTCCCCAGCTGATAGGGGCCTATTCCTGACCCATTTAGAAAAAATTAAAAACATGCACCAGGAACAGAGATGGATTATAGCAGGGGACTTTAACCTGATAACGTCAAGAGAAGAGAAAAAAGGAGGAATAAGTAGAGAAGATCCGGAGATGGAAAGATTCAGAGATGTTCAAACAAAATTAAAGTTGGTAGATATTCCCACTATAAATGGGAAATTCACCTAGAACAATAGAAGAGGGGGGGCCAAACAAATCACGTCAAGACTAGATAGATTCCTAGTATCGGAGTCCATAATAGGGCTGGATATATTTTATGAAGCCTCTATCCTACCCTCTATAGGGTCTGACCACTGGCCAATCAAGCTAGAAATAGCTCTGAATGATCAGAATAAAAAGAGACCCTTTCGTTTTGAAGCCTTTTGGCTCAGGGCCCCAGATTTCTTAGACAAAGTAAAGAACTGGTGGCAGGAGAGTAAGAAGGGAACAGAGGGCTGGACCAAAATGCAGTCGTTCCAAGTCAGACTTAAGGAAATAAAGAAAAAAATCAAGAAATAGAATCGGGAAGAATTTGGCAACATACAACAGGAGAAAGGTAAACTCCAGACTAGACTGGAAGAAAATCAACAACAAATCATTACAGGTGGAAGGAATGAGGAGGTAATTGAGGAGGAAGGCAGGGTAGTCATCCAACTGGACAAAAGACAAAAATAGGAAGAAATCCTGTGGAAACAGAAATCCCAGGTCCAATGGCTAAGAGAGGGAGAAAAGAACTCCAAATTCTTTCACAAAGCGATGTTCAATCACCGGCATCACAACATAATCATTTCATTAAAAGACAGTCAAGGAAACAGAGTGTTGAAACAGAAAGATATGGAACAGCTCTTGGTGGAGCACTTTAAAGGAGTCCTAACAGAACCTAACATCAACAGAACAGAGGACATAGAAAGGATTTGCCAACATATCCCGAAGAAAGTCACCAGGGAACAAAACATGGCTCTGCTCAGGGTAATCTCCAAGGATGAAGTAGAGGAAGTGGTTAAAAAAATGGCAAAGAATAAGGCGCCAGGCCCCGATGGTTTTACCATAGATTTTTACCAAGCAGCCTGGAGTTTTATAGGAAATGACTTGCTAGAATTGGTGGAGGAATCAAGGCACTCCAAAAGAATGCACCAGGGATTGAATGCCACTCTCTTGGCATTGATCCCTAAGAACGGCAGTTCGGACGAACCGTAGGGATTTAGGCCCATATCCCTGTGTAACGTGGTTTATAAAATTTTAGCTTCAATTATGGTTAATAGACTCAAGCCGATCCTGCCAGAGCTTATAGCGCAAGAAAAAAAGGCTTCGTCAAAGGGAGACAGATAATGGACGGAATCATTGTGGCCCAGGAAGTGATTCACTCCCTAAAACATTCTAGAAACCTAGGCATTGTTAGATGATCCAAAAATACAAGTTTATCATAGGTTATAAAATTAGAATAAAATAATTATTAATTTAAGATATTAAATTAATAATTATTATTCTAGAATGTTTAATTATTTAATGGAGACTTTTAGAATTATCATATTGTTGTAACTAGATACGACTCTCCAAATGTGTCGTATCTTAGGCTCTATTATAGGAGATTAGTTAGCTAGTTGGTTTGAATAGCATTTATTGTAAATGGACACTTGTTATTTAATAAGTGATCCATAATTAGAGGTAGTTAGGACATGGAGCTTATAAATAGCTCATTGCAAGAGTGTTTGTGTTGTTCGGGTGTAAGCTCTTGCAAATCAATTATGTAATTGTTTTTTTCTGATTAATAAAATTACGTGTCTGAGGACACTTCTGCCATTATTGTGGTATCAGAGCCAGGTTGATATTCTGATGCCGACTTTGCTGGGAGTATTGATGATCGAGCATCAACATCAGGTTATTTAATGAATATGGGGTCAGCAGCAGTATCTTGGAGTTGTAAGAAACAAGCTACAGTGGCCACTTCTTCAGTAGAAGCAGAGTACATTTCAGCATGGGAAGCAGCATGTGAAATTGTTTGGTTGCGCCGAATTTTGCAGGATTTGGGCATTTCTCAGGCAGAAGCTACATCATTATTCATCGACAGCCAGTCAGCCATCAAACTTGCCAAGAACCCAGTTTTTCATTCAAAGACGAAACATGTGGACACCAAGTATCATCATATCAGATCTCTCATTGCCAAAGATGTCCTCAAGCCAGTTTATTGTCCTTCCGAAGATCAGATCTCCGACATTTTCACGAAACCGCTTGGCAGAATAAAATTTACTAAGTTCAGAGATGAACTTGGTATCTGTTGTATTGTATCTTTGGATCATAGGGGGGTGTTATAGACATTTTTGTGCCTTACAGCATGAAGCATGAAATGTCAATAATCTGAGGGATCCAAAGTCCCTAAACATGTTGTTCTTACCCTTAGAGGAACAAGGTCAGCAAACCACAGCACTAAAAATCAGTTCTCCACCTAAAAACACTCAAAAACAGGCTATTTCTGGATCATGTCAGCTGCTCCACTGAGCATCTGCGCTGAATGTCAACTGCTCCACTCTTTACCTGCGCTGAATGTCAAAACTAATGAAGGCTACCTGCACTGGGCGAGATTGGCCAAGTGGCACAGTCATTCTGCAAGGTGTCAATTGCCCAGGAAGCTTCCAAACTGACACTTGGGTCAAGGAATTCGCCTTGTGATGAGTAAGAGGGTCTTGATCTCCAAGTGGAAGCAAGAATATCCAAGTGGACTCAAGAACTGAATATTAACTAAAGTGAAGGAGGACACTAGTTAGCTTCATGCTAGTCTCAAGATGACTCATCCTTTCTCCAAAACTCCTATATATAGAGCTCTCTCATGAGGTCTAAGGAGGCTGGAATTTTGTGCAAGTAAGTAAGTGCTGTTGGTTTGAGTATAGAACTATTGGATGATTGCTTTGAAGGAGGTGAAGAGGAGATTTCTTTCTCCTGGGAGGTGTTACTGGATTGGGCCTCTTATGGTTGTAACACTCTCAGAACTTTACTTCTTCTATTAATAAAAGCATTTGAGGTTCTTCTATATGCATGTGTCTCTATGGCGAATTGATTCTTGTATATTTGATTTATGCTAATCCCTGAATCGATTATCGATGTATGCTTCTTGTAGTTTCCTTTTCTTGTGCTTTTACAGGATCTTTGTGTAGCTGGGCCGGTGAAAGAGCAAGGAGCTAGGAGCAAGCGGCAAGGAGTGAAGATTGGATCAACCATTAGCGCAAGATAACTGTTAGTGGATCATCCTTCTCTTCTCTCTCTCATCTCATAAAGAAGTAATCTTGAATAGCTTTGCATTCAGTTGTTGCTGAGGTACTATCACCCTTAGAGTGGGATAGGGTCATTCCGTATTGGATACTTTTCCCAACAACAGGGGGAATGTTAGATGATCCAAAAATACAAGTTTATCATAGGTTATAAAATTAGAATAAAATAATTATTAATTTAAGATATTAAATTAATAATTATTATTCTAGAATGTTTAATTATTTAATGGAGACTTTTAGAATTAGCATATTGTTGTAACTAGATACGACTCTCCAAATGTGTCGTATCTTAGGCTCTATTATAGGAGATTAGTTAGCTAGTTGGTTTGAATAGCATTTATTGTAAATGGACACTTGTTATTTAATAAGTGATCCATAATTAGAGGTAGTTAGGACATGGAGCTTATAAATAGCTCATTGCAAGAGTGTTTGTGTTGTTTGGGTCTAAGCTCTTGCAAATCAATTATGTAATTGTTTTTTTTCTGATTAATAAAATTACGTGTCTGAGGACACTTCTACCATTAGGCATGCTTATCAAATTAGACTTGGCGAAGGCGTATGACCGCATTAGCTGGAGATTTCTGGAAAGCATTCTTAAGGCCCATGGATTTGATCAAATATGGGTAAATTGGATCCTATCAATGGTAAGTGCCCCCGTCATGTCAGTCCTGCTGAACGGTACCCCCTCGGAAGCCTTCAACCCAATCCGCGGATTAAGGCAGGGAGATCCCCTGTCCCCTTTCCTTTTTATCTTGGTCGTGGAAAGCTTGGGTAGGCTGGTCAAAGCTCAAATTGCCATGGATCAAATAAAGGGGCTTCGAATATGTGGGAATGATCTCCCGGTTTCGTATCAACAATTCGTGGACGACGTCATGCTATATGGCCAAGCCACACTCAAGGAGGCCCAGAAGATTGTTAAAACATTATTTGACTTTAATCAAGCTGCTGGGACAGAGATTAATAAGGAGAAAATAGAGGTTTTCTTCTTTAATACCCCGCTTGCGATCCAAAGATTCTTGGCGCACACCATGGGGTACAAAATTGGAACGCTCCCGACAAAATAACTATGCATTATGTTGAACGAGCATCAATACAGGACCTCTAACTGGGAACCCTTAATTAAAAAAATCAGGAATAGAATGGAAAACTGGACCTTTCGCTCGTTGAATGTCCCGAGCTGGCTAATTCTATTAAAAGCTATTCTGCAGGCTATCCCAATCTACCAGCTCTCGTTTCAAGCTATCCCCAAGTCCATCAGTCAAAAGATGGTCGCCATGTTCAAAAAATTTCTCTGGCAAGGAACCAGCAAGACTAGGAAATGGGCCCTAATTTCGTGGGATTAGCTTAGCAAGCTAACCAAAGACGGAGGTTTAGGATTAAGGGATCCCTTCGTGCTCAACCAAGTGATGGGGGAGAAGCTTTGGTGGAGGTGGGTCCAGGGCAGCCAAGATCTGTGGAAGGTGATATGGGAAAGGAAGTATGAGGAAACAGGGGAACCCGAAGACAAAATGAGAAGCCAGACTGAGGTTAGAGGCTCCGCAATTTGGAACCTGGCAAGGGGTAAAAAATAATTGATAAAATATTATAGTTTTTGGGAGATAAGAGCTGGTGATAAAGCCAGGTTCTGGGAGGAATCATGGCAGCAAAGTGAAAGGCTCATCCTCAAAGAAAACCTCCAAGCCATCCATGATTTTACAACCCAGTCAGAGGGGAAGGTGGTAGGCAAATTCTGGAAACCAGGAGTAGGAGGATACTGGTGTAACTGGAAGCAGAAAGAAGACTGGGAAGGAGCCCCTGACACAGACAGATGGCTAGATTATTACAAAGAGATGGCATCTAGAAAGCTGGCGAGGAAAACTGGGTCAGATATTCTAAGATGGGGGACTAGAATTTGAGGCACTTTCTCTATATCAAAAGGATATTACCACACAATTAACCAGAACCAATAGACAGAGACAAAAAAATGGAAAAATCTATGGAAAATTAAACACTGGCCGAAAGTGTCCTTTGTCTGGACTATGCTACATGGAAGGGCACTTACCTGGGACCAGATACAGAGGAAGGGGTGGCAAGGTCCATCCCGCTGCGTGCTCTGTAATTCACAGGAGGAGACTATGGAGCACCTGATGAACCGGTGTGTAGTCAGCAATATCCTATGGGAAAGTCATGGCAAATTGTTTGAACGTTGTCATAGAAATTATCAAAACATCATTAATACCATAGAAAATTGGCCAAAGAATCCTTACCAAAGTCTGGTGATTAATCGCGCAAGGCTGATATCTGCTGGGATTTTGATCTGGAACATTTGGAAGGCTCGAAATAGTGTCATTTCAAGGCAGAAAACCGAGCGCCAGCAAACATATGGGAGCAAACCCTCAGAAATTTGAGAGAAACGATTTTAATGGAGAGCTGGAAAGACGAGGACTGGCAGGTGTCGCCACTGGAGGAAAGAATTCTGAAGAGATTAGAAGTAAACCAGAGCATGGTTAATGGGAATGTCCAACGCAAAGCCCAATTCAGAGAGGTGGCAGAAATAACCAAGTTTAGACAGCCCCCACAGGGATTCACAAAATTAAATTTCGACGGGGTTGCCAAACACAACTCGAGAGAAGTAGGTATTGGGGGAGTCTTTAGAAACGATGATGGTAACACCCTGAGAATATTTGCAATGGACTACGGGGAGGCGACAAATAATGAAGCGGAGCTGCATGCTCTGAAGAGAGGCCTGGAAATTGCGATACAGGTAAAAATTAAGAGGCTCCAAATTGAGGGAGATTCTAAATTAGTGGTGGACATGGTAAGGAAATTACAACAGCAACGACCAATGGAAAAAATCAGTAAGAGTTGGCACACGGCGTGGCTTATCGGCGAAATAGGGAAACTTTTGCCCAAAGTAGACTATCTCATCCCTTCCCATGTGCGGCGCTCAGGCAATAAACCCGCTGACTGGCTGGCGAATTGGGGTAGTCAGAATAGAGGAAAGGCGATTGACAATGAAGGAATGGATATGCTGCTACAGGAGGAGCGTGATAGATTACAGCAACTACTGGACAAAGATAAGGATGGGAATGGAAATATCGAGGCAAACGACCAGAACCAGATAGGACGTAATCATTGCAGAGAAAGTTTGTAGCGTGCAGGCATGGATACCATATCTACAAGAGAGGACAAGAGAGATACAAGTGATGAAGTAGGGGAGATGATGGGGCAAGGGCCACCTAATGGGGAAGTAGAGCGAATCGAGGCACCATTAAGGAAAGATCTGGAGGAACTCAAGGGAGTGTGGGAAGTAGGGATAAATGGAGGAGGAAGGACGACAAGTGGCACCGAAGGTACAGAAAGAATGCGGCAGGAGTAGCCGGGAGAAGGTAGGAGTAATGAGGAATAAAAGAGGATAGTTAGGTATCACCAAATCCCGAGGTAAGGATGCGGGGATGAGTGCTAGGAAATCAAGTGGCCAAGTGGAGGGTCGAAAGAAAAGACAAAGGAGAGTGTATAAGCAAAGGCCTAGGGTGACCATCAGAACGTTCATGCAGCATAGCACGAAGAATGAAGGATCGGCGAAAGGTGGCAGCAAGGATCAATGTCCAGTCTGCATCTCAGGTCGTGGCGAAAAAAGGCGGTATGTCTTCTTGAGCCCCTGTCACTCGGACCATGTGGTAGATAGAGGTAGAAAAGTCTGGTTGTCATTGAGAATGTTTAGTAAAAGGGAGTTGTTAACTAGCAGACGGATAGAAGGCGGTTCCCCTGGCCAAGAGAGGAATAACCTTTGTCCCTTCGGAGCGGAGGAGAGTTCTAGAGGAGAAATTCGCGGCCCTAGTAGTCGGGGTCATTCCATGATAAGAAAGGAGAGGTGGGAGGGGACGGTGGCTCTGCCGGGTCTTGCTGAGTTCCACGATGGGCTCTGGTTCCATATCTGTGTCGGTTCCCTGGATAAACCCTGGCAGGCCTCGCGCAGAAGTTCTCTGGGCTTCTCGGGAATCATAGACCCTCCCCACCAAATGGGTAGCCGAGGGAGGAGTGTTTCATTTGCAGAGACCAGCCACGCTGGTCAGAGTGAGAATTTCTGGGAAGATGAGGGGGGGGAGGGGCTCCGAGCTGTACAATAGGTGAAGTAGTGTGGTGGCTCAGGACTGCCAGCCATAAGCAATGGCAGGTCCCCCAAGCCAAGGTTGGGACGACAAGTGTCTGGATGTCGGTGGCACCACATTTCAAAGGCACTGACTCATGGTTTGTTGTCTTGCTAGGTATACAAGCCTCAAAAAACTCGAGGTTCCTGGACCGAAGCTCGATGGCTCCGAAGAAGGCAAAACAAGTTCGAAATAGGGAACAAGGCTCTAGCAGCATTCCGAAGCGGAGAGGAAGGCAACCAGATTTAGAGAAAAGCATGCTCCTGATAAATGTGTATATGGATGGGAACTCCTCGGAAACACGCGCTCAAATCCATGGGTGGGAACGAGAGCTACAGGATATTAGCGAGAATAAGGAAATTCCCAGAGGGGAATGGGAGGATCTGATTCCCAACCCCGGAAATACCAGGAGCAGAATTTCCCTATTTAACAAGACGTTACAACAGTATTGGATAATGAAACATGTGGTCGCTCGGGCGATGGAAATGAACCAGGCTATTAGAGAAGAAGAGGAAGAAGAAAGGAAACAGAGAGAGGAACAGGAAAAAAGTCAGACAAAGAAGGACGCAAATAACTTAAAGGCAACCCTCCTGAAAGAGCTCGCGACTGTCCAAGTATAGACAGCGAGAAACCACGTGATGCTATTGAAGATGGAACAAATGTTGCAGGAAAGGAAATGGGCAATGGAACAGAAGCAAGTGAAACCAGGGTGCAGTACCACGGCACCAGCCTCGGTCATCTCGTCTGATGAGGATTGATAGAGATGAGTCTCTGGTTTTTTGTTTAAATTAATGTTAAATATGAACTGTGTGTGGTTACGATGTTATGGTTGTGTAGTTAGTGTGAATAGCAGTACTCAGCAGTTTGATTATGACAGTATGAAGGAGAAAGACATCTTTAAATTTTGGTCTGGTTATAACGTTGATAGGTGGTGGTCTGGTTTCCTACGGACAGACTTTCCACTTGATCATTAGCTTGATGTAAGTTTTGTTTTCGTAATATAGAAAAAGGAATGCCTAAGTTTACAAAACAAGAGAATTGATGCACCTCTAAAGTGACCTTGGGAAAATCAAGATTTCTCCAAGCTTAGTTGGCCTAATGACTTGCTTGATGAGTCAAACGATAACTAGACACAAGGATATTTCCAAATATCTATCATGAGCTCAATTTGGGGTTGAGGAAGACCTTCAAAAGTTGACTACAATAGCACTCTGCCTTTAGGCAGCCTCATTTGGCACATTTTGACAATTCTTGGGAGATTTGATTTTTGACAAGGCAAATTAACTCCAAATTGAAAAATTCTAGTTGGGTTGGAAAGTAGACTCAATACGCTTTCCAACGAGCTATCTCATGCCCAATTTGAACACCAGGAAGGCCTCCAAAAGTCTCCTATAAAAATCGCTATGCATTGGGTTTGGGGCGCGGCTCATAGAGCTGTAAGCTTGATTTCACCCGTAAACTCTCTCAAATTTCCAAATTTTCTCAATCCTATGGTGTGCAAGTAAGTCAAGCTTTCTTCCCTCCCTAGTGAATGATTTTTTCTTAAAATTTATGGTGGTTTAGTGAGACAAAACTCAAACTGCCTAGGGTTTGCACTTGTGTTTTTTGCTGCCAACTCCACAAAATTTCTCACTCCCTCACTCTTTCATTCTCTCATTACATTTTATCAAACCATTCCCCCAATCCCCATATCCCTAAGTCTACTAATTCTAAAACCCTAATTGCTTTCCCAAACTCTAGTCAAATATCCCTAAACCCTAATTGTTGTCCCAAGAACCTAAGTACTATTCCCTAGATCCCCTATTTCCCAAAAAACTTGTCAACAACATTCCCAAAACCCCTCATACACTTTCCCCTTCACATTCCCTCATACATTCTCATCCTTGGTAGCAAAAATCTAAAGACACCATAAATCTCTTCATACTCATCAAGAAAACTCAAACATTGGAAAACGTGGAGTCTGATCCTTCCTATGAACGATATGAGGAGACACTCAGTGATTCTCCTATAGAAATGCATGCACCAAGGAGACCTCACAAGGGTGGTAAACATATACGAGAGGAGACCACTTCACTTGCCGAGTTGAAGCAGTAGAAAAATGAGTACTATCTCCACCCAGGGTGTAAGGGGTCTCATTTTCGCCATCAGTAGAGTAGGTTCAGGACAAGGGCAAGAGGCCATTACATGATCAGGGACCATCAGGTGAGCAGGAGACTGATTTCATTCTCATTGAGGGTGATGATACTAATTTGGGACCACAAAGCTCAAAGCTCAAGGAGGTCATCCAAGAGTAACAGGCAGACATCAATGCCTTGACCCTCAATTTGGAAAGATCTAAGTGGATTATAAAGTACCTGGAGCAAAGAAATAAGTAGCTTGAGGATCAACAAGTGATTATGGAGTTGCAAAACATTCGGGAAAACCGCCAAGCTGCCCAAAGGAGGAGGGTGGAGCTCACTTCACTTGAGCAAGAGATCAATGCGGATCGAGAATCTTGGCTTGAAAGAGCCAACATCCACTTAGAGATATTTTTGGAGAAGGCCAACAAGGAGAAGACCTTGTTGAGACATATGGCTTTTCATTACATGGCGAGGAACAAAGTTTGCAAGGCGAGAATCAGGAGCTTAAAGGCAACATTGAAAAGGGCATCAAGGAGGCGAAAGGAGCATGATAGACTTCAGATATTGCTTGAGGCTTCCTTGGCCCAACACAATGCTTGATGGAGAAGACTCAGCCCAAATTTCAAAAAAATTGGGGCTCTTTTTGCACTTTTGGAATTTTTTGCACAAAAAAAACAAAGTTTTCTGCTCTATGCGCCGCGCCACCTGGCGCTCGCTTTTGATGGAGGCCTCCAAATGACAAAAACTCAGCATATTTAGATTTGTCTTGGAAAAATATGCATGCCTACCAATGGACAAGAAATTTTGACAGGTTTTGAGCCCCCAAAAAGGTCAAAAACACCCAAAAAATGACCTTACTACCCCTATTTTGACACACAGGAAGTAGCGTTGGGAGAATTGAATTTTGGAGGGGAAAATTGAGGCCAAATTCAAAAATTCCACTTAGTTTGGAAAGTAGACATGCGGACCTTTCCAACAAGAACACTTGGAGCGAATTTGGACACCAGGAAGGTCTCCAAAAGTAGCTCCAAACAGGTGCTATGCATAGAGAAATCAGGCGCGGCGCATAGAGGAAATTTGGCCCAGTTTGACCAAGAATGCTATGTTTTTCGCCTAGTTTTGACAGTTTGACTTTTTGTCTTTCTTAATGTCAAATTTGTGATGTAATTTAATGTACATTGATGGATCATGATGTAAATATGTCAAATTTTCACTTATGGAGCTAGATTCATCTATTAAAAAGTTGTTTGAAACTAAATGAATCAGTTTCCTAGTTTCTAGAGGCAAGTTGTTCCACTGCCTAATTTCTAGTTCTCAATTTAGAATTAGTTGGAACAGCTCCTAAACTGGTGAGCTCGACCCCTAGAGGCTAGGATGAGCTATGGTTTGTCTATATCTTGTGATTTTTCAGTCATTAGCATGGTTGGACTTTTGAGAAGGCCTTGAGCTTCATTGTACACTCATATCAACATTTTGGATAAGGAATTGAAACCAGGGTTTGCAGCACTCTTTGGGATTCATGTGGCAATTTGTCTTGGTACAATGCTTTCCTTTTGTAATTGTGAATATGCTTATGTGTTATGTATGCCATTATCTATCTTGTTTCTTCTTAGCTAAATCAAACAAGGGAGAAGGTAGAATCCATTGAAATTGCAGTGCTCTACCTAGGGTTTTCTTTAGCTTTTGATGTTTTCAGTTGTTTGAAGAGGATCCATGCGTTTTCTTGCCCTCTTCAGCTCCTAACCTATCTAATCTCTCGATCTCATTCAATTTGAAGTGCCAAAATCAGTTGCCTACCTTGTCCTATTGAGATCTCTACAAAACTGAGCCTCATTCCCCGCACCCAAAATTTGCCTTTCCATTTGAGCCAACAAAAAACATCATTTTATTTAATCAAAATCTTTTACACACATACCTAGCCTAAAATTAGTTAGCATATCAGTCATCTCAAGCACTTACTGATCATATTTCGCTGAGATTGACCAGGAGAGAGCCCTCTCCCGACCTAGTAGGGCTAGCTACCAAGTTAAGTGTGGTTTGATGTTGACCTAGATCCTACCTTTCTCAGCCTGAGGTAGATTTAGGCTCTAACAGTGAGACAAGTAAGCACTCTTGTACTCCATTTTATTTTTTAGCATGATTACAATAGTCATTGTCTAAATTATATCTCTAGGTAATGATGTTTGAATTTTTCTAATTTAGTAGGCACATTTATAATTGTACCAGTTAGCCCTATATGGGATCTTTTATAACCAAGTGGGTAGATATTTTCAAAAACCATTCTTCATGCAACTATCCTTTCTTCTAGAGGTTTGAGTAATGCCATAGATTTGATTCCTTGTTTTGAGTGAATATGCAAAGGTGATGCAAAAGCATTTATTTTTTCATGATTAATAACATTATTACAAGATAGGAAAAAATTATCATTGATATTGATCTCATTTGAAGTTATCCAAGGTACAAGGGATCTATAAGTAGACAATGTGCTATTGCATATGGCTTTTATATCTTTTTCAAAGGGAAACCTCTCAAAATAGAGCATGCAAATGTAAGAGTCTCTTGAATTGACGACAAATATGCCTTAGTTGTTTTGATCGAGTTTACATTTTTTGTTGATGAAACAAATATCCCTGCATGCACATTGGCTTTTTAAATTGACATAACCAAATGCAAGTTTTTTTATCACTGTTACAAGAATTATATGATATTTATTTCCCTTGCACTTTGGCCGGGGGAAAAGTTTATGCATTTTGGTTTAATAGTGCATTTATTTTTTGTACATCAAATAGTTTTTTTTTGCAATTCTTGGTTTTGGATATTTGGAGACATGGGACAAAGATAAGATTCAACAAGACCAAGGTCATTGTCAATTATCTTGTGATTGTGAGAAAAATGACCTTTATTGAAGTTTTTTGTATCTTGTCTACATGCAACAATTGCAAAAATAGAATGACAACATCTATTGTTTTTCATATTTCTAATCTGTGAAAGCAATTGGTAATGCCCATGGGATGAAGATATGGGAAAATGCATTAGGTATGGTACATTGTTTGTAGCACTTGATGGATTACACATTTTAGATATTTCCTTATTTCAACAGAAGAAACACATATATTGATGTCAAGCATCTCATACAACCATTGGTGTGACCCGTTTCATATGGAATTTCCAAATTAATAATGTAAGTTTTCCAACCGATGATGTCGTTTTATTCTTGAATGAATTTAGTATTGATCTGAGAGATGTTAGTGAATTATTTTAAAAAAAATTCCCATTATACAAGAACTTTTACTGACACATATTTTCATGCGAAATCATGAAAAGTGTGAATTCTTAAACAATAATTCAACAAACCATCAAGATGAAACAAAGAAGCAATAATCATGAACCATAACACAATTATATGATAACGGATTTTTTCCAGTGTGGACTATGTCTCTGAGCTTGGTGTAAAGAGTGGGGAGACCACTTCATTAGTTGTTGCGAGAAGACTATGAGCGCATGAAACAATCTTTATCAATACAAGGAATAACTCCCTTAACTAGAGTGGCACGTCTCTCTCCTAGGAGATGTTATTCTATAAGAACTCTCACTCATAAAATCTCTCCTTTCGCATGACAAAATAAAAATCTAAAATAAAGTGGCATACAATGATCCTCCAAAAAAATTTCTTACATGGATCTCAGAATCAAATCATCATCTCAACAAAATCAAATGAAGACATGGAAACAAAACACCTTATCCTCCAAGTATGAGAAGGAACTAAAAATCGACTACTCGGATGAAGGAACTACCTACACCATTGCGTTCCTTGTGAAAAACCTTGAAATTTGACTATAAGCTCGACCCTTTTCTATCTCGGTCAATTTTGGGCTACCTGGTAATATTTTAGATTCCTCATAATATTATCTTCTAGACATGGGATAAAAATTGACTACTCATATAAAGAAACATATTGCATGGTTGAATTCCTAGTGAAAAATTAGTTCAAATGAGTATAAACTCTGAATAATTATGACACCGTAAAAAAATTGCCCCTTAGGGAACCTTAAAAATTCCTGAAAGATTCCTCATAGAGAATATTATTTGGAATATTCCCTAACATATGCTTTGACAATATTCCTAGAATCTTCTTGAGATTCATGTCTTCATTGGTTTGGTTGTTCCCTCATCTCTCATGTCTTCTCCATGGCTTCCTTTGAACCATTTGAATGAATTTTATAACAAACTGTGAGGGTGAATAACACAAAGTGTATGGTTGGCATAGTCATGTTAAGTTACTTATTGTTGGCATGGACTCCTAGTTTTTATTTAATATGGTTTTAAAGCCCAATTGTGGTTTTCATATAGTTTTCAAACCATGAGAATAAGACAAAAATGGAGGTTGCACCATGCCAAGGCCACTTGGGCCTAATTTGAGGTTCAACGTGGCACCATGTGATTGGGCCATGTGGCAGGATCTCATTAGTCCACATCATCTGCCACTTTTGTCACTTTCTTTCCATGTGTTGACTTGTGCTGCTGCTACATCACCTACTTGTGGGATAACCTAGTTTGCTGATTGGGTTGTTGTTGGCTTATAGCGGCCTAACCTAGGTTCGGAAGAGTTATTTAGCTAAACAAATCCCACAGCTACTGACCATTTCGGCAACAACCAGTGGAGCGCAGATTGAGGTCTCACCCCAGGTAGCATGGGAGGGTGCTGGAACCAGGGTTCCACATGTTTGGGATGTCTAGATGTGATCTGGAAGTTTCACGCACCATTCTATAGCCTCGTGCTACTCTACTTCCACACAGATCTGGACCAGGGCTATTTCTTGATACTAATTACTTAATGAGTTATTATAGATCAGATCTACTTAAGGTAGTCTTTAAGCAAACATTTAATCAAGATAACCAGTGTGCACATTCAAAATAGATACAGATTTGTAGTACCTAGAACATAAGCATACACATATAGATTCAACAGAAATATTAACCATAAATTAATCAGATCCATAATAGTTCAGCTTTGACACAGTAATTTGGAATTAACTTATCATTATTCAAATTCTTCTGTCAATACAACCAGATCTATCCTGTGCACTCAGCTGCAGGGGTCTGCACACATAGCTGTGGACTTTACCAGGCCTCTACACACGCAGTTGCAGAGCCTCTATCTACCACTCAATACCCTTGACTCGGACTTATAGACGTACATATAACCTTCACAGACCCATAGCACTACAAATCATTCCCTTCCAAAAACTGCCTTCTACCCTTAGAGCCCCACTCTATTTATACATTCCCATGGTCCGCGGACCATGGGTAGGCCAACTTACTCCCTATTATTCTATATTATTTCTTGGGTGGACAACCCTTTGAATCGACCTTTTACATTTCACGCTCCACATATATCAGAGTTTTACAATATTTCTATCTAACTTATAGGCTCTCAGCCCCAAAACTGTTACGCGAGAACTCCGCTACCCAACAGTCCCCCAACACAATCATCGTGACTTGTCCTGAGTCACTTGTCGGTGCGGCAAGAAGTGTTGTCTTGGCTTCGCAGTTCACCTCCCTTTGAGTGACGCTCTTCGTCTTGCTTCTCCTTCATTGTCTCCTGCAATGCTTCGTCCAGCTCCTGCTTCATTGTTTCTACCAATTCTCACAACTAAAATGCTCATTCTACTCTGCTCGGTTAACACAGAACACCCCCTCATAGGATTTTAGCTCTAGCAGGGGAGCTACATATGGGACCCCCTCGTACCATCGTAGCCACTTCCGACCTTCGTATCTTCTCTTCGCACTGTCTGCTACAGCTTGTGTTGTAATTTTGCAAGACCCTGGCTGCTGTCCACGAGATCCCAATCCTCAAGGTACATTAGAGACGACTTATTAACTGCACTTCTACTAGTGGTCTCCGTCTTTCCATCCTTTCTCTTTTCTGTTGTGGTTCACCGACCCACCCATGGGTGAGGCTGCGGCATTTGGACCAGTTCTGCTTCATGTCTACCATTTTCCGGTACATCCCCTACCGTTGATGCTGAACTCTGCGCAGTGCCTGCAGCTGTCAACACCATGTTCTTCAGAGAGCCCTGCATCTCCATCGGCCATATCACCACCCTCGGGCTTACTCCTTGTGCATAGATAATGAAGAGTTCCATAGCAGTAGGGAGGCACAATAGCTTGCGGTTCTTAGAAGCATAGCTCACTTGGTGGATGACCCCCTTTGATTTATAAGTGTTTCAAATTTCAAATTCGCTGGCTCCCGCCTATTCTAGTGCCCAGATTGTTCCATATCTGGCTCATACCCCTTCTCTTAATTTCCCACTGCTCGCTCCCTTTTGCCATGATGTAGACATCTTGTCCTGAATAGTAGCAGCAACAGTCACCTCTTTTCTTATCAACACATCAACGCAACCATTTGCGCGCAACCGCAACCCTTGTGATAGGCCAAATCTACGTGCATCTTGGTAGTCACGCCTCTTTCCCCCAGACTGCTTTATCATCCCACACTCTCTTTCAACTGGTTGGAGTGGTGAGACTGTCCTTCGGGCGGTTAGTCAGGCGATCAGCCCACCCGTGTAGAGCTTCAGGTGACTGCCATTCACTCTTCCCAGGAAGGGGTCTCCATTGAGCTTGGCAAGCTGAACCGCACCCCCATCGGTAACTTCTTTGATGACATAGGGTCCCAACCAATGCATTTGGAGTTTGCCAGGGAATTTCTTGAACTTGCTATCATATAGTAATACTAGATCATTTTCCTTGAAAGTGCACACCTTGATATGGCAATCATGCCATGCTTTCTCTCACTATTTCTGTACTTACTGATGGAATCCAACCAAAAATCGATCCTCGTTCAGTTCCTCTAGTTGCGCGAGCCATTCCTCCAAAGCCCCACGGTCATCCATGCTTGTTATTGCCGCTATTCGTAGACTAGGGACAATGTATTCCATAGGCATGACGACCTCCTTGCCATAGACTAACCAGAAAGGTGTCTGGCCCGTCAACTTCTTGCACGTAGTTCAGTATGCCCATAACACAACAGGGATGTGCAAGTCCCAGTCATTTCGTTGTGCATTACAGACCTTGGTCAACGCAGTCTCCAAAATTTTGTTGAATGCTTCAATGGTCCCATTCGCTTGTGGGTGGTATGGCGTACTCTGTTGATGATATATCTGGAATTCCTCAGTGAGTGCGCTGATCGTTTCATTCAGAAAGTGTGTACCTCAGTCGCTCATGAGAATTTTGGGACATCCAAACCTTGTCAACACGTTCTCGAACAAAAACTTCACAGCTGTAGCAGCCGTGCAGTCCTTAACCAGCTGTGCCTCTGCCCACCTAGTCAAATATTCTGTCGCGGTGATGATATAGCGCGCGCCCGTCTTCCCTTGAGGTGTGATAGGTCCTACGAAGTCGATTGCCCACTTCTCAAATGGCTATAGCATCATCTATGGTTTGAGTAGCATTTCATCCCTCTGTGATGGTTTCCTAGTCCATTAACAAACGTTGCAGGCCCAACAGTATGCTTTCGAGTCCTGATGTAGAGTTGGCCACCATAGTCCTACGCAAAGAATCTTTTGTGCTGTAGCGCAACCTGCAAAATGTCCTCCAGCCACCCCGCCATGTGCTTTGGCCAAGATTTGTCCATGCTTGAATTCAAGCACATATCTGCGTAAGATTTTGTCACTGCCCATTTGTAGAGATGTCCTGCAATAATGGTAAAGTCTGTTGTGTTGTGTATCACCAATTCTTTGTTTTGCTGAATAGAATATCCTTGCGGCACGGTTCCCATGGTCAAGAAGTGGATTATGTCCTCAAAATGGCCATCTGCGATGCACACAGAATAAAGCTATGCATCCGAGAGTCCGTCCTCTAAGTTTGTGGGCTCTTCGCCATTCTCAATTCGGGACAGATGATCTAGGCCCACGTTGAGACGTCCTAGATTTACGATGACTTCGAAGTCATATTCTTGAAATAACAACAACCACCTACAAATGCGGCCCCCCAACATAAGCTTATTCACTAGGTATTTTAGCACAGAGTGGTCAGTATACATCTTGAAATGCCCTCTGAGCAGATAGTGGTGGTATTTTTGAAGTGCGTATACCATCGCCAATCCCTCTCGCTTAGTAGTGGAGTAATTCTTCTCAACTTTTGATAATCGTCGACTGGCGAAAGCAATCGGGTGATCAATTCACTCTGTGCCTTCTTTAGTAAGTACCGCACCCAATGCAATACATGACGTGTCGACATGCACGTGAAATTCGACATCCCATTTAGGGAAGACCAATATTGGGGTGGATGCCATCTTTTCCTTAAGCGTTTCTAGAATTTTGTCGCATTCCTCATTCCAACAATAAGTAGCATCCTTCTTGAGCAACTGTTCCATTGGTGTCGTGATCTGTGCGTAGCTTTTTATGAATTTCTGATAATAACCAGTGTGTCCTAGTGTGGCGCGTAATTGTTTGGCACTTCGGGCGCTTGTAGATTGAGTATGAAAATGATCTTCGCCAAATCCACCATCAGACCTTGCTTACAAACCACATGGCTGAGCAGATTCCCGAAGGGGACAAGGAACATACACTTCTTTAGGTTTAGCACAATCTGGTGCCATCGGCAAGTATCCAACATTAAACGTAAGCTCGCGATATGTTTCTTAACCAACCCAAATATGGTCCAATCATCAAGATATACTTCTAAGAACTTATGTATAAATTCCTTGAATGTAGCTACCACAATGCGTGAGAATATTGTTGGCACGTTCTTCAGTCCAAAGGGCATCACCGTATACTAAAAACAGCCCCATTAAGTGGCAAAAGTTGTCTTGCTCCTATCCTCTAGCGCGATCTTGATCTGGTGGTACCCCGAGAACTCGTCCGTGAAGGAGTAGGCTTCCTATCCTCCCACATTTTCCAGTACTTCATTCGTAAAGGGCGTCGGAAACGGGTCATTGACACAGGCATCATTGAGCTTCCTGAGATCCACACAGATGCGAATTTCACCCTTTTTCTTCTTCTCCTACACAACCATAGGACTTACCCAGTGGGACTCCTCGACTGGTTCAATTATTCCTGCTGCAAGCATCTTGTCCAATTCTTCGTGGACTTTTGCTTTGTATTTTGGATTCAATCGGTAAGGCTACTGCTTAACTGGCTTTGCGTCCGGCTTCAAAGTGATCTTCATCATTCCCAGGTCACCGAGGATCCCTTTTAACTCCATGATTTTTGTTGGGAATAAATCGCGATATTCTCGAAGCAACTCGACGACCTTTTCCACCATGGCATCGTCCCAATAATCCCCAAGTGTTGCATACTTCGGTTCCTCCTCTATTTCGATATTTACTTGTTTCGTTTTCAATGGCGTAGTGATGTTTTGATCTTCGATTGCTAGTCCACGCACCTCGCGACTCCCCTCTGATTCTAGAATATTGATGTTTCTAGGGTCGTCGTCATCATCTTCTACCTGCACCTTATAACATTCCAGGGCCTGGCTCAACTGTTGCGACTAGTATGGCTGTATGATTTCTTCTGGTTCCAGTAGCATTTTAAAAATGGTAGCCTTCACTAGCTGTAACGTTTCATCCACAGTATCCATCCATTGATCTTCAAAGAGGAATGTTGACAGAAATCCTTTGCGCAAGATATCCCATTCGCCTCTGCTGTGTCGGAGCTCTGTTTCAGTATACTAGTTCCTGGGAATGATGTCCAAGGTGTGATAAAATAAGTGTACCCACTCTGGTTGAGGCTCCTTTTCATAGGCTTTGATCCATCTGGTAAGGTGCATGCGCGGGTCATCACGTCCATCGTATTTCTCTGTTATTCGTAGTTCCGAATTTCCAAATCTTATCTGCATCATGCGCCTGCAGCCGTGCCAATCTTCGAAAGTCCCTTCATGTGTGCCACACCATTATGCAGGTGTCACGCGCAACGCCCATCTCAACGCATCAAACCGTTGGTGCTCTGGTACCGCGCTTTCAAACTTGGTCAGGAATTCATCTACTATTGTCAGCCCATCATACATCGACAGTTCGCGATCCTGGGCCCTAACACAGTACAAAGATTTAGTCATCATATTGCAGTGTAACGTGGTTACTCCATTCAACCTGTTATGCCACCGCTCATCTTCTTCATCTAAATCGTTGGTGCAGGACTCTGCATAGCCCCGTGATATTCTTCTTTCCTCTGTTGGCTTGACCCATTCTTGCCTTTGTGCAGAAATTTTGTAGATACAATCTAATTCATCGTCACTTTCTTCATTGCGCACAGGTTCAATGTAGCGTGGTCCTTCAGCTGGATCTAGCGGAAGGACTACATGGAGAAACTTATTTTAAAATATCATTGTCTGCTTCTTTAAATTAATAACCCCATTCATGTTGGTGGCCCAGTATATTCCTAACAACGCAGGATAAGGCATACTTTCATCCATGATTTCTATTACTTCAAAGTCTGTTCTAGTGCTCATGCCTTCTATATTTACAGTAATTCCCTGCAACCTTCCCATGGGCAGGATCTTCTGTTGATTCGCCATCCGCAATTGAATAGGAGACAATTTTAGTGTAGGCCTACCCATGCGCTCCCAAGTTTGTTTAGGTAGTACATTTTCATATGAGCCCAAATCTAGAATGATCTGATCCATCTCATAGTTGCCAATCTATGTCGTTAATCACATCTCCTGCCCCGTCTGTGTTGTGTGTCTTCCTAATTTTCGGACCACGCTAGGTTCTTGCGTCCTTTCGCACCTATTTATCAATTCTTGCAAGCCTCTAACCGCCCTATTGTCGCGCAACAATTTTATGCATGTCTCTAAAAAGGTAGTTAGCATCGAGGGATCCCTATCTGGCTCAGGTTGATCCCCACTACCTGGGGTAGAGACCCCCATGAAGCTCTCCCTAGCTTCCAAATATGTCTCCTTGCCAACCCCTGCGTCTTCCTTAGTTAAGTTCCCTTTATCCGCTCCTGTGGTCGTGCCATTCCTTAGTACCATGTTTACTTTGGGGTCTTCGTCACGGGGTTTGGACCTCATCATCTGCACGTTTTGTGTCATCGTAGGTGGCGCTACCCTTTTTTCATGAATCTGTGCTATCAGTGTGGGGCAATCTATCAGCTCATGATCAAATTGCTCACAGTAAGTGCATGATATTCTGGTTGGGTTGGTACAATCCCGTGTGTAATGTCCTGGTCCTACGTAGTTGTAACAGATTAGCTAACCATGACCTCTTCCTGGCCCCATTCCACCCCGTCCTCTTCCACGTCCTTAGAACCCACTGCGCGTGATCGCCGTGTTCGGATCCTAACATCGAGCCTCAGTCTGCATTTTGTAGGCAGGTGACTGGTCCATCAATAATTGATAGCTACGACAGTCTCTTTCCTCGTGGCCCACTGATCTGCAAAAGTTTCAAAAGAGCTGCTGGGGGGTCTGGTTGAATTTTGGTAGTAGATGACAGTTATCTATGTTATGCTTTCCTCCCACCTGATAGATTGCGCACCAAAGCGGGGTTGTCATGCTTGGCCCTGCCTGTGCCTCTGGTCGTAATGGTGTTGGTCCCCCCGTTGCCACATAATTTTCAAAGACCGGGAAATGATCTTTATCATGCCCTTGGCTCCTGCACTTTATACACCATACCTCCTCTTGGACTTCTAGGCGAGGTGCCTATTCCTGTTTTAACTTCTTCATTTCCAAACACAAGTTTTATATCTGCGCTTGGATTCGCTAAACTCCCAACCCCGGGTCCTGTAACAGAGTTTTGTGCAACCTCATCGTTGTCTCTAATGCTTCAGCCTGGGTTGAGATCTTTTGTTGTGACAAAGCCATCCTCAGATGTGGTGTTAATGATGCCATAAACCAAGCGCAGTGCTGCATATCCGACAGTGTCATGTTTTCTTCTCGGATGGTACTTTTTCAGTATTTTATCCATATCCCACAGTGTTTCACCAGGCATCATCACGATCTCCTTGAACCCTATGATCGAGTGTATTTCTAACTTTGGCTGGCTAAATTATTTCTTCAGTTCGGTTCGGATCTCTATTGTCCCTGCAGTTGGGCGATCGCTTGAGTACTTTATGTACCTTGTCAGTGCTTAGTCCTGCAGCACGCTAACTAAGGTAGTCTTTCTGATATTATCATCTGTAATTCTGTGTGCATCCAATACTGATGTTACCATGAACCAAAACTATTCTGGATCTTCGCTTCCTACTCCTTTGAATACCGGTAGCTGGATCGCGCTCGTCATTGTCAACCTCTGGTATGTGCATCAATGTATTCTGAACTACTACTACTCCTCATCCCTTCGATCCTTAAATTATTTCTCTATAGAGTTACAGCATTCCAACATCAGACACCACTTAGGCAAATCCCAGTCCTAGCAACGGAACCATTTGTTGGCTTATAGGGGCCTGACCCAGGTTTGGAAGAGTTATTTAGCCAAATAAATCCCACATCCTTCAGCCCTTTTGGCAACAGCCCACGGAGTGCGAACTAAGGTCTCACCCGAGGTAGTAGGGGAGGGTGCTGGAACTAGGTTTCCACACCCTTGGGATGTCTAGATGTGATCTGGAAGTTTTGCGCACCATTTTGTAGCCTCGTGCTGCTCTGCTTCTGCACAGATCCAAACTAGGGCTATTTCTTGATACTAATTACTTAATGAGTTATTATAGATCATATCTACTGAAGGCAATCTTTAGCAAACATTTTAATCAAGATAACCAGTGCATGCATTCAAAAGAGATATAGATTTGTAGTACCCAGAACATAAGCATACACATATAGATTCAATAGAAATATTAACCATAAATTAATCAGATCCACAATAGTTCAACTTTGACACAGTAATTTGGAATCAACTTCTCCCGTCAATACAACTAGATCTATCCTGCGCACTCAGCTGCAAGGGTCTGCGCACAAAGCTGCGGACTCTACCAGGCCTCTGTGCACACAATTGTAGAGCCTCTATCTACCACTCAATACCCTCGACTTAGACTTATAGATGCGCATATAACCTTCAAAGACCCATAGAACTACAAATCATTCCCTTCCAAAAACTTCCTTCTACCCTTAGAGCCCCGCTCTCTTTATACATTCCCATGGTCTGCTGACCATGGGTAGGCCAACTTACTCCCTATTATCCTATATTATTTCTTGGGTGGAAAACCCTTTGACTCAACCTTTTACATTTCGCGCTCCGCATATTTCGTAGTTTTACAATATTTCTATCTAACTTATAGGTTCTCAGCCCCAAAACTGTTACGCGGGACCTCTGCTACCCAACATCTGCCACATTAGCTCTGTGGGTCCCACTAGGTACGTTGAATTCATTTCCACATGTCATCTATATAGGCTGCCACGTGGCAGAAGGTTGACTTTGACTTTGACTTTTTTTTTGTTTGGTACAAACTTCAAACTGCAATAACTTTATCATATAGACTCAGATTGAGGCGCCATTTGCATTAATGTTGGAAAGCTCTCGCCGAGATATACAAGTTGGTTCTAGTTTCACTACATTTTTAAGACTTTGATTTTTTAGCCTCACTAGAGCCACCTAAATCAAGTATCTATATAAACTTTCAAATATCTTATTTCTATATTTCCATGAGCAACATAGCAGTTGTAAAAAGTTTTTGCAATTTTCTTCCTCATAGAACATTTGTCAAACCATGTTGCAAATTTGCAAATGGATTCAAACAATGAATCATGGAAATAATTGGTAATCATGCCATTGACTAAAAATACTTGTTCAAATAATGATTGTTGAATGGACAACATGTCAAAGGGTTTGGATAGACAATGATATGGACACTGGTACATAAAAATTGGCCTAAGAATCATTGTTGTAATCCTTGTTGATTGATATGATAACAACGGTTCAAAGTGACCACACACATAATTTTGGTTGTGGAACAAAATATTATATACATAACCAGGGATGTTGTCATTAAAACAAAGGTATTGTTTTCCAGTTGTGTATAACCAAAGGTTCACAAGGACTGACAACCACTTGGAGAACCATTTTATTGGAAAAAAATCTCCACATAAGCTAATTGTAGATGAACCTTGTGCAATGGAAGAAGGAGTAGAAAATCCTTGCAAATATCCTTGGATGTTATCAACATTGTGAAGGCTTTGCAAATAGCTCAGAACTAGTTCACTTTGCATTGAAGAAATAGGCAAATCATCTTTGCAGCTCAAGCAATATCGAAAGTGGTTGACTATGCCTTCTTATATTTCTACTAAGCTATATCGAAAATGTAAAAGAATATCAAATGAATCAAACACACAATCTCCTGGATATTAGTGGAAATGTCTCAACTAAAATAGATTGAATGTCTAAAGCCCCAAATCAATTTATTAAATATTTGACTCACTTAATGCGAATGTATTTTTTGTTTGCATATCCTAGATTCTATTATATTATTGTGGTAAGTTGTTTCATTGCAAATTTTTTCTATAAAAAAGAAGGTTATGAACTATATTTTCTTGAAAAAGAAGCAAACATAATAGCAATAAACTTTTAAGCCCAATACGATTGATTATTTGGAATGTGATAATGCTCTCCCCCCTCAAAGAAAAGGAAAAAAGTAGTGGCCTGTGATGTGACAAAAGAAATAAGATACCATGAGAAATGTCGCACATGATTAGTTTTGGCACAAAAAATGAAAATAAGGGTGAAATAGCTAAACAATTGCTTCTTGGAAAAATACAACTACTTAATTAATAATAGAATTAACTAATAAACACTAATCTACCGAACATAATGCGTTGATTTTAATGAATTAAGCATAAGTAATCTAATTTAATGAAACATTAATTTTAATTATAAAATGTTATTTATAACTTATAAAAAATAACTAGCATTATAATTAAAATTAATACTTAAATCCAATTAGTTCATCTTATAATAAAGTAAAACAAAAAAGTTATTTAATTTTATAAGTACATATGATTAATTGATTCTATAATAAAATATCGAAAGAATTATTTGATTTTATAATTGTATATAATTATATGTCTTTACAATAAAATTAAGAAATAATTAATTAATTATATGAAACAATTTAAGGAAAGTTTACCAACAAATTGCCCTTGTCTTGGCTTTTATCATACTCAAAATTATTTCAGATAAACAAGTATTGGATAATGGTTTTTTCCACACTCAAAATTATTTTTTAACTTTATTTGTACAAATAGATGGTGGAGGAAAACAGGTTGTATAATGAGGCAACCACACATAGCTCTCTGAATGGAATGAATATAATTGAAAAAAAATAAAATTGATATGTATGAATGTTTAAATATTTTTATCCTTTCATTTCAATGTTAAATATTCAAGTACTTTAGAAAATAGGCCAATGAATTTCTATCACAATTTGTTCATAATTTTTACGTTTTTAGTGGGGCCATGCCAACCCTTTTGTCAAAGTAACACATTTTAAAAAATCCTACAAAACAAGTTTTTAAAAAACCTCTACAATAGAAGCGATTAATTTTGCAAAAAGTCTAATGGTAGTATATAAATTAAAAATTCTATGAATAATTAATGCATTAGTTTACTAGCCGAACATAAGGTGTTTTATGCTGCATAGAAAAATTAAAATTCATTGCATCAAAATCTTTACATTTCTGCTATTGTATTAAGAAAAACATAATTGTCATTTCAAAACTTTAGGAATCTCATATACAAGCATGACATGTTCTCATGGTAACATGATTAAGCCTTAAACCTACCATTGCATGTATCACATTTCATTAATGCAACACACGACTTTGTAAGTTGCCATATCTAGAAACCCCCTTCACGTATGTTGACAAGATCTAGGGTTTTAGAGAATTCAATTATCAGGCATTTGTTAGAATCCCTAGTTCTTAGATATTCGTTGGATAGGATACTAAATGAATCTGATATAGAAACCCCCTTCTTGTCTGTTGACATGATCTATAGTTTTAGAGCATTAAATTTCAACATTCAATTCTCACTGGGAAGGATCGTGAATGCCTCTGATATCTTAAAGTCTATTTGATGTAATAGCTATTTAGGAAACACTCATGCTCTTACTTTAGGGATTAGGATAAACTTGTAGCACTCCTTCGTCCTTATTTGAGTTGAGTGACTTTACAAGTCAAATTTGATATCATTCCCAAATTTGTAGACTTTCTAAGCATATGTATCTATTTAAAATGGGGTAAAACTCATAGGAATAAGCTCTTGAAATACATAAAACTTCAATAATGTGAAATTCAAGCTATCTGTGAAATTTGGCACCCAATTAATGACATATGTTCTAAATTTGGCAGACATTGATTTGGTGTTTATATGTACATATACATAAAAAGAAAAGGGATAAAGGTCATGGGTTAAATCCTGTCAGGTCTAGTCCTTCATAGTTCCCTTGGCTTGACTTAGCTAATTTAATGGTATAAGATGCAAATATTCACAAGAGGAATCAAAGGCATAGACAAGTTGCAATCGGTCCATCAATCCATGGCAAGCACCAGATCGAAAACCAGGGATAATTCTGTTGGACTTGTAGGGTAGCGGTGGTTGGATCAAAAGTAAGCATTGAACAACCACCAAATAAATGAAATTGTTGGATGCCACACTGACTTTGAATCTTTTGTAGATGTTTCCAAAAGACTACACAAATAATAGATGCAGACTACATATCACCATTACAAAGCTATAAGCACACCTTATTATCATTTATCTCATATTATTATGTCACTACGTTCACATAGTGACATATAGTATCCAGGAGTTCACAATAGTTTTTGTCGTTTTAGCAAATTTTTGAAATTTTTGCTTTTGATATAGTTAAACTTTGGTTATGTGGTTTTTTCTAGGTTGACGTTACCCAACCACCACCAGTAGGGTTCCAGGGCCCTGTTAGCGCTTGAGATTTCACCCTAGGCTGAGGAAGGTAAACCTTCAAGGCAACATCAAACCATTTCACCTCGTAGCTAGCCCTACGGGGTATGAGAAGGCTCTCTCCGGTCAATCTCAGTAAAATATTCAATGGACAGAGATGACCAATACAGTGACACTGATATTAGGCTAGTAAACCGATTAAAAGGTTGATTTGGGGGTTTTGGGGGTTTTTTTTGGTGGCAAATTGAGGATCTGCAATTTTAGGGCGCGGGGATTTGACACAGTTTCTGCAGGTGGGTCTTTGGGGCAAGGTAGGAGTTTGTGCTGATGCCTTTAGCTGAGATGGATGATCAAGGAAGAATGATAAGAAGTCTAAAGAGGGAAAACAATGACTTTGAATCCTCTCTAGACAGTGGAAAACATAAACATTAAACAAATTTGAAAGCTGAGCATGGCAAGCATGAATTCAAACTTTATCACTTCATTTGTTTAATAAGTTGTAGTAAAGAAAGAGATGGAACACATAAGCACACTTACAATTACAATAAGAGAACACACCATCAACACAAGAGTCCACAAGAATCCCAATGATGTCTGCAAAACCCTGGTCTTCCTTTTCCTCAAATTGCAGAGATACAAGTAAAATATACAATAGGAGCTTCTCCCTCAAGAGTCCAACCTTCCAACCCCTGAAAATGATTGAGAAAATACATAATATAGGCAATCCAACCTCTTCCCTTGCCTCTAGGGGTCGAACTCATCCTTCTAGGAGCTGTTTCAACCAATTCTAAACTGAGCACTAAAATCTAGGCAGTCAAAACAACTTGCCTCTATAAGCTAGGAAACCAATCCATTCATTAAATATTTACCCTTTACATGAATGAATCTTGTAGAAGTGTTAAACAAGAGTAAAAGTGTCTTAGAGTTACAATAATTACATCAAAGATAATCATCTTCCACCCCAAAAAGTCAAACTGAGTCAAATCTGCGTTTTCTAGGCTATACAGTGCAATCTGGCAAAAACTGCCTCACTGGTCGCGCCCCCCTGCCTGACTGGTCGCGCACATTCACAGCTCTGTTTGAGGGCCTTCCCGGTGTCAAACTCAGGTGCACGATAGCTTGTTGGAAAGGTCTGCGAGTCTACTTTCCAACCCCACCGAAATTTTGGAATTTGGAGTTGATTTGACCCCTCAAAAGTCATTTCTCCCAAGACAGCTTTCTGCAACTCAAAATAGGGGCAGAAAGTCAAAATTTGCATGTATTTTGAGCTTTTGGAAGCCCAAATCTCCATAAAATCTGAAACCCATCCATATGCAAGTGTATTTTTGCATGAAAATTCCAAAAATGCAAAGTTTTCCCCGTTCTGAGTTGCCCCCATGTATGGTCGCGCGCGGGGTGAGACCAGTCAAACGGCCAAAACCTATAAAATTCCCAAAAATGCCAAAAATGCCTCAAAACTCTCAAAATTTCTTGAGTTTGCTGCTATAAGGATTCTAATGAGTATCATGGTGAGTGAGAGAGGCCTCAGCCAAGATACGGAGTGGGTCGGGCCTCTTTCTCCTTTTTTGTGCCTTGGCCAACCGCCTTGCATCTAGCGACTGTAATTTTGGAATTTCTCTAAAACCATAACACCTGTGCAAAACGTGAAGGAGGTTTTTCTTCTTTGGCATGTTGTGGACAAAAACCTCTCTCATTTTTCCAAAATTCATCTTTTATTGCTCTGGAACATCATTTGAGTGCGACTTGTCTCGATGTGTGAAACAAGGAATTTTGTCGAAATGGAGCGAAATGAAGGGGATAGGGGGCTTCTAAATTCTTGGGGAAATTTTTGGGAGTGGGGAGGGATGTTAGGAAGCAGGGGAAAGTGGAATCTCAGAGATTGAGTGAGGGGAAGGGGTCGAAAAGGGAAAAACACAGGCCAAACCTAGAAAATTGCCAGGTTGTAGCTAGAAACTAGGGTTTGTGCAAAAATGAGGAATTTGGCGGATCTAAGGGATGGGAAGTGTTTGGTAAGGTACTTTAAGGATAAGGGAAGGTGTATGAACATCAGGAAACAAGTTTTGCCGATGATTTGACTGTCCAAGATAAATTGGCTTTCAAAACCCTAGGAGAGGGAAATGACCTTGCCTAGGAGCAACTGAAGCATGAACAAGATGTAAAATGACTCATTAGACACTGACATGACAATGAAAACCCTATGAATGATGATAGACTCAGCTGAATGGTGACTTGGACCAACATTTTGACAACTTTAGAAGGAGTTAAGGCAAACCCTAGACCTAATGCCTAGTGACCAAATTTTGCTTGAAAACTCACTGAAATGACAAAATTTGACCTTGATACTTCAAAATCACTTTGTAAGAGCACATTTGATCACTGGAGGAAGGCTGGAAAGACTGACACTAACATTGGCTCCAATGGGGATGGTAGCTCCTTGGAGGTGCCAAGAACCTTAGACCTCTGGGAGAGCAGACCAGTGCCTTACAATTTTTGGGCAATGGAGTCAAAAATTCAAGCTAAAATGCATGACTAAAAATTGATGAGTTGACAAGACAAATTGACTCTCACTCAACTAAAAACTGACTCGATACTTAAACACAACCGACAAACTGAAAATGATGCTCAAAGGGGAGCTTATTCATCACAACCTACTCTAACAGTTTCATTCATCACCTGATGAAGTGAAATGAAACAACCAATGTAACCAAGCAAGTATCCAATCTGCTGTTCGAATTCTCCACAAGTGCTTGCTTATGAACAACAAGAGAGAACTACTGAAAGGCAACTCCCATGACAACTTAGAAATAGATCCGTTGAATGATATGAATTCTCTATCCACCTCCAAAAACACTGCATAAGGATCTTGAAATTCAAGCACACTGGAACTTAGCTCATGCAATGGATTACTTCTCGTTTCCTCATACCATGAATGCAAACTTTGATCTGAACCTTGTGACGAGACCTCTGCTGAAAATGACAAAGAAACCGACTGCCGGATCAAATTCATATCAGCACATGATTCAAGCTCACATGTAGTCAATGGAGAAAGACTTTGATTGCAAACCTCATCCAAAGCATCAGCTATTGGATCATGAAAAACTTGAAAAGACTGCTGCAATCCCATTTCTATTGATTCCATTGTGATTACATGATTGCCTACATGCTGCTCATCTTGTTCTTGAGAATTCTGCCTTATAAACTGAAATGCTTCGAAACAAAAGGGTATAGAATCTTCCTACATCATCAAATCATGTCTTTTGGCTGCCACACCTTCATCTATAATCTGCCCTTCAATTTCATTTGGTGACTGCAAATCTGATGCTACAGGCTGCTCAAGAATTTTGTTATCTGTCTCATCCTCAACATTAAATGATTTACTACGCAATCTACCCTTCAAAAACTGAATTGATTCAAAAAAAAATGGTACAGAGTCACCTTGAATCATTAAATCATGTGTGTTCACTTCCAAGTCTTCAGCTGCAACTTGACAATCAATGGATTTCGGGGGTTGCAAATCTGAATATGAACAGTCTTGAAAAAAAATTTCTTTGCTCTCAAGATGGTCTAAATCAAGACTTGTTGAAAACTGATTTCTGATTGCATGGTAGTTATCTCTAATGAACTGAAACGAATCAAAGCAAAAAGGCAAAGATCCTTCACTTACTTCAAACTTTGCTGCACTTTCCTCATCAATGTCATAGCTGATATGTGATGGCTGAACATTGTATTCGAGCTGCTGAAAATGAACTTCCTCCGCCCACAAACTAGCTGCTGATTTGTCTGCAATATTAGCTTCTGTTTGGAGAACATAATCATCATCATACTGATCAAACCGAGGCAAACCATCGGTATAAAACATATCATCAAGCATGCAGGTCATATCAACAGATCTCTCTTCTCCAAGATGATTAATAAGACAATCATTATCAGATCCATAACAATTGGCATCAAAAAGAAAATGATTTGAATCAGCAACTTGTTCTTCTTCAATCAGCGAGCCATGGGCTTGAACATCAGAAGCATTTCTTGCGTTGATCTTGTCCATCATCTCTTCCACTGCACTTACCAAAACGTCAAGCTTTACCTCTAGAGATGTCGATTTTTCCGGATCTATGTTTTTCATCTCTTCTTCTTTCAACCTTGCCCGTCGGATCAGCAGATGCGCCTCTACACTTACTGCACTGTTTTGCATCTCGTGAAGTGTTGCAATATCCCTTTCTCTCAGCTGAAACTCCATCTCCGGATCAAAGGCACCCAGATAGTGCAAGAGAGCAGATCTAGGAGAAGGTCTTATATCAACTGGCATTGAATAATAAGCTTGGTTAAATCTGGCTGAAAACTGTTGTACTGTCTCCCCTGGCAATCTTTTCAGCTGGTTATACTCTTCTACAATCAAGAAAAGGTTCTGTCCAATCATCCACCTATCGAGAAAAACTTTGACGAACTGCTGGAAATCTGAGATGCTTGCATCAGGCAGGGCTTTGAACCAACTTTTCACTTTGGCTTGCAAAGAAAGAGCAAAAAGCCTTATACTAACATCTTCTTCATCAACTTCAAAAAGATCTAGAAAATTCTCAAAATTCTGCACATGTTGCTCAACATTGACCTTGTTACTTTCACCATCAAACATCGGCAAGTATAGATCATAAATTTTGGGGAAAGCATGAAGAACAGAAGGTAAAACAAGAGGTTTATACCGATCTGGAATTTTACAAGGTATAGGGGTATGTACAGCAGGTATAGAATTAGTTTTGGTCACTTGAGGTTCATCAACTTGAAGATAGTCATCACAAAATTCAGAAAAAGGATCTTGATCAAGCTCAAAGGCATGAAAATCTTTGGTATTCACAATCTTCAAAGGGAAAGAATCAACTGCAGGCCTGGGATCTTTTCTCAAGCATAGTACACTTTGCAAAGCCTTCTTTACATTCTTGGGAAAAGAGAAGAAATAATTTATGACAAAGAACAAAATGCCTTGGATGAAATTCCATTTTGAGTACCTGATCTGTCCATGTTGTCCTTTCATGTTTTTGCTGGTCGGGATCATCCTCCAGTGGAGTCTTTGGATCTGATCTCGAAACTGATTTAGAGTCGCCAAGTGAATGATTTCAGCCTTTCAAGTGTCTGATCGTTGTCCACTATCAACAATCAGATCTGAACTTGATACATGTACTGGGGTGAAATGCAAATGAAGTGGTCGTATTCACAAGCTCACGGAGATTGACTGAAGCAGCGTTTATCTACTTGCGCTGATGCAAAGCAAGAGCGTTTTTGAAGGCTACCTGGCGTAACTTCAGGCTCCGTCTAAGACTTATGAAACAAACACATCAACCCACAAACAAGTTTGTTCTCCCCAGTATGGTCGCCACTATGTTAGCGCTTGATATTTCACCCTAGGCTGAGGAAGGCAAACCTTCAAGGCAACATCAAACCATTTCACCTCGTAGCTAGCCCTACGGGGTATGAGAAGGCTCTCTCCGATCAATATCAGTAAAATATTCAATGGACAGAGATGACCAATACAATGAAACTGATATTAGGATAGTAAACCGATTAAAAGGTTGATTTGGGGGTTTTTGGGGTTTTTTTTGGTGGCAAATTGAGGATCTGCAATTTTAGGGTGCGGGGATTTGACACAGTTTCTGTAGGTGGGTCTTTGGGGCAAGGTATGAGTTTGTGCTGATGCCTTTAGCTGAGATGGATGATCAAGGAAGAATGATAAGAAGGCTAAAGAGGGCAAACAATGACTTTGCATCCTCTCTAGACAGTGTAAAACATAAACATTAAACAAATTTGAAAGCTGAGCATGGCAAGCATGAATTCAAACTTTATCACTTCATTTGTTTAATAAGCTGCAGTAAAGAAAGAGATGGAACACATAAACACACTTACAATTACAATAAGAGAACACACCATCAACACAAGAGTCCACAATAATCCCAATGATGTCTGCAAAACCCTGGTCTTCCTTTTCCTCAAATTGCAGAGATACAAGTAAAATATACAATAGGGGCTTCTCCCTCAAGAGTCCAACCTTCCAACCCCTGAAAATGATTGAGAAAATACATAATATAGGCAATCCAACCTCTTCCCTTGCCTCTAGGGGTCGAACTCATCCTTCTAGGAGCTGTTTCAACCAATTCTAAACTGAGCACTAAAATCTAGGCAGTCAAAACAACTTGCCTCTATAAGCTAGGAAACCAATCCATTCATTAAATATTTACCCTTTACATAAATGAATCTTCTAGAAGTGTTAAACAAGAGTAAAAGTGTCTTAGAGTTACAATAATTACATCAAAGATAATCATCTTCCACCCCAAAAAGTCAAACTGAGTCAAATCTGCGTTTTCTGGGCTGTACAGTGCAATCTGGCAAAAACTGCCTCACTGGTCGCGCCCCCCTGCCTGACTGGTCGCGCACATTCACAGCTCTGTTTGAGGGCCTTCCCGGTGTCCAAATCAGGTGCAAGATAGCTCGTTGGAAAGGTCTGCGAGTCAAATTTCCAACCCCACCGGAATATTTGAATTTGGAGTTGATTTGACCCCTCAAAAGTCATTTCTCCCAAGACAGCTGTCTGCAACTCAAAATAGGGGCAGAAAGTCAAAATTTGCATGTATTTTGAGCTTTTGGAAGCCAAAATCTCCATAAAATCTGAAACCCATCCATAGGCAAGTGTATTTTTGCATGAAAATTCCAAAAATGCAAATTTTTCCCTGTTCTGAGTTGCCCCCATGTATGGTCGCGCGCGGGGTGAGACCAGTCAAACGGCCAAAACCTGTAAAATTCCCAAAAATGCCAAAAATGCCTCAAAACTCTCAAAATTTCTTGAGTTTTCTGCTAGAAGGATGATAATGAGTATCATGGTGAGTGATAGAGGCCTCAGCCAAGATACGGAGTGGGTCGGGCCTCTTTCTCCTTTTTTGTGCCTTGGCCAACCGCCTTGCATCCAGCGACTGTAATTTTGGAATTTCTCTAAAACCATAACACATGTGCAAAAAGTGAAGGAGGTTTTTCTTCTTTGGAATGTTGTGGACAAAAACCTCTCTCAGTTTTCCAAAATTCATCTTTTATGGCTCTGGAACATCATTTGAGTGCGACTTGTCCCGATGTGTGAAACAAGGAATTTTGTCGAAATGGAGCGAAATGAAGGGGATAGGGGGCTTCTAAATTCTTGGGGAAATTTTTGGGAGTGGGGAGGGATGTTAGGAAGCAGGGGAAAGTGGAATCTCAGAGATTGAGTGAGGGGAAGGGGTCTAAAAGGGCAAAACACAGGCCAAACCTAGAAAATTGCCAGGTTGTAGCTAGAAACTAGGGTTTGTGCAAAAATGAGGAATTTGGCGGATCTAAGGGATGGGAAGTGTTTGGTAAGGTACTTTAATGATAAGGGAAGGTGTATGAACATCAGGAAACAAGTTTTGCCGATGATTTGACTGTCCAAGAGAAATTGGCTTTCAAAACCCTAGGAGAGGGAAATGACCTTGCCTAGGAGCAACTAAAGCATGAACAAGATGTAAAATGACTCATTAGACACTGAAATGACAATGAAAACCCTATGAATGATGATAGACTCAGCTGAATGGTGACTTGGACCAACATTTTGACAACTTTAGAAGGAGTTAAGGCAAACCCTAGACCTAGTGCCTAGTGACCAAATTTTGCTTGAAAACTCACTGAAATGGCAAAATTTGACCTTGACACTTCAAAATCACTTTGTAAGAGCACATTTGATCACTGGAGGAAGGCTGGAAAGACTGACACTAACAGGCCCAATGAATGGTGTTAACGACCAGGTAAATGGTACCATGCCATGATGAGCAAACAAAAAACTTTCCATGCCCACTTACTACATGTGTAGGACAATTAAAAAATGAATGCCAGATCTCTAGCTCTTATCTTCAACACTATTGGTGCATACCGTGCAGAGTCATCAATTTTGGGGCGTGCCATGCCATCCAAACTTAACAGTACTAAATCCTATCTCCATCATGATCATATTTAGACATTAACATGTAATAATTTATCACTGTAAAATTGGAACAAGCTTGTCTATATTTAGATATGGTGAATTGTGAAATGCCTTATTCATCATCATGTTTACACTTTAACACTTGCATGCTTATCTAGATAAGGTGACCGTCCTCCCACTTGCTAAGGAATTTGACCTTTTGTAAACCTTAAATCATCAACACATTTAGAGATCTATTAAATTAGATGCCTCGACTTCCCGCTAAGGCATTTGACCTTGTAATTGTGAATCGTGACCATATTTAAAATTTAGCAACAAAATTGAAGCATTTCTTTCTAAATTAGATAAGATGAACTATAAATGTTTTATTTTGAATTCTCCATCACACATACAACAAACCACTTTTCTAACAAGATTAGTGTAATCATAAATGGAAAGATAATATTTAATAATGAAAATCACTCAATTATTTAATCCTAGATATTTTTATGCGACAAAATCAAATGTCAAATCAAGAATGGCTAATACAAACTTGTACATGATAAAATGCATGTAACAAGTTTAACTTTAAATTCTTGTAAATGTCTCTCTTTAATAATAACTTGCAGACAAATGAAACATATTTGTGGTGTATCATAGATCAAAACTTATTCATCTTGCAATTCCTGCATAAGTTTCCATGACCTTTTCTTACTAAAAAAATTTTATTGGAGTTTACGGGATTCGATTCAATGTTAACGTCACGTGGCGAGGACATCCGGACCAAATTAACATGAAATGAAATGAAATTCAAATTCGAGTAAACATGCCGACAACCTGAGTATTGCGACTCTTCTACATGCGATGCCCTTTCTGTTCACATTCTAGGAATTACATACATTATATCTACAACAATTCACCTATTGATGGAGAATAATTTTTCGTTTCTGTCATTTCTTTCCGTGTTAGAATCGACTAACAAAAGCATTCGAGGAAGAGTTTGTGATTCCAACAATTGACGGAAACCGCAAATTCGCATAGTTTGATGCAGTGTGACAATTATCCTGTTATCTTTTGCATTTGATTTACATTTCTAAAAGCCAAAAATCTGCAAAAGAAATTTACATTTCCAAAATCCAACAAACCGAAAAAGAAGAAACAAGAACCAAGTGGGCAAAAGCAGTGACATTGCCACGACATGGCTCTTGTTTATTATGTCGGTTTTTTAGTTTTTTATTATTATTTATTTATCCCAACAACACCTCATTAAATATATATCTAGATTGCATTAATATGGTCACCACTACCAACAATCAAAGTGGGCATTATATATATATATATATATATATATATATATATATATATATATATATATATATATATATATAATGCTCTTTTTTCACCCATGTCCGCTTTGTTTCCAAGAAGAAACTACCCAACTATTTTGCCCTTCAATTATGACCTCTAGTGCAGTGGAAATTTAGCTGATTCTTTGAATGCCACAATCAAGTATCTCTTCCTAACCATTGGTTCAACCTTTAAAGGCAGAGTTGCATTCACGGTTGTTGATCCAAACGAATGCATTAGTTAGCTACATTATCGTAATTATGCCCTAAATGGAGATTATATCATTCTCAATAGTTGTAACATACACTTGTAGAGATTCATGGCTATCAATATAAATTTAATGTAGTTGATACCTACATCATCGTAATTATGCCATGAATGGAAAATTAATTGAGACAGTGCCATTCTCAATGCCATAACATACACCTACATATATTTTCACAAATTTTCTTGGATAATTATTCTGAAAATATTAATATTCATCACCCTAATTATGTTGTGAATGGACAAGTAGAGTGAGATGGATACTCACATTGTTGGGTGTCTTTATAAAATTTACTATCAATAACACTGACAGCTCCGGATGACATACTTATGTCACTTTGTTGCTCCATCCTGGGCACAAAATTCCAACCTCACGCTAGCACTCAGACATCCAATAATAGTTTTTGTTGAGGATTTCATTCATCACTCCATTGAAAAGTTCCAAGGATAAACTCCCAAGACAACTCATCAATACACATAACCATATAGTCCCCCTTCCCACTTATGTTTCCAGTTACTCTATTGGGCTTTGATTCCCTTGGCTTTCATGTAATCCTACGCCTTTTCTCTCCACACTTTTCAATATATATACCTCCTATTACCTCCCAGATTCTATTCCTTGGGTGACTCAACCATCCACATGACCTTTTTGTTATCATACGACATTCCCATTGGACCATCGTTTACCTCCCTTTTGATTTCACCTCGGAGTTCACCACCCAGGTGATTTCTTAAGGAATTCTTCTTGTTTCTTCTATGATTTTGTTCCTAGAGTGACATGGGAAGACACATAGAAGGATAAGTCACCCCAAACCCCAATCACATCATGACATGTGTCACTCATGCAAAGCTGTCATATCCAAGAAAAAATTGTCCAACTATTTCACCCTTCAATTGTGACACCAGTACAATGGAGATTTAGTTGCTTCTTCGAATTCTATGATCAAGGATCTCTTCTCAATGATTGGTCCAACCTTAAAATGCAAAGCTCATGGCTATTGTAATTATGCTCTGAATGGAGATTATACAACTCTGGATGGCATACGCGCATCACCTCACCCCCTACGCCCCCATCCTGAGCACAAAATTCTAACTCATGCCAGAACTTAGACATCCAATATAAATTTAGAAAACTATTTTTAAAAAATGAAAAATAAAAAATACTTATACCTAATTTCAACTTTGATGCCCCAAAAATTTCAACAATGTACAGTCAGAATAAGATGCCGAAATAGATTATATATATCTTTGGGACATAATAAATGTGCCTATCAATATATCTCTTTTGAAATTGTGCAGAGCTTATCCTAGGTTGGAACCAACTGTGCACTACGTACTTCCAAGGGCCAGTATCCTAGCTTGGTCACTAATACTGCGCAATGCACAATCTCTCCCAAGCCCTGTCCTGAACTGAACTGTGCATTGCACATTTCCAATCATCAATATTCCACACTAGCTGATGGGAGTATGCGGTGCATAGTTCTCACAGTCAGTCAATCACCCCTATCAGTAAAAACCATGAAATCCCTCTCATTAGATGCCCTGATTCTTGCTTGATCACGCTGTGAAGTTGGATTTGTAAGAGGTGATGTTTGTTTTCCATGAGTGTCTGTTCTGTCCCATAGGTACCACACTTATGAAGTGCTTCTCAGCAATAGTGATTGTACCATGGTACAAAAGAGAGTTGCTTCAAGATCGATTATTGAAAGTAGTATTGGGGAAGAAGTTGAACAAGCGCCAGTTTAGTTGCCAATATATGCAGATGCCCAACTATTTGTAGAAAATGAGCCAACACTAACATGGAAGCAAGACTAGCAGTAGTGGTAGGAGGCAACAATCTAGTATAGGATTAGGGGAAGATGAATTTGTTGACATGATAGAGGGATAAAAAAGTTGTAGAGAGAAAGCGTGTTCAATATTCATGGAGGTAGCTTTGACAACAGAAGCAAAAGGAAGTAGAGGAAACAAACAACAGAGTGAAGGAAGAGAGAAAAGAAGAGCTTGAAGGTAGTAGAATTGAGTTCACGACAAGAAGAACAAGAGTCAAAGGCAGAACAGGAGTGGAGAAGAAAAAACATGAAGAAAGACAAAGGCAAGGCACAATGATAGAGAAAATAGAGGTAATATAGGTTGATGAGCTAGAACAACTAGTAGTTGAGGAAGAGACTGAAGATATGCAGGTTCCCTCACTAAAGCTAAACACAAGAACCGAGTCTGGCTATAAGTCGACAGGTACATGGAGAACTTGATGCATGAGGTCACGAGTGATAACTTACAGTTGAGCATAGACAACATGCATAAATATATTGGTGGTCCATCCACACTCAGCACAATGATTCACATGCTTTAGGACGATATAGACATAGGTTCCAAGATCACATGCCTGGATGTCATGGAGGAAAGAGTCCTCTTTCAGCAAGAAAACATCAAGTAGTTTGGGGACATCATAGCACAACATCAAGGTTGGCATCAGTACATGGTTGAGAAGCATCAATTGGATGTTGCCGAGTTGGTCTTTCCCCAAACCTTCGATTCATAGTGTTTTGTCTTGTTAGGTTGTCTCTAGCCTATTTTTTCTCACATGGGTACATGTGGAAAATGTGTATTATTTGTAAATACTGTAAGTGAAATTCCAAGTGTCATTAGTGGAATGTGAACAATCACTATGTAATGTGAAGAGTCATGAGGGTAGTCCAAGAGTCAAAGGGGAATGTCAAGGGTCACCCCACCCTTTGTTATATACAAAACCTCATAACTCACAGAATAGGCTTTGGGAAGCCAAGATTTTGCTAGGCATTGATTAGAGAAGGCTTGGAGAGTATTGTGACAAGATTTGGCTTCTCCACAGTGCAGAGCAAGTACATCTCTTTGGAGCAGGCGGTGTTGACTGTAACGTTCCAATATTGGGGCTAGTGGTTGTCAATGGTGTATGTATGGATGTAATTTTCACTTAATAATATATAACAGAGCCAACACATTTTCATGCATAAGTTGTTATTATAGTTGGAATATTTTGGTTCCTTTAGCAATGTATGTTATTTAACTTAAGCATTTTTGTATGAACTATTTTGTATGCAATTGTATGGATCCTGTTGCATATGTGTTGTTGGTTTAACCGTCACTTTGGTTTGTGGACTATTCCTCTTTCCAGGTTGTGATGTAATTTTTCTCGTGTGTTCCTTTTAGGCTGCGTACTATTACAAGCTTCTAAGGGACACACTTCTTCCCCCCCCCGTGTGTTAGAACCCCAATGCATCTCACTTAACTCGCTGCAAGGTCACACACTTGCTTCTGACAAAGTTATCAAACTTACCTTTGTATGCTACTGTAGTCAAGACATTGCTTACTACCCACTGCTGGGAATCCTACTCCTAACGACCTGACTTCTAGTTGGGACTTCTTACCGGCAAGATCCCCTGACATTTTTGTGGGTCCAACACCATCAACACACAAGAAACTGGCACTCAAGGATAAGCTTCAAGATATCAAGTTGTAGAAGAATGACTTTATTCATGAGTACCTTAGCAGGTTCACACAATGTTGTGATGAACTTGATGGAGTTGGTGCTACTTTTGTAGAAGATTATTTGGTAATCCTAGACCTTTTAGGCCTTCCCAAGAGATGACATGAATACCAAGATTCAGTGAATGAGAGGGAGAAGCTATCAGTCTGGGAACGCTTATGGTCCAATTTGGTACAAGAGGAAATAAGGCGAAATACCAGAGATGAAACTTCATCCAAGGGCGAGGATGAGGAAAATTGTTCTTTGGATGGAAAGGAAAAGAAGGGGAAAGGGAATAAATACCAATACAAGACAGAGCCTAGTCAAGGGGGAAAGAAGAAATACTTTTCCAAAAGTAAGTGCTTCAATTGTCATGAATTCGGGCGTTATGCCACGAAGTGTCCACACAAAATGACAAGCAATAAGACCTCAAGAGGAGTCGTAGGTGAAGCTTTAGCTTCATAGTTTGAGCTTGAATTTACCCATATCGCTTACATGTTGAGCGCAATGATGGGGAGCGTGTGGTACTTGGATAGTGGTGATCTGAATCTTGGGGGAAGGCCCCCAAGATCTAAAAAATTGAAATGGATCTTGAAGGAGGAGGCCCCTAAGATCTGAGAAATTGAAATACCAGAAGAAAAGATGAGAACACACAATAACAAAACCTCAAAGAATTTTTTTTATTATAACAAATAATAACTGTAAAGGCTACATTGTGGTGGAGAACCTATCCTTTTACAAAATGCTACTTGTTACTTATAACATTTTTTGGTTACAATACCATAGATAAAGTCCATGGATGGGTAAATACTATGGGTGAATGAATACCATGGGTTGATGTCACTTAGAATACCATGGGTGGATGCCACTTACAATACCTAGGGTAAATTCCACGAGTGGATAAATACCATGGGTGGATTCCATTTTCCATTCGGATCATTCCTCCCTCCTTAAGAAGAAATGGTCCCCATTGCGTGAATTTCCCTCCTGGGAAACCTTTGTTGAATATGATGAAGAGCCACTCAATAGAAGGGTTTTGTGTGGTTAACCCATAACCATGATGAATGAAGTTCCGAGGATGGAGATACCTTGTAATTCCTGTGACCAACTATGATACTGATAGTGTGCGGCCTAGAAAATGGACTTCGATGAAGTATGGATTTATGGGTGAACCATAGCCATGACAAACAAAGATTTGGTGATAGAGATACCATGTAATGCTTATGACCAACTGTGATACTAATAGTGTGTGGCCTAGCAAATGGGCTTCAATGACAAGGATTTTGTGCGGTTGAACCATAACTGTGAGGCTGACTATTGATGAAGTAGCAGGTGCCTACTTAGCCTGAGGTAGTAGGGCACGTCTCCAAAGAACCCAAGCCAAATGATGCTATGCTGAAATTGATGAATGTGAAGCAGGTGCCTACTAAAGTGAGGTGGGGGGCATGTCTTCAAAGGGAACCCACTATGAATGTTTCTCCAGATTTAAGATTGACATAACTTGGTTAATATAACTTAGAATATTTTATTATAACCTATTTTTGGAAAAATATTGACCATTTAGCATCTTCCCATTTGTTTGAAATCCCTATCTGGACACTCTGGAAACTCAAATTTGTGATGCAACTGTTCCGTCATCACAAAAGTTACGAAAAAATAGCTTATTTTAAATCAACGATATCTCCATCATTCAGACTCTGTTTCAGCTCATTTGTGTTTTGAATTTGGGTATTTTTTCGAAAGGAATCCAAATATGTTATTTGTTTTTGTAAATTTTGCACCCAAAATTTTAGATCTGATCTGCAAACTTGCTGTCCAAAAACAATATGCAAAAAAATGAAAAAAAAGAAAATATTCTCTCTTTGCCCAAGATATTGCTATTTGGAGGTTGTAGCACGTGCATGAATTTTGTTGAATATTGCTGAAAAACTTTGAAACTAAAATATGCGTCAAACCCTCATTCCCATGGAGCTATAACTTGAATCTGATACCAATTATCTAGATCTTGGGGGGAGGCCCCCAAGATCTAAAAAATCGAAATGGATATTGGGGGAGGAGGCCCCCAAGATCTAAGAAATTGAAATACTAGAAGAAAAGAGGAGAACACACAATAACAAAACCACAAAGAAACTTTTTTATTAAAACAAATAATAACTGTAAAGGCTACATTGTGGTGGACAATATGTCCTTTTACAAAATGTGACTTGCTACTTATAACATTTTTTTGTTACAATACCACAAGTAAATTCCATGGGTAGGTAAATACCATGGGTGAATGAATACCATAGGTTGATGTCACTTAGAATACCATGGGTGAATGAATACAATGGGTTGATTCCACTTACAATACCCTGGGTAAATTCCATGTATGGATAAATACCATGGGTGGATGAATACCATGGGTGGATGCCACTTACAATACCATGGTAAATTCCATGGGTGGATGCATACCATGGGTGGATGAATGCTATGGGTGGATGCCATTTTCCATTCGGATCAAGTGGCGCCTTGTTCCACATGACAGGGAACAAATATTTTTTCAGCATCTTGGAGGGGAAAGATCTCAAGATTCACATCGAGATGGGACAAGATGGAAGCTATAGCACGATTGGTATTGGTATAGTCACCTTTTAGAGGGAGTGAGGCTCCCCTATCAAACTCAAGGATGTCATGTTTGTTTCAGGCCTAAAGAAAAATATAATCTCAATTGCAATGTTGGAAGACCGTGGTTATGATGTGACACATAGCCACATGACAAGAGAAGCAGAGGAGGGTTCGTGGGAAGAACATGTATAAGATATAGGTGGAAGACTGTGTTGCATTAAATATGAAGGCAGAGAAGGTGCAGAGTCATGATTTCAGTGAAATATGTCATGGAAGACTTGGCCATTTACCTCATGGTGCCCTGAAGATTATGCAATAGATAACCACAAGCCTCCCCAAAGGATCACTTGAGTAGAAAATTACATTCAAAATGTGTACCTTGGGGAAGTACACAAAAGCCTCATTCCATGATTAGGACGACAAAGCACATGCATTCCTTGAAAGGATCCACTCTGATGTTTGTGGACCTTTCTCGAAAGCCTCCACTACTAGGCACAATTATTATGTAATCTTTGTGATGACTTCTCATGTAAGTGTTGGATCTTCTTCATGCAAAAGAAGGATGAGACATTCTCTGAGTTCGTAGAATTCATTGCACTAGTAGAAAAACAAACTAGTAAGAAGGTGAAGGCACTGAAGAGCTATAATGGAGGTGAGTATGTGTCAAATTAGTTTAAAACTTTTTGGGCAAAATAATGCATTCGACAGGAGTTGGCAACAGCCCACAACCCACAATCAAATGGGGTGGCTAAGAGAAGGAACCGTAGTATTGTGGGAGCAGCGAGGTCGATGTTGCATTTCCAAGGCCTACCACTATATTTGTGGGCAGCGGAATACAACAAAACAATATATTTTTAGAACCGGATTCCTCATCAGATTCTAGGAATGATTAAACTAGAGGACTATTTCTTCGGGAGAAATCCAAATGTGTCTCACTTTAGGATTTTTGGAGCATTTGTTTACTTCCATATCTCCAAAGATTCTAGGAAGAAGCTTGACCCAACAATTGAGTTGGGGGTATCTGTGGGTTACATAGAAACTCCTGACACCTACCATGTGTACTTACCATACCTCAAAATGACAATTTTACGAAGCGATGTAAAGTTTGATGAGGAGAAAGAAATGAGATGTTCTCTTGAGAGGGAACTTTAGTTGCAACTAGATCAAGAGCTTGTAGCTCCAAAGGAGGAACCTTAAGAGGTTTTGGAGTAGTGAGAAGTTGAGGAAAAGAGAGTGGAGAAAACCACTCAAGAAGAAACATCTAGAGAACGAATAAAATGAACCAGAGAAGCTGAGAGGCTATTGAATGATGCTAGAGAGACTGTGGGATCACCCACTTATCAACGAAGGTAGAGAAAGTCACCAGAAAAGTACACTTGCTACATGGATCTAATGACTTCTTTAGTTGAGATCGAGCCATCCTCTTTCGAGCAAGTAGTAGATCAACTTGTATGGGTTGATGCAATGGTAGAGGAATATGATTCCATTGTAAAGAACAGTGTTTGGGAAGTGGTCCCAAGACCAACAAATAAATCAATGGTGGGTTGAAGATGTACCTTAAAGGTAAATCATGCAGCAAATGGAAGCATAGAGAATTACAAGGCCATATTTATGGCCAAGTGATTATCTCAATTTAAGGGAATTTAATATGAGGAAACCTCTTCACCTGTCACAAGGTATTCATCCATTAGATCTATACTTGCTTCATTTACGTAGATGGGGAGGAAAATCCACCAGATGGATGTAAAGACTTCATTCCTCAATGTATTTATTGAGGAGGAGGTGTACATTGAGCAACCAAAAGGTTTTGAGACCTTTGATCGAGAATCACATGTGTGAAGACTCAAGCGAGCATTGTATGGCCTCAAGCAAGCACCCTATGCTTGGTACAATAGGATTGATAGTTATCTCACTAGTTTGGGCTTCACCATAAGTGAAGCATATGAAAACATTTATCATATCTTGGTGGAAGGTAAATTGTTGATTATGGTCTTATATGTTGATGATTTGATTTTAACAGGTGATGATAAGGTGATCAGATCTTGAAAATAGGACCTTCCAAGAGAAATTGAAATGAAGGACATGGGACTCATGCAATACTTCCTCGAATTGGAAGTATGGAAAGGAGATGGGAAACTGTTTGTCTCTCAAGGAAAGTATGCAAATGAGATACTGAATAAGTTCCACATGGAGAGTAGAAAACCCATGGAGATACCTATAGCCACTAGTTGGAGGAAAAAAGATACTACTTCAGGTGAAGTAGTGGAGGCTACCATTTATTGACAACTAGTAAATTCACTAATGTATCTTGTGAAAAACGGACCAGGTATGTGTTATGTAGTCAACCAACATAGTCAAGCTATGGTTAGGCCAACCAAATTGTTTTGGACAACGACTAATCATGTTCTAAGGCACCTCAGAGGCACCACCCAATTTTTACTATGGTACAGACAGACAGAGGGAGTGAAGTTGTGTGGCTTCAAAGATGCAGATTGGGAAAGATGTCCATTAGAATGGAAGAGTACATCAGTAGTAATTTTTACTGTTTGGTCTACAACGATTTCCTGGTATTGTAGGAAGCAAATATCAACGACACTCATCTCAACAAAAGCAGAATACATGGCTACAAGTCAAGAAACATGTGAGACGATGTGGATGAGAAATATTCTTGGGGGACTAATTGGTCAGATGATGGATCTTACTATGATCTATTGTGATAATCATAGTTGCATCAAGCTATCTAAAAATCTAGTATTTCTCAATTTATCCAGGCATATACATATACATATATGTATATGTATATGTATATGTATATGTATATGTATATAGATATAGATATAGATATAGATATATATATATATATATATATATATATATATATATATATATATATATCACCATCTACGAGATTGTGTGTAAAGGTGGATCGTGTTGCTATATTACATTCTAACAAAGGAACAAGATTCAAATATTTTGACAAAGGCTTTTTAGTTTAAAATTTTCAGGAGCAAGAAATTTTTTAGTTTTATTTTCCTTGGTCAAATTAGAGAAAATTCTAATTTCCATTTCAATAGACAACTTGGATGAGTTAACTTGAGTGACATGGCTTGTGTCACCGAGTTAGCTTAGATAATTCGAGTTTGAAGACATGAGTTTAGTTAAGCATGAGTGATTTATAATTTGTAGAAATATAATTTAGTTAAATTGAGTTATTACTAGTTAAAATAGTTCTAACTATTAGAGGAACTAGTGGAAGGTCAAGTTGTGTAGTGTGACTTTAGTCACATCCAGTGATCAACCAGTTAACTGATCAATCAACCCAAAATAATTGTTGAATGTATAGAATTTGAGTTACCTAGTTGAGGTGGAGGTTCCAAGGCTGTGTACTATCAGTTGTAGACTAGTCCAAGGTGTACAAGTGGTGCATGCAATCAGAGGATCATCCTAAAGGAATTATGCAATCTAATTGAGGAATTTTATAATCAATATGGGCCTAATTTCTCAGGGAACAACACAAGGAAATAGGTTCTTGGAGGGCTTGAAAATTGGCTATGTTTTGGCCAAAGTCAGTCATTCAAGCAGAGGGATAGACTATATACTTGTAGTTTGTTCTCAGGATTGAACAAGAATATGTATTGTTGCACTAAAAATTGTCACCTTGACATTCTGCAATATTGTGAGCCCATTACCACTCACACTTTCCTCTTCTGCAAGTCTAAAATATCAGTTCCTCATATCAAGTCTGGAAAATAAGAGAAAAGCTCTCAAAAGTCTTTAAAACTCTAGTTCTGCACTTTCTCTTTGTCTTACATGTGGTCCCGCACCTAATGGTCATGTCTCCTACGCACCTGACCACACTGTCTCTATGTTAAAGGTGCGGACCCCTGTAAAAGTTAAAAAGGCACGAGTATACTCTGAAAAACTCACTTTCAGTCATTTCTAGAAGCTTTTGGAAGGAATCTTGAGGTGGAAAGTTCTCTCTTTTAAGATTCATGTATCCCATACCTTAAGGAGCTAAGCCCTTGATGTGAGGAGCTTATCCCTCTGAAGGAGGATTCTATCCCTTCATAGGTGGACCTGTAACCTCCTCCTCTTCACTATAAAAAGAAGCATTGGGCTAGTTACCTAGAGTTAGAAGCTTAATATTTTTTGAGGTAAAATGTTGCTGGAACTTAGTCTTCTTTAGTTGAGTTTTTATGAGGAGAGATTACATACCTCTAAGATCTCATTTGGAAGAGTGCAAGACTTGTCAAAGTAAAGGAAATTCCTATTTCAGACCCCAGGAAGAACTTGTTCAACATCAAGGCTGAAAAGTTTGTAAATTTCTTCTACTATTCAAAGTTAATACAAATATCTTTGTTTTTCTCAATAAGCTGTTAATTCATGGTTTATTTTAAGGATTCCTTGATCACCATTCTAGACATGATTTATAATATTTGCTATGCAGGTGTTATTTAATGTTTGCTTGTATATGATTATAGGTCTTCAAAGGTAACTCTTTTGAATGATTGGAGGGTAACTCTTTCGAACAATTGGAGGATGACTACTACGAACAAGCATTGGATCTAAGGTAGGATCTTAACACCTTTGTAGTATTTACTTATAAATCGCATATGTCTAGAGAAAGATAGGTTTGTTTGTTCATTTTTTGCTAGACTATCTTCTGATACTAGGTAGATTGGCCTTGTCTGCAAGATCAATTTATCTGGCCAATCATGAGATCATGTTCGAACCTTTGAGACAAACAATTCTGTTTCATTGGGAAATATAGAAGATTTGTGCATATTACAAACGGTAAACCTCAGATTAATCATTGTCGAGGAGCCTGGGGTCACGTGTTGTAAACCTCTGATTGACCATGTCAAGGAGCCTTCAAGGGGATTGAGCTTTGTTACTCTGTCCTTGCATGTAGATCGGATCGTAAAATGTTCCCCCAGTTGTATTTTTTACTGTTGGTAACCTTAGTGTCCATAAACTTAAGATTATTTCCTAAGGTGATGATGAAGGAAAGATCTCACTGTACCTGGAGCAAACGTTGACTAGAATAACTTGGACTCTCTAGGGGGTTCTCTTCACTCAAGATGGTTTTGTGAAGAAACTTGTGCCAGTTTGTTTCATTAAGCAGGTTGTCGGGGTAACTGTTCCAACCGCCCTTTCTGTATTAAACTTCTACTAAGTTGGATTTCATCACCAACTAGTGTTTTTTGTTATGAAACCAGCTCAAGAAAAGATAGAAAAGATAGATCAACACCTTAGAATTTAGCCTCTTCGAGGGGGAAACCTCCTTTACATTACATAAATGAACAATCCTTGGATGATGCAAATGACAAAACCTCCTTTCTATATATAGGAGTCTAAGGAGTCACAATATAATCTAGCCGACCTAACAATAATAATATAAAGCCACAAACATAACAATAGAGGGATTCTATGGGGCATAGAAATAACAATATGGGGGTAATAGGGGCACAACAATATAAATAAGGGGTATAACTACAATAGTAATGGGGTAATCACTAGTATTATAGGGACCCAACATGCCCCTCTCCTTCAAAAAAGTGTTGTCCTCAACGCTTGAGTAGTTCTGGATACTTCTGCATAAAGTTCTCATCCTCCCATGTGGAATCTTAAGCAGATAAGTTTTTCCACTTGATAAGATACTTTGAAATTGATCGATTTCGTAGCTGTCGAGTTATTGTTTCTGTGACAGAAACAAAGTTATAGCGAAAATTCCACGATGACCTGTTTGGAGCAGCGAAACCCTAGAACCCAAAGCTCTGATACCAAATGTTATGAAACCAGCTCAAGAAAAGATAGAAAAGATAGATCAACGCCTTAGAATTTAGCCTCTTCGAGGGGGAAACCTCCTTTACATTACATAAATGAACAATTCTTGGATGATACAAATGACAAAACCTCCTTTCTATATATAGGAGTCTAAGGAGTCACAATATAATCTAGCCGACCTAACAATAATAATATAAAGCCACAAACATAACAATAGAGGGATTCTATGGGGCATAGAAATAACAATATGGGGGTAATAAGGGCACAACAATATAAATAAGGGGTATAACTACAATACTAATGGGGTAATCACTAGTATTATAAGGACCCAACATTTTTAGTATGGGAAGTTACTGTGTGTGCGTGGTTTGAACTCTTAGAATTTTTAGGCGTGTGATTCAGCTGTTTGTTTCTTTAGAGACTTTAGGTGTTTTTATTGAAATTTTCTTTCTTTGCATGTGATTAGTTAATATTTAATCATGGCCGAATTACCGAGACAATCTTGTAGACTTCAGGGGAAACCTCCTGAGTATACACCAAGTCAACTTGAAGGGCTGCGAGCTCTCGTATCACCTAGTGACAGTAGAGTTGGATCACCAAAAGCCGAAGAGTCATCTTTAATTGTTCATCCTTATTACCAAATACAAACAACAAAGTATATTCAAGAGCCAATTTCATTTTCCGAAGTTACTGATAGTATTTCTCCTTCCACTGAATTAGGTAAAGAACCTGAAATTTCTGAGCCTGACACTGAACCTGCTGTTTTGGAACCATCTTCAGGATTTGTTACTCCAACTTCTAGTGATCCTGGTTCACCTAGGGTAAAAAATATCATTACTCAAAATCTTCCTTCTAGCCTCATTTCTATTAAAGAACTTGTCAATCGAGACGAAGACGTAACTCTTCCCGAAAACCAACAGACTTTAAATCTTAGGGAGTAACAATGTAAATTTTGAAACGGGAACTGATACTGTTACCCGTTTCGTAGAGATAGCAAAAAAAATGACCCGATTTTCAAAAGTGGTGATGCAGAATACACATGTTTTTTTTAGAACATGGTTTTTGGAACTTTAATTTTTTTCATGTGCATTAAGTTTTAGAATGGTAGTGAATGGTAGTGATTTTCATGCTGATTTAAAAAATTGGTTATTCTGCATCGCACCCTTTTTTTAAAAGACCTATTTTTTTACTTCAAATTTTTTTATTGTATGGAATGTAAATAATTATTTTTTAAAATTAATAATTTTGGAAGTGGTCTTCTTCTTCATATTATCTTGTTTTTAATTTTTAATTTTTATTTTTTTTGTAGTGAGGTTTTTATTGTTTTGCATATTTAAAGAAGAATGTCGATATTTTTCATTTTCGATATTCTACATATTTATACATTGTTAATTAAATTTTCAATCCAATTGAAATAATTGTCTGTAAAAAACAAATATAAAAATAAAAATAAAAAATAAAAAATGTTAAAAAAAATTATCTCATAAACCCTAAAAGAATTTGGAAAAAATAAAAAATAAAAAATATATATATATATATATATATAAAATTAAGTAAGTAAAAATAGAGAAATTAATAAAAAACATTAGCAAAACTAGGGAAAAAAATAAAAAAATTAAAAACAAACTAGTTTAAAAGAAATAGAAAATTAACGAAAAATTGGAAAAACTAGTAAAATTAATATTTAAAAAAACAAAAATAAAATCAAATTATAAAAAAAAAAACCCCAAAAAATATTAAAATGGCTGAAAATATATGTCTTTTTAAATGAAAAAATAAATAAAGAAATAAAAAAAAAAAAAAAAACATTTAGAAATTATCAAAAAAATACCTATTTTTGATTTTTTTTTTTTAAATTCAAATTATAAAAAAAAAAAAACCAAAAAAAATGCATATTTTTTATTTTTTGATTTTTTTTATAAGTTAATAATAATTATTTTTTTTTAAAACTAACATTTTTATTTAAAAAAAAAAAAAAAAAAAATTATTTTTTTTTTAAACAATTTTTTTTTTAATTAAAAAATCATTATTTTTTTAAACAAACTTTTTTTTAATTAAAAAATTTATAAATTTTTTTAAACATTATAATTTTTAAATAAACATTATAATTATAATTTTTGTTAAACGAACTTTTTTTAATTAAAAAAATTATATATATATATATTTTTTAATTTTCATATTTAAAAAAATTATTAAAAAAAAATAAAATAAACATTATAATTATAATTTTTATTAAACAAAGTTTTTTTTTAATTAAAAAAATTATAATTTTTTTAATTTTCGTATTTAAAAAAAATTATTAAAAAAAAATTAAAATTAAATTTATTTTTTAACGGAGTTATTTATTTTTTATTAAAAAAAATTAAATTTTTTTGCCACCGCCCCCGGCGGCCCGTGGTGGCACGGCCGTGGGCGGAGGTGCTGCGCCATTGTGGGTTGAGTAGTACCCAAAATAACTTGGTCTAGAGACTGGTATTCAGAGATTGTGAGCATATGTTGTTTCCACGTGTTGTAATGTTTGTCATTGAACTTCTGACTATTTTCCAGCACTATGTTTGTCAACGGCGCCATCTCGGAACTTGCTGGCACAGATATCAAAAATCACGAAAAAAAAATAAGCCTTTGATTTTTTTATTTATTATTTTTAAATCAGGCTCAGCAGAGAAAGATGACATAGTCTAGGAAGGCGCCCACCGAAAAGAGATGCTGATTTTTTATTTAAAAATCAGAAGAAAAAAATTAATAAAAAAACAAATTCTAATTTGTGTTAAAAGAAATCAGTAAAAGCCAGGTCCACTGCAGGGTCCCAGACAGGTCTAACAGAAGACAGGCCAAACCTGGCACACAAAAAAATCACCAGGAGCCAATGTGATAGGAAAGCCGACTGGTGAACACTGCCGCTAGTTAAAAACCAAGAACCTCGAACAAATTGTGGCAAAAAAATCCAGGTTCAGCACAATATTCTTCTTTCGAAATTCGCCCTTTCGATTTGGAGCATAAACCTTCTGTGACTACAGCAGATAAAAACAAGATTTTGTATTTTGAAAAAATTGGGAAAAAAACAAAATAAGCTTCTAGAAGAAAAACCAGGTTATCAACGGCTTTTTGTCAAAGGAAAAAAAAACTTGCATAAAAATAAGAAATTAAAAAATAAAAACCTTTCCTCTGATACCATGAAATGGTAATCAAATGAATTACAATGGGGATGAAAGACACCATAAATAGAGATTACAAGACAATGTTTCTAAAAAGAAACAATCGTTAACTGAAAGCAGAAAAAGATATAGAGATTACAAGGCGATGATTCTAAAATGAAATAATAGTTAACTGAAAACAGAAAAGGAAACCATCCAAACTAACTAAAGATTTTTAAATGACCTTTAAATAATACATATGACAATATTACTTGAATAAAGGAGAGTTCTCTCCTATGTATGAAAATTTAGAAATTTCTGACTCCTAATTGTTGGCACTTATCATGTATAAAAGAGATGCAACAACCTACATAAAAATATGGAATATAGGCAACAATTTCGTGGAATAGATATGCTCAATACATAATACATTCTTTTTTCTGAGAAAATAAAGAGGATTTACATTATATGGACAACAATGAAGCCTCCATGAGATCTCAAAATTCTTAACAAATCTACGAGACAAAGCTAATAGAACGAATGAAATGTGTCCTCAAAAATCCATAGCTATCATGATCGGCCACCATGTCGACTAAAAAGCGTTGAACGATACAATGTAGCCACATGGAAAAACACAACAAATATTACCAAAAGGTCATCCAGTAGACCTACAATGCCTAGGATCCCTGTCACATTCAAAGGCCATGTTATTATAATTTGAAATGGTGGAAGATTATGAACGAAAAAGAGAAGAAATAAATCTTGATGCCTACCATAAGCAATGGTGCTCACTGACTGGGGTCTCTAGACTCGAAAGCAACGAGTGATGGATCAGTAGAGATACTTGAGCAGTTTGAGGGCAGGGCCGCACTAGAAATATTGCGCATATCAGACGACACCATTAAGATAATGGAAGAGGTAGATTTTGCAAATCACTGCAGATGTTAGTTTTTTAAATGCCGCAAGTTTCCAGTGGCTCTTTATCATTGTACGAAGATTCCTTACCACCTTCCAATTTAAATTCTCAATAGAATGAATTTGTTGGATCGTATTTTATAAAATAATAGACATATTAAAACTTATAAAATTTGGTTGATTGGCTGAAGCGATGCAGTATTTTGAGTTTCAATAAAAATAGTTTGAAAGTTTAGTCACTTCTCATGCTTTTTAATTGTTTTTATTTGTGAAATATGACAGAAAGAAAAGCTTGCATGGAGAAAGTTATTAGAGTCTATTGGACCGGGGATTTTTCATAAACTTGTGAGCCTTCAGCGAAAAAAGGGACTTATAGGATGGCCATTGGTAATTCTCATATTTTCACTGGAATCTAGTAAGTTGATTATTGTTTATTTATCTTGTGTTTCAGTGGAGTGTGATTTGCAGGCAGGGGCGTACAGGTATATATACAATATGTTCTCTTAAGATCATTAATGAAATGCTAATTCGATGGAAGGTTGGAACGTTGTGTCGATGAGTTCTAGTTTACTGAGATGTAAATACCCTATCTTTCTCGATTGAACGTTGTGCGGGCAGGCCCTCCGCCCACGGCCGCGCCACCACGGGTGGCTGGGGGGCGGGGTTCATTCCGGGAATTCCCCCGGTCGCCCGTGGTGCCGCCGCCGTGGGCGGAGGTGCCTGCGGGCAGGCCCTCTTCCCACGGCGGCCGGGGGATGGTGGAAAATTTTTATTTATTTATTTTTAATAAAAAATAAATAACTCCGTTAAAAAAAGTTATAATTTAAATTTTTTTTTAATAATTTTTTTAAATACGAAAATTAAAAAAATTTATAATTTTTTTAATTAAAAAAAAAAATTGTTTAAAAAAAATTATAATTATAATGTTTAAAAAAATTTATAATTTTTTTAATTAAATATGAAAATTAAAAAATTATTTTATTTTTTATTTTTTGTTAACTATTTCTATTTTTAAATTTCAAAAAAAAATGTTTAAAAAAAATTATAATTTTTTTAATTAAAAAAAAAGTATGTTTAAAAAAAAATTAATTTTAATTTTAATTTTTTTTTGTAAATAAAAAGGTTAGGTTTCAAAAAAATTCCGTTAATTTTTTTTTTTTTTTTTTTTAATAATTTTTTTTTTAATTTGAAATTAAAAAATTAATTTTTTTTCCTATTATTTGTATTTTAAAATTTAAAAAAAATGTCTAAAAAAAAGATTGTTTAAAATAAAATTTGAATTTAATGTTTTTTTTTTTTTTTTTTAATAAAAATAGTAGGTTTAATAAAAAATAATTAGATTATTTTTTTTTAATAAAAAATATGCATTCTTTGGGGTTTTTTTTCTATAATTTGATTTTTTTTTAATATTAATTTCACTAGTTTTTTAATTTCTTTTCGTTAATTTTCTAATTTTTTTTTTAAAACTAGTTTATTTTTAATTTCTTTTTCTTTTTTTTTTCCCAGTTTTTGCTAATGTTTTTTTTTAATTTCTCTGTTTTTACTTACTATATATATATATATATATATATGTAAATTTATTTTTTTTCCAAATTCTTTTTCGATTTGTGAGATAATTTTTTTTTTTACTTTTTTTATTTTCTATTTTTGTTAATTTTCAATTTTTTTAAATCTAGTTTTTTTTTAATTTTTTTTGTTTTTTCTTATTTTTTTTTTTTCTATCTTTACCTATTTAATTATTAGTTTTTTTAAAATGTTTTTTTGTTTATTTTCCGTATTTTTTTTTTCTTTTGCCAATTTTTTGATGGTTTTTTATTTTTTTATTTTCACTATTTATTTGTTTATAATTTATAATTTTTTTAGTTTTTTAATTTTTACCATTAATTTTTTATTTTTTTTTACATTTTTATGATCCATATATATATTTTTTTTATATTTGATTTTTTTTAAGTTTTATATTTTTATTTTGTGTTTTGTTTTTATTATATATCTTAATTTATGTTTTGTTATATTTTTAAACTTTTTTTTTGTTTTGTGTTTTTTCATTGTTTTAATTTTTAATTTTTAATTTTATTTTATGTTTTCATTATTTTTTTTAAAATTTAATGTTTTTTCAGGGTCATGAAAAAATATTTTTTAATTTTATTTTATGTTTTCATTATTTTTTTAAAATTTAATGTTTTTCGGGGTCATGAAAAAATATTTTACGCCATTATTTCGAAATGTTGAAATTTTACATTCGAAAAAAAAATGTGTTCTTCCAGAATCAACACTATTCGTTTTGAGGGTGTTTTTTGGATAATTTTTATGCAAAAAATTGGTTTTCACCACCATTTTTAAAACATGTTGAAAATTTACCCAAGAAAAAAATAGGTGTTATTTCAGCATCAACACTTTTCGTTTTTAGCACTGTTTTTGATGTTTTTTTGGGGTTTTTTTTGCCAGAGTTCCCGTTTTGAGTTTATAGTTCCTGTTTCAAAGTTTACATTGTTGAGTGTGAATCAATATTCTACAGTCCTTTTAGGAGTGACGCTTGGTATTTATCATTGACAAATTTTTTAGAAAACCCGGGTCTTATTTTTTCACCACTTCGAATTCCTTTTCATCCTACACCAAGAGGTTATTATCCTTCATCGATCATGTCAAGACAGTCATCTATGTTTTCCCAATCACCGGAAACATTTTTATACGGCAGTCCTTCTGTTCCTTCGAGGTACCAGTCATTCTCTAGTACTTTGTCAGGGGCAACTCCTCGACCGACTGAACAAGAGTTATCATTTGGTAGTAATGGAACTCAAACATTGAACACAGAGCAAATCCATATGATGTCTGGTAGTATTCCAAATCCTCAACCTCAAGGTCGTCAGTTACCGCCTGGGGAACCCCGAGGTAGTCAATTACCGCCTGGGGGGCAATGTCAAGGTAGTCAGTTACCACCTGGAGGGTTACCTCGAGGTTTTCAAACTTCAGGAAAGCACATACCCCAAGGTCAACCCCAGACTTAGTATATTCCTCAAGATGCTTCTCAACCCCAGATTCAGTACATGCCTCATGGTTATCAACCTCAAGGTCAGTACCCAACTCAAGGTTTCCAGCCGCGTTCTGGTCAATCATTTTTACAAGGACCTAGAAATGTACCACTTAATTATCAGCCCAACGTTCAACTAGGTTATGGTCCTCCATATGCACAACCTTTTATGGGTCCATACCCCGGAATGAACGTGGTGTGGAATCCATCTCAAACTTAACAGACTATGCAACCTAATGTGCAGTTACCTAATCAACCTGGACAACCTTTAGTTTCTGGTCCAACTCAGCAACTTGTCCAACCTACTGTTCAAATCCCTGCACCTAGCTTAGTTCAGCAGCCTGGGCCTAGCATACCTCAGACTCTGCCTCAAACTGCTGCAGTTACTGTAACTTCTGTTCAACCTACCATACCTGTTTCTGGAGTATCTGTAGCTTCAGTTTCTACTATCCTTGCATCAGTGCAAATTCCTCAAGTGTCTGTGCCATAGTTAGGACCTACAGTTCAGACTTCGGTCCAGATGCCTACATGACAAATTGGTACAAGTAAGATTGCCACAAGTCAACCGCAATTCATTTATCAATTGTACCAGGGATAGTATGAATTTGGTCCTACTGTACAAAACCTAGTTTATCAGTATCAACCATATCTTGGCTATACTTATCAACAGCCTCAACAACCCCAGTTTGGTCCGGTTAATCCTGGTTTTCTAGGAGGTTATAACATTCCTAATGCAAATCTGATTCCAGGTTATCCTGGATATCCTCCTCCTGGAACTGATCTCATTACTCAAGGTTTTCGCGACCCTAACCATTAGTTACCATTTATTGCAACTTTGGATTTACCTGATTTGTCACGCCTTACGAACGATCTGATTTACTATCTTCCGTATTGGCCGCAAATTCCTAGTAAGTTGCCTAGTGACATCCCGAAATTCAAGGGTAAGTCAGGAGAGGATCCGTCAAATCACCTTACGAATTATCACCTCTGATGTGCATCTAATTCAATCATTGATGATTCAATTTGATTGCATCTTTTTCAACGAACTCTTATTGGTCTTGCCACCGAATGGTACATTGAGTTACCACGAGGCTCTTTTAATAATTTCAATCAGTTAGCCACTACTTTCTTAACTCATTTTCAGTTGCCTGTCAAATACGACAATGGCACAGAATTGTTAACTTCACTGAAATAATCCACGTCCACATATATATTTCTGATCATATTCATGAATGGTGACGTAGAAGGCGTTTAGTGAAAGTTTTCATTCCGAATCAAATTTTAGTGGAATGGTTCATTAAATCATTCTTACCCAAAATCACTGAAGATGTAGCTAAGGGAGGAGTTGTCACTGAAGAGCAAGTCATTGCTCAGGCTCAGTTCCTTGACCTCGTCTATACACAATTAGGTACTTTACATGAAAAAATCCCTAATCTTCCAAAACACGGTCAAATAATTGCAGCTTCTTCAGGATCTCATGCCGCTGATGGTATGATTGGTTCAGTTAGTACTAAAAGTAAGAAGAAATCTTCAAAGAATTCTTTTCTGATAATAACTTTACCTGATTCCCCGAAAGGAGATTCTTCCGCTGAAGTTTCTGCTGACATCCATGTCGTAGAATCATCTACGACCAAATTACAATCTGGTAGTAAAGAGAATGGGAAGAAGAAAAACAAACAAAATTCAAAAGATAAAACAGATAAAAATGAATCTACTGACGAAAAACGGAAATCTCACTATCCTTGTTTCGTTTGCGACGAGGATCATTTTACCAAAGAATGCCCACATCGAACAGAGGTTTCGAAATTCGTTAAAGCTTCTCAAACGCCTATTATCTTGAAGGATCCTTTTCCTACTCAAGATAGTAAGATGATTGGTTCTTCCTTGAATGCCTCAGAAGAACCCGTTATGATTATGTCTCATGTCAGGATAGCGACGCAATCGCAAGATTATGGTAGTAAAAATCCTGTTGGTGGTAAAGAAGCAGAATCTTCTAATTCAAATACATCAACTACACCTCTTCCTGGTTCTGATCCACTACAGATCGAGAAACCCAACCCTAACTTAGTAATCAGACTGTCTGCTAAAGGTGTACTTTGTAAACTAGCTTTCAATCTACATGCGAGAGCTGCTCATAATTACAACATTGTTGAAGACTTAGCTATTTCGCCTTCAGCAATGTCGGCTTTGGAAGTGCTGCAATCATGCCTAACACAGTGTAAATTACTATTGTCTACTATAGGAGCTGTCAATATTCAGGATTCAAACCTAATAATCTTCGATTTAGAGAATAGTACACCCTGCCTACCTCATGAAGACTTAGCTATTTCCCCTTCAGCAATGTTGGCTTTGGAAGTGCTGCAATCATGCCCAACACAACGTAAATTACTATTGTCTGCTATAGGAGCTGTCGATATTCAGGATTCGAACCTAATAATCTTCAATTTAGGGAATACTACACCCTACCTACCTCATCAAATGGCTTTCTAGATTCCAATTTTAGTCAAAAACAGACCTTGCTTTCAGACTGTGATTGATGAAGGGGATTCTACGTGTATTATGTCGATCCAGTGTTGGAAATCGCTTGGTTCTCCCACACTCAATCAGTCTCCAACAATTCTAAAGGCTTTTAATGGCCGAGGGTTCCATCCTTTTGGTATTTTGTAGGATTTACCTATAGGTGTTGAAGGTAAAACCGTAAATCTAGATGTGGAAGTGGTTGATGCCCCTCTAGATTACAAACTTCTCCTAGGTCGCAGTTGGTCTTATGCTATGACTGCTATTGTTTCATCAGTTTTTCGGCTTATCAAGTTTCCTCATAACGGAAAGATCGTTACGATAGACTAGCTGACTTATTTCTCATCCGACCCATCCTCTGTAGATAGTATTCAACACATCAGTAAAATGACTATCCCTTACAAGGATGTTGGCATAGGTTTGATTAAAGATATTGATTTACTGGGAAATTTTTCCTTCCCTCCTCCTAACGTATCACCTTCTATTGCAAATATTCATATGATTTCATTGAATACTTTTACTTTTGATGATCCTTCGATCGTACCTTCTGATTCAGAGGTGGATTCATTTGATGGCACGATGCCTTTGAGTCCCTTTGAAATTGCATATCAGGTTGTACAGTCGTTTTCCAATTCCTGTTCAACCGAAACTGATCCAATGAATGTGGTCCATGGGGAATCACTTTTGATATCAACCTCATCTACAACGACACTTTCTGATCTTGTTTATACTAATGAGCAGATTCGTGAACTTTTGTCTGTTGATGATTGACTGAGGATAGTTTGATCTTGTGTCAACCTCGCTAAAAAATGAAACAAGGATCATGGATCATAGTTCCTTGTCTTGTGTCAAGCTCATTAAAAAATGAATCAAGAGTTATGAGGAAATTTCTTGATCTCGTGCCAACCTCGTTAAAAAATGAAACAAGGGTTACGAGGAAAGTTCTTGATCTTGTGTCAACCTCATTAAAAAATGAAACAAGGGTTATGAGCAAAGTTCTTGATCTTGTGTCAAACTCGTTAAAAAATGAAACAAGGGTTATGAGGAAAGTTCTTGATCTTGTGTCAACCTCGTTAAAAAATGAAATAAGGATTATGAGGAAAGTTCTTGATCTTGTGTTAACCTCGTAAAAAAATGAAACAAGGGTTATGAGGATAGTTCTTTTACTGTGTCAACCTCATTAAAAAATGAAACAACTCCCTTTTCCAAATCAAGTCTTTGATTTAGATCTCGTAAAATCCAAGTCGAGTCTTTCCAAGATCTCGAAAGTGAACCTTCATTCCATCTACCTCGTTGAATTCAATGAAGCTTGGGGGGCATGTACCTCGATTTGAGTCATTATGCTGAGGGCATGTGAACTTATAGCAAGCATAGTTTTTCGTGTCAAGCTTGTGTAAACATGAAACTGAATCCAAGCAGAGTTGCCCATGGTTCAAGCTTGTGTAAAAATGAACCCATACCCGATTTACATCTCGTGATTGTCATTTTTATCCGCTAAATTCTGCTAGAGGAGCCTTCGTTGTTTCATTCATCGCCACCATCTCTTTGGCTGATCATATGCTTTCACTTGGTTGTTTTTCCTTTCCTGAGGGACCGTAGTGATGAGTGGTTTTATTACCCAACCTCTTAACCATTACATGTTTTGAGCAATTCCACCATTGACAGAACCAGTTGCTACCCTTTATACCACTCGTTCCTCTTGGACGAGTCTTCTTTAAGCTCTTTTTTGACTCGTAAAATATGAAAAGATTGCCGAGTTTTTCCCTTTTTAACTCATTAAACAAAATTAAAAAGGCAGTCCACTTTCAACTCTTTTCTGACCATATAAACATGAAAATATCGTTGGACTTTTTTCATTTTAGGTTCGATATTGGTTACGAAACAACATGTCTTCGATCACTTTTCTACTTTTTCAGATCGAGGCCACTAATTATGAAAAGTACTCCTTCATCGTAATGGTCAAGTGGTTCTCTCGAGTATTATTTTATACTTTTTCGGGCTCGAGGGACAAAAATTTACGAAAAAGTACCCCCATGGAGTTTTCTTAAGTTTTTCTTCTGACTCCCTAAAATTGAAAAACACCGAGTTTTTCCTATATTAGACTCGTTAAAATTTAACATTAAAGGACCTATTCAATTTTAAATAGGAATGAACCACTCCTTCTTAGGATTCAAATTTTAAACTAAGTTGGACTCATCCGAAGGATGAGCTTATAAACAATAAAATGTTATCCTCCAAAAAGCTTGTCAAAAACAAAGAGTTACTTGTTAGAAATGGTGGGGGAAAAGAGAGAAAAATGAACCTGTTTGTTACACTTTGTTTTTTAAAAAGCCATTAACCACTCTTGAACATGACACTTTTTTTTCACCTGGGTTGGGAAAATCCTTTGGCTAACAGTTAATCAAACCACATTGAAAGTCTTCAGCTGGTTTTGGGTATTAGCTTTGAGTCAATTGTCACCAAGCCATCTGCAGTGTCGTTATGTGTTCAAGAGAATAGTTCAAACAAACCATTCATCTGCAAAATATTTGTCATCCATTTTGACCATCCCTGAGTCAGTCTTTGCCAATATATTTCTTCAAAACTTGGTCTATGATTTCGTGTTGTGGGCTTGCCTACAACGGATCACTTTCTATCAACTTTAGCTCATTGTCTAGGAAGTTGATCTAGAAATCATCAATACCTTGAAAACTGCATGCCCTAATGGCATATTTCTCGCCTTCGATGATAGGTTGCATCATTGACCTTCAATCGAATGATTCTATGACATGCTCGATTTCAGCTCATTTATTCACATTTCATAGATTGTACTGAGTACTTTGAGAGCCATTGACATTACTAGTGGTTTCTCACACACTTGTTAATAGTCCATATCATTGACTGGTAATCAAGTGGTTTCTACCATGTTCGACTTCGACACATTCATTCACATGGATAGAATCGTACTAGTTCGGGAAGCGGAAATCAAGATCCTAGATCTAGTTTCTACCATCTAGGCTGTGAGCAATTTTGTTATTCATTATACAGTGGACTATTCATAAACAGATGGCTACATCCATAATGTGTCTACACATGTCTATACTCTTGATGTATTACAAAATCATTCCTATATCAGAACAGTTTAGTCAGTTTTCTAGTCAGTTTTGATCTGAGTATGGGAATGCCTACCTCAGCGATGACATGTCTACATATATATATATATATTTTTCATTGAATGTTTTTACAGGTTCCGACTGGGGTGTCCACAAGATGATCCTTGAAATGATAAATTACTTCACTCTTCATAAATGAAAGACTCTATCTTCATCTATTATAGACTTCACACTTTAGGGGGCAATTTGTTGCACTAAAAATTGTCACCTTGACATTCTGCAATCTGTGTGAGTCCATTACCACTCATACTTTCCTCCTCTGCAAGTCTAAAATATCAGTTCCTCATATCAAGTCTAGAAAATAAGAGAAAAGCTCTCAAAAGTCTTTAAAACTCTGGTTCCACACTTTCTCTTTGTCTTACCTGCAGTCCCACACCTAATGGTCATGTCTCCTGTGCACCTGACCGCACTGTCTCTGTGTTAAAGGTGCGGACCCCTGTAAAAGTTAAAAAGGTGCAAGTATACTCTGAAAAACTCACTTTCAGTCATTTCTAGAAGCTTCTGGAAGGAATCTTGAGGTGGCAAGTTCGCTCTTTTAAGGTTCATGTATCCCATACCTTAAGGAGCTAACCCCTTGATGTGAGGAGCTTATCCCTTTGAAGGAGGATTCTATCCCTTCATAGGTGGACCTGTAACCTCCTCCTCTGCACTATAAAAAGAAGCATTGGGCTGGTTACTTAGAGTTAGAAGCTTAATATTTTTTGAGGTAAAATGCTATTGGAACTTAGTCTTCTTTAGTTGAGTTTTTATGAGGAGAGATTACATACCTCTAAGATATCATTTGGAAGAGTGCAAGACTTGTCAAAGTAAAGGAAATTCATATTTCGGACCCCAGGAAGAACTTGTTCAACATCGCGGATGAAAAGGTTGTAGTTCTTCTACTATTCAAAGTTAATACAAATATGTTTGTTTTTCTCAATAAGCTGTTAATTCATGGTTTATTTTATGGATTCCTTGATCACCATTCTAGACATGATTTATAATATTTGCTATGCAGGTGCTATTTAATGTTTGCTTGTCTATGATTGCAGGTCTTCAAAGGTAGCTCTTTCGAATGATTGGAGGGTAACTCTTTTGAACGATTGGAGGATGACTACTACGAACAAGCACTGGATCTAAGGTAGGATCTTAACACCTTTCTAGCATTTACTTATAAATCTCACATGTCTAGAGAAAGATAGGTTTGTTTGTTCATTTGTTGCTAGACTATCTTCTGATACTAGGGAGATCAACCTTGTCTGCAAGATTGATTTATCCGGCCAACATGTATTCATCTATATTCTTTGATTAATGCAATACATATAGGAAGGGGGTTTGAGTAGTTTTTTTCCCCTAGATAAATCTTTGTGTATGTGTTTTATTTCTTGATGCATGTTTATGATATGTGTTTTGGACCATGAATTGAATTCCGCAGAGCAGTAGAGTAAATTTTAGTCTTATGTGTTGGCTTAGGATGGGCTAAACCAGATTCAAATTTTACTGCACACCAACAAAACCCTCAATCACTGGCCCTCTCAACAACGGCCAGCATATAGATCACAGTCTCACCCAAAGTGATTATGAGAGGATGAAGAACCAGGTTTCTGCAGCCTTGGGGGATGATGTGATGTGGTATTTTTATGTTCTTTTATCCTTAACATACATAGATTACTTCACAGGGTTGGATTATCTACTTAACCATGCCATTAACAACCATAAAAAATACTGTGCGAAAGTAAAATATAACCAAAATACTGAACAAAAAGAAAAAGATACACAATAATCATACACAATTTATGTCCATCAAAACAATATTTATTATATTATTTCTTTGAAACAATGTACAATTCCTCGACCTACGCACCCAGCTGCAGGTGTCTACACACTTAGCTGCAAACTTTAGGCCTCCACACACTAAGCTGTAGAGCCTTTCCTTCAACACCCAAATAGATATTACAGAGACATTTACTTATTATTGTATGATATCATTCTTATCATTACTTCGACTTACATCTTTTTTCCTATATATACTAATTACATCAATGGGTACATCAAAATACCATGGTCCTCATAAAAACAATCAACTATTGCCCAAACCCGTTAAAAAAAATGGGACTTCAACCCACCCTGAAGCCCCTAAAACATCACGCGGTACATATCTACGTGGTACCGCACACTCTACTCCCTAAAATGCAGATTTTTTACCAAAACATGGGCCAAGTTTGGCTGTGCCCAACAAGCCCCCAACACTCACATGTGACTCGTCCCGAGTCACTCAATTTCTTTGCCTCAAATATTTGTTGTGATCTTATTGTAGGCAACGTTGTACTGTTGTAGAAACTTTGATGCCTGCTTCTCTTACCTGCTCACTTTTTCCAGTAGTGCCTAGGTAATTGGTCCTGGAGTCTTCTGCAACACTGCTCCTTCCTTTTGTCGAATCTCTTAAAGCTTCGCATCCACTTCCTGTGATAGCTTGAGAGCCTCATCCTTCCATGATTGAGTTCTCTTCGTCAAAATTTTCTCTTCCCTTCTGAGTTCTTCTATCTGTTTCTGAAGTGCCTTGCCTTCACTGATTTCGGAAAACTTCTATGAGATTGGAAAGGTATTTTCAGTTGCCTGAATCGCTTCTAACTACTTTTACATCTACTAGATATCATCTTCTATCTTTTGTACATTCAGATCTTCCTACAGTGAAGTCCAAATTTGCAAGATCTCATCCAATAATTTTCCACACTCTACCATTGTCCCAGAGATGCCTATTAGTGTAGTATTTAGGTTGATGTCCCTCTTCTCGCACACTTCTGGTGCCATGGTTGGATGAAGCTTCATTTTCAGCTCACTGGTCTTTATTTCATATTTGAACTGCACATCCATGACCTTCTTCTTTGATTCCTTGACTGCAATTATGAGCTTCACGACCTTATCTTCTACTAATTCCTCCTTGCAGACATCCATGTCTGGAACTTCCCTACAAGTGGCTTTGACCACCTCTTTAAATCTCTGCTACTGTAGTTGTGCCTGATCCTTATCCTTCATGGCTTGGTTGAGCTATTTATTTAGTGCAACATTCTCTTCTTCTACATTTATATTTAGCTGTGAGTTACATTGTTTACGCTTCTTTAGCTCATTTGTGATGCCTTGGTGCAAGTAATGTAATATTGGAATGGGAAGGGATGCCATGTTCATACTGACATGATCCCAACCTTTTGCCTACTGCTTGACTTCGATGGAGTCGAACTGCAGAGCTTTGGCAGGTATCTGCATTATCCTCATCCCAAATGTCGTCTCTATTAGTATTCTTGGTTGGAGACTTTGGCTTATGTGAACTAGTTGTTTGGATGTTTTCACCGGTATTTTTAATTTTGTAATACTCTACTCTACACCTGTTAGGAGCGTACTATAGTGATCCTCTATTTTGTTCCATGACTCCGCCGTGACTTCTTGAATTTTCTCACCCATTTCATCTAAGTCCCCATCAATAAGGGCTAGTGGCATTGTGCCCTTGGATTTATCTGCTTTCTACTTCTTTTTGTTCCTCAATGAAGTTTCTCTCTACATCTTCCTCTTTCCTTTTTATGTCTCTGTCTTCTTATCTCCCTCCGGAGGATCCTACTCACCCTCATCATGCTGCTCCTCTTTCTCAGATTGATGTTCTTCCTTCTCCTTATATTTTCCACTGGCTTTGCCATGCTGCGAAGTGTCCTCCTCTGTTTCACTATCTCGTGCATCTTTATCCATCGTAGTCATCCATTATGTGGGCCACTGCTATATTAGTGTCACAATATCATCTTCAGTGACTAAGTATGGTAGAGGATTCCATGTCTTCATTGTATCCTTTCGAGCCTGTAAATAGATCCTATGAAAGTCTACTTTGAACTTCACAATAAACATATATTGTTGGTACAAGCTTGGTGACAGTATAGGGCACTGATTTACCAACATATGTAAGTCCATGTGATACAAGACAAATAATATTATGTTCACCTGTGCTCGTGATGTCTCCTTGGTATACCAGAGTGAGGCATACCGCACGACTTCACACACGTTTTCTTCTATGGGAGGAAACTACAAATCCTGTGGCTCCTTCCATGCCAACAATGCTATGATCAAAATCATCCATGCATAATGAAAGGTATTACCTCCCTTCTGAGCTTCCCGACAATTTTCCAGGAATTCTCTACATAGATATCCGACCCAATTGTACTGGACCCCATTGTTGCACTGCACAACTAGGGAAACAAATGTTGTGGGGTATTCATTGGCTCATTATTTTTGCATAATCTTCCCAACTAAGATATGCATGGCGAAGCGTACTCAGTCACTGATCGAATTGATGTCATAGCCTCGCATTTTCTTAACCAAGCCAAACTTCTCCTTCATGTTCTACACTATCACTTTATCCTGATCCTTACCCATGAACTCTTTGGCAGGGTCCTTTCCTTGGTATGGAAACCTGGTAATCCATAATATTATCATCTCATCAATGGGGATCCTCTTTCCCATCCAGAGGCATCTATCATGCACTAACACGAGCAATTTTCTTACGAAGGCTGTGTTAGGTGTACTTCTGCTGAAGTGTGACACGTTCAACATGTTCAGTAAGCCTGATCGCTTCAACCCTTGCACCCATTTATGTGGTTCCAATCTTGTCACTCTGCTCTCTCGGTAATGGACATACTTCAGGTACCTAGTTGTTACGAACTACAAATATTTGTTATAGCCGTTGAAGTCGTCATCTTCAAACTTCAACTATGAGATTTTTCCAAGAAATTCTTGTTCAAATGGTATTTTCTCTGGTAGCAATGGCGTAAATGTGCCATACTTCACATCCGTGGAGTCTCCAACTAGTTTGGCGTTGGGTTTCCTGGGTTAAAAATATAGCGGTAGCGGGGATAGAATTGTTGTGCTCTCTATCTCCATTTTTTGTTGTCCAGCTTCTTCTTCACTATCTCTTACTGGTTGTGGTTCAACAATGTTCTTAAGCTTCTTATCTAGCTTCTTCTTTGTTCTTTGCTTCTGAGTCAATTTCTTCCTTGGCAATGTTCGTTGTGTGAGGGGTGATGCTACGGCTGTACCAGATGCTGTTGTAGGTTCCATAATTCCCTCTATACCTCACTTTTTGAATATGCGGATGAGCTCTTTAGTGTTCATTCAGTAGCACAACTTCTGTAATTTCTCAATACTTAGCGATCTTTGAGCTCTCAGATAGCAAAGTGCCAAAAACTTGGTGGGACACAACCTTTTATAGTGTTCCTGATCTTCTAACCCCATCATTATCATAGATATTTCTCAGATTTTGTTTATTAATTTCATATCTACCCCTAGATCCTTGCCAACCTATCTTCATAAATGTAATTTTACTCTTCTCCAATGACAAGTTTCCTTTTTAAAGATCATATTTCCAGTGAACTTTGATGCACCTTTCATTGTAGAGAACAATTCTTCTTATGTCATGGTTCTTACGAACTTCAACATACTCCTGACTGTCACGAAGTAACCTTCCTATGTCAAACCTCTTTTCTGCAATGTAGTTTATAGTCCAGTGCCCACTTTCAACTACAGGTGGCACTAAGAATTTCCTCCTTTCTTTTTAGAGCAAATCTACCATGGTAGGGTTGTCCCTATACAATTTCAACCTACTTCCATTCACCCTCCTTGGTATCAATTGTCCATTCAACTTCACCAACTAAATTGTGCCTCCATCTGTGATATGCTTGATGATATAGGGGCCCAACCAATGCATCTTAAACTTTCCTGGGAACTTCACGAATTTACTGTCATACAGAAGGACAATATCTCCTTCTTGGAATGTCTTCTTCTTGATATGCTGGTCGTGCCAAGTTTTTTCTCTTGCTTTTTTCACCTGCTAATGAAATCCTACTACAAATTTGTCTTTCTCTAAAGTGAGAAACTGCAACATTCTTTCCTCCATTATGTCAGGGTCGACCATGTCTGTAAAGGCTGCAATCCTTAAGCTTGCCGCACTATACTACATGGGCATCACAAATTCTTTCCCATAAACCAACCTGAAAGGTGTCTGGCATGTCAGCTTCTTGCATGTGGTTTTATAAGCCCATAACACCACTAGAATTCTCAGATCCGAGTCATCTCTGTTCACATTGCACACTTTGGTCAGTGCATTTTCCAAGTGTTTGTTAAAAACTTCGACCCGCCATTTTCCTGAGGGTGATATGGGTTGCTATTCTGATGATACACCTGATATTCTTCAGTCAACGCCTCAATGGTCTTATTTAGGAAATATGATCCTTGATCACTCATCAAGACCTTTGGACACCAACATCTGGACAAAATATACTCAAAAATTAACTTCATAGTAGTTTTTGTGTTGCAATCCCTTACTGCTTGTGCCTCAACCCACCTTGTCAAATAATCAGTTATTGTGATTATATACCTTGCAACAATCTTCTTCCCTAGTGCGTTGATAGGTCCAACAAAATTAATGGACCATTTTTCAAAGGCCTGCAATGTCACCTATGGCACCAATGGAATTTCATCCCTCTTTGATGGCTTCCAAGTTCTATGACATACATCACATGCTTGAAAATACTCCTTTGTATCCTTGTGTAGTGTGGGCCACCATAATCCTTCTCTTAAGACCCTCTACACAGTAGCCTTCCTTGCATAATGTCCACCAACTACGCTTCCATGAGCTTCTACCAAAATAGTTGGTCTTTCATGTTCGGGGATATACCTGCACATTATTTCATCTAGTCCCATCTTATACAACTATCCTACTATCAACGAAACATCAACTGCTTTTACCACCAACTCCTTCTATTACATAGTGTATTCCACAGGGACCATTCCTATAACAAAAAATGAAATAATGTCTGCGAAGTGATCATCGTTAATCTTGATTGAAAACAATTGTGTGTCAGAATGTTTATCTTCAATTTTTGTTGGTTCTTCCTCTGTTTCCAGCCTTGATAGATGGTTAGGCTTGACATTCAACCTTTGTGGTTTAAAAACAATTTCAAAATGATACTCTTGAAATAAAAACAACCATCTACAAATTTTCCCTCCTAGGATAGGCTTATTAAATGGATATTTCTATGCATAATGATCTGTGAACATCTTAAAATGTGATCCCAACAAATAATGTCTGAATTTATGCAATGCATATACCATAGCCAAACCTTCTCTTTCTATCGTAGTGTAGTTCATCTCTTCTTTAGACAACTTCCTACTTGCAAAATCTATAGGGTGATCGATTTCTCCTACACTAGGTTGTGCCAATACTACTCCCAAAGCTATGCAAGATGCATCTACATGAACATGAAATTCCTTATTCCAATCCGGGAAAACCAAGATAAGCATATTTACCATATTTTCTTTCAATATATCAATACTTTTATGGCATTCTTCATTCCATTGAAAAGTCACATCTTTCTTCAATATTTTCTCCATTGGCACAATCATCTGCACATACCCCTTAATTAATTTTATGTAATATCTAGTGTGTCCCAATGTAGTGCACAACTGTCTCAATGTTTTTGGTGGAGGTAAGTTCACAATGACAACTATCTTCACGGGATCCACCATCAAACCCTTCTTGCACACAACATGCCCCAATAGTATGCCAAAGGAACATAAAATATACATTTATTTAAGTTCAATGAGATCTAGTATTGCCTACATGTGTCCAACATAAGCCTTAAGCTCGCAACATGTTTTTTCAATAGTCCAAAGATTTTCCAATCATCAAATTATACCTCCATGAATTTTTGTATGTACTCCTTGAATGTTGCGACCACAACCCTTGAAAATATAGCAGGGGAATTCTTTAACCCAAAAGGCATCATTGTATATTGATATGAGCCCCACTCTGTTGCAAATGCGGTCTTATGCCTATCCTCTAGTGCAAATCTTGATCTGATGATAGCCAAAAAATCCATCTATGAATAAGTAGGCCTCTTGTCCTCCTACATTATCCAACACCTCATCTATAAAGGGTGTAGGGAAGGGATCATGCACACATGCATCCTTTAATTTTCTTAGATCCACACAAATCCTGATTTCTCTTTTAGTCTTCTTTTCCTGAACCACCATAGGACTTACCCACTCTAATTCCTCCATAGGTTCAATGATCCATGTTGTTATCATTTTAAATAACTCTTTTTTCATTTTTTTCTTATATTTCGGGTTCATTTTGTAGGGTCTTTGCTTGAAATGTTTTGCATAAGGTTTAAGGGGAATCCTCATGAATCCTAGGTCCACTAATATGCCCTTCATTTCTGAAAATTTTGTAGGGAATAGCTCCTGGTATTCATGTAGTAGCTCTATAATTTTACTAACTGTATCCTCGTTCCAATAGTCTCCAATCATTGTGAACTATGGTTCCTACTATGATCCTATATTCACCTTCTTAGTCTTTACTAGCTTTGCTATATCTGTTATTTCTTGCTCAGGTCCAGCGATTTCGTGGCATCCTTATGATTTTTCTATGTCGATATTGCGTGTATCGTCATCTTCTTTTGCAATAATGGTATAGCATTCCATTTCATTTTCTAGTTGTGCAATCCAATCCAGTTGTTTCCATGTCACCGAGGTCGCATTCCCAAATATATTTTCTTTAACTTTCTGAAGAGACGAGTTTATGCACGGGAAATAATCTTCAAAATTTAATGTTAATATAAACTTGTGGAGCACCTGGAAGGTATGCTTTTTGACAAGCAATCTGGTGGTTTTTCGATACTATTTCTAACCTTTTCTGCATTATGAGTCTAAAAAATATAAGGGTTTTGATAAATTGTGTGAAAATGGACAAACGAAGCTCAATCACTAATAATCGATGTTTTCTATGCAGAAGGACGCGGAAATAGGGAATTATCGAGTAAAAACAAGAAGCGAGAGGAAAGTAACAGCTGTCCCATCGACAGGGAACCGGATGCGGACAAGATCAAGTAAAATTAGAGCCGAATAATCCAAGAAAAGAACGCAGGATACCGTGACGGAGAACGCAAGAAGGAAATAGGAGAACTGAACGATTAGCGAATCCCTCAGGATCTTCAATCCTGAGGGATCGCTGCTTTAAGCTTATCTTTTGTATCTAGACATCTTCGTCATTTCTGTTATATAAAGGTACCACGCCATCGAGCGTGGGGGAACGACTATTGTTATAATTATAAACTCAGAACAACTTTGATCACTGAGTTTTTGTAAGATCTGATTCTGTATACTTTTGTTAATGCAATCGATATAAAGGACTTGGTGTTCACTTCGTTTCTGCATCTGAAGTAACTTTAAGCAGTGTACCATTGGTAGCCAAGGGCCCAGCTCCGACGGTCACTTGCTGTTGTATCATACAGTGATTTGTGTGGTTTGCTTATTTCTTTTGTTTCAGTAATCCGATATATCTTTTATATGATAGACTATGCTTCTTAATTAATATTTGAATCTGAATAAGTTCTTTAATTCACGTCTCTGTATTACACAAACTGAATCTATTCGAATTGCATCCACTTCTACAGCAAGATATTGGTATGAATGTTATCATTATTGGATTCATATAAATTAAGTATTTGTGAGGCTTGAAGATAATGTCACTTTATTCAGAAACATAGTCACATCATACATTACTCTCGGATCGCCACAGTAGTATAGACCGCGTACATACATCGGAGTTTGCTGTTCCATTTGAGTTTGCTGTTCCATTTGAGTTGCTGTTCCAATTTATATGATTGACATTTCCTGTTTATGATAGTTTGCTGTTCCATTTCATTACTGCTGTTCCATTTTAAGAATTGCTGTTCCATTTTACTTTCGCTAATCTGCCTTTATTGCTTTCGCGTGATAGCAGGCCTAAGGCTGTCGTGAGCCCAGCAAGACGCTGCCTAGCTCCCAGACCTATAAGTCCATGCTTTGGTTTTCTTTCTTTATCAGTTTCTAAAGGGAAGGGTTATTGGTTCCGTACCCTTGATTGATCATTTGCCTTGTGTGATTTCATCTTCTGAATTGGTTTAGTTACAGCTTAGTGTTTGTTTCCTTTCAAGTCATTAGAACGCTATACTACCGAGCACTACTTGGATAGAACAGCCTCGGATTGAGTTACTCCTTGAAAGAAAAAAACGATCCCGGATTGACTTAATAATGTGGAATAATTGGTGGTGTGAGAGACCCTAGTTATCGCTCTACATTTTGGCGCCGTTGCCGGGGAAGGGGTAATAGCCATTTGTCCTTTATAGAGTAGTGCGCAAATCTGCTAGGAGGGAGTTGGATTTTAAAAACGGAAGGTAAGAACCTGCGTACGGAGCATGTAAAAGCCCTGCTCCACCGTCCGCTCTCTTAGTAGAATTGTTGGTTAAATAGGATTTAGCAGTTTAATTGGAGTGCATGACTAAGCAGAAAAAGTTAGAGAAAGATCAAAAGCCTCCATCCAAAGCTAAGGGGCCGGTGACCCTTGGACGAACGACCTTCATAGACGAAATCTATAAGAAAGCCGACTCTCAGCCATCAGTAGGTTATAAGAAAGTCAATTCTAAACAGCCTACTAGTTCCCTTCAGGCCTCAGGATCACCATCCGAAGCCTTTGCTGAGGTGCACAGTCGAACAGAGGAGCAGGATTTTCAAGAAATTGAAAATTTGACTCCTGGACCATTGCACGAAGGGACCCAAAGTAACCTTTGTGAAGGAGAAGGAGAAACAGGGGAAATTGAGGAACCTAGATCTCCTATTGAATTAAACCAGCCTTTAAATAGCCCGGACAAGGGAATCGCTGTAAAAATCCTTGTTGAAGGAATTCATTCACCGCAGACAGTTGGGGCCATTATCATTCCTGATCAAGGGAGTGGTGTCAAGACAATCCCTGTTAAGACTACCCCTCCTCAACCAAGGAACACTCTCTTGGAAATTCCTGAAGATTACTGGCATATATTCGATCCCATGGCGCAGAATCAGCCAAACACCCAGACCTCCACATTGCAATATTCGATAGTAGATTCTGCAGCAAATGCGCCCATGAAAGCCATCCCTCTCCAGCATATTCCCACATTTCATGGCCTTACATCAGAAGATCCGGACGCATTCTTGTTCGAATTTGATGTATTATGTAGAGGATACGATTACACCACCGATCCCCAGAAACTGAAATTGTTCCCCTCTACATTAAAAGGGGCTGCGTTAAGATGGTTTATGGGCTTAGGTGGTGGGGTTATTAACAATTGGGATCAAATGAAAGAAGCCTTTTTAAAGAAATATCAAGATTACTGTAGGTCGAGAGAACTAAAAGATGAAATCTTTCAAATGTCAGCCAGACCAAACGAAACCTTAGAAGAATATGTGGAACGTTTCCAATATAACTTGCAAAGATCCCCTTATGCATCGCTATCTCTGCCTGATAACGTGTTGAAAACTGCATTAATTAGAGGTATGAAAGAGCAATGGATCGAAACGTTAAACATTATGGGGAAAGGAGACATTTATCAGGAAAATTTTGCTGATATCATTGATCTGTGTATCAGGAGCTCAAGAGGCAGCACGAGGATAAAACCAGCGGAATATGATCGCTTCCCCAGAGATAACAGAACATTAACAGAGGGAGTAACACGGGTGGAACTTGGAAATTTGCTAGAAAATTTTAAAACTGATATCCTGGGAACATTGACTACACAAATTGACATTATGCAGGCTAAACAGAAACAAGCCGAGGCGGAGCAGAATCTAGCAGTTTTTTGCCCACGATGCAGGAAGAAACACAGCCACAAGGAATGCCCGCTGGATACAGTCCAAATATGTGCTATCTGCACCAAGGACCACCTGACCGAAAGCTGCCCTTCACTTCCTAGTTTGAAGGCAGTATACAAAGAAGCAGAAGAGGAATCAGAACCAGCATATTTTGTTAACCAGCGTCGTCAATGGCAGCCTAGGCAATCAGGTATGTTTTCAGACCCCTCCTCTTCTTTTCAACCCCCGCAGTTCAATACTCAGCAACAGAACATGTGGCAAAACCAGTCTCAACCCCCGTTTTCAAATTGGTCACCTCAAATGTTTCCTACTCCGAATCCTTGGATGTCCCAATTTGGTTGGCCAAACTGCCCTTATCCTCCACCATATTGGAAGAATAGTTCCTATCCTCCGCAGTGGACCCCTTCCACTTCGCAAAGCTCATCCTGGCAGACAAGCTAGCCAAGATCGACATATCAGCCAGCAGGATCAATCCCACTCCCTCAACCAACTCTGCCAGCTTTACAACAAAATCCCCAGTCTAATCTGAGACCGCAACTCCCAGCCCAACCCAATCCCAATCCTAATAATAGGCCAGTCCAATCCATCCAAATCATAGACACATCAGAGATTGAGTCTGACCTAAGGGAGTGCAACGATCTTCAGTTAAGATCTGGACGAATAATAGAAACAGAGGGAGACAAAACAATTCATATTGAAAATCAGTTACCAATAGAACAACCCCCACAACAGAAGGATGAAAACAAAGAGCAAAACAATAAACAAGCAAGTACATCCTCTCCTCCTTTCCCAGAACGATTAGTCATATCTCGACCTATACAACCTCTAGACTTCGACATTTTGGGAGAGTTACAAAATTTGTATATAAAGATTCCATTCCTCCAAGCCATACAAGATATTCCTATATATGCAAAAACCATAAAAGAATTATGCATCAAAAAATCAAGGAGGAATAGAAATACTAACCCTAGAGTCCAAGTAGTTGGTACTTTATCCGACCTATTATCAGGAAAAGAGACACCTATCAAATATGAAGATCCCGGGAACCCAATTGTAACCGTTCAAATCTATGGCCAAACCTTGACTAACGCTCTAGTCGACCTGGGAGCTGCAATCAACATTTTGACAACCTCCACCTGCCAAAAGCTTGGCATCACGTCAGTAGAACCTACCTCTACTCTGTTAGAATTGGCAGATCGATCTGTAGTCTGACCAGAAGGTACTCTGAATGATGTCATGGTTTCCGTAGATTCCTGGGAGTATCCCACAGATTTCCAGGTAATTAATCCTAAAACCCGACTAGATGGACATCCGTTAATCCTAGGCAGACCCTGGCTTGCTACTGTCGATGCCTACATTGGCTGCCGGCAGGGAAACATGACTATAGCTAAAGGACCAGATGTTAAAAATTTAATTTTATATCCTCCATCTCAGCCAAGCCTGCCAATGATTAAAACTAACTCTTATCCTGTATCATATCTTGCTAACAACATCAGATCTCCATTAACTATACAGAAGGCTTTAGAATTTAAAGATCAAACAGAAGACGACGCCATTAACAATTTTATTAGTCAAACTGAAGCTAGAACACATATGCAGTGTTTTATGATAGAGGCAGCATTTGACAGTGAGCTAGAAGAAGATCCCTTAAAAGATCCGCATGATCAGACAATACCAGTAACTGTTGTTGCTAATAGTAAAGTAGTGGAAATTGAACCTGGTAAAACTCTGAATATTAACGCCAATCTTACACCAGATCAAGAAATAAAACTTGTTAATCTGTTACAAAAATACAAGGATGCATTTGCGTGGGATTACCCCGACATGAAGGGGATTGATCCTCAATTATGCACCCATCACATCTATATAGAGAAAGATGCAAGACCTGTCCGTCAGCCACAAAGAAGACTCAACCCTCACCTAAAAGAGATAGTAAAAGACGAACTTCAGAAGCTCTTAGATGTTAACTTTATTTACCCTATCTCTGACAGTAAATGGGTCTCTCCCCTTGTGGTGGTACCCAAGAAAAATGGAAAATGGAGGATTTGCGTCGATTACAGGGAGTTAAACAAGGCTACACAAAAGGATCACTTTCCCCTCCCATTTATAGATCAAGTATTGGACATGTTAGCAGGGAAGAAATTTTTCTCCTTTTTGGATGGCTTCAGTGGATATAACAAAATCCAAATTGCCCCTGAAGACCAGGATAAAACTACCTTTACGTGCCCCTGGGGAACGTTTGCCTATCGTGTATTACCCTTCGGCCTATGTAACGCCCCTGCTACATTTCAAAGGGCTATTCTCAGTATTTTTGCAGATCTAATAAACGATGGACTTGAGGTGTATATGGATGACTTCACACCGTATGGGGATGAATTTGATCCAGCTCTGGATACCCTGGAAAAAGTTCTACAACGCTGCATTGCTACCAGACTCTGCCTGAGCCACGAGAAGTGCTACATGATGATGACGGAAGGGCTCATTCTAGGGCACTACATTTCAGCAGCTGGCATCCAGGTAGACCCTGCTAAAATTCAGATTCTTTTGCTCATGCCTACCCCCACTACTCAAACAGAGGTACGTAGTTTCCTTGGATTTTCTGGATATTACAGACGGTTTATAGAACATTATTCACGAATTGCAGCACCTCTATATGCTTTGACAGGTAATGTCGATTTTTTGTGGACAGATAAATGTGACCAGGCTTTTAAAGAATTGAAAAAGTTGTTGTCAATAGCTCCAGTCCTTCGAGGACCAAATTGGAATTTGCCATTCCAGATCTCATCGGATGCCTCGGATACAGCAATCGGTGCAGTCCTAGGACAAGAAGAGGATAAGAAGCCATACGCTATTTACTATATTAGCAAAAATTTATCCTCTGCCGAACTCAATTATACTGTTACTGAAAAGGAATTCCTGGCTGTAATTCATGCTGTTAATAAATTTAGGCATTATATTACAGGTTATCCTGTTGTGTTATATACAGATCATTCTGCTATTAAATATCTAGCAAACAAACCTGTCACGAATGCTAGAGTAACTCGATGGTTGATCCTGTTGCAGGAGTTCGACATCACAATTAAGGATCGACCCGGCAAGGAGAACCCTGTAGCCGACTTCCTCTCAAGAATACCCAAATCAATCGAAGCAGCAGCCGTGGAAGATCAATTCCCTGATGAACATCTGTTTGCCATTGCCATTCGAACACACTAGTATGCTGACGTCGCCAATTACCTTGCAGCGGGTAAGTTACCAAAACACCTAACCCCTCAGGAACGAAAGCAAATTGTTCAAAAAAGCACTCGATTTTCGTGGATTGGAGACCATTTATTCCATACAGGGGCAGACATGCAAATCAGGAGGTGTATTCGAGAGGATGAGATCCTAGACATCTTAAAGGCTTGTCATAATGGACCATGCGGGGGGCACTTCGCCGACAAGAGAACAGCACATAAAATACTACAGGCAGGATACTATTGGCCTACAATCTTTAAGGACGCGAAAAAGTTTGTGCAGGCCTGTGACAGCTGCCAGCGAGCAGGAAAACCTGGTCAAGCTGATGAAATGCCTCTGAGACCACAAGTGGTTATTGAGCCATTTGAACGATGGGCTCTCGATTTCGTCGGGCCCATTAATCCACCATCAAACCAGAGGACATACATCCTGGTAGCAACAGACTATGTTACTAAATGGGTTGAGGCTGAATCATTAGCTAGGGCTACAGAAGATTTGGTAATACAATTTTTGTTCCATTTGTTTGTACGTTATGGACTTCCGAGAGAAGTAATTACAGATGGTGGACCACAATTTGTTGGAAATAAACTAGCTACAACATTTAACAATTATCATATCCAACATAAGATTACTACCCCCTACCATCCGCAGGCAAATGGACAAGTAGAAAACAGTAACAAGATAATTGAGTCAATCTTAACAAAGACTATCGCATCACACAGGCGTGATTGGGCTGCTCGGCTACCCGAAGCACTGTGGGCTTATAGAACCACATGGAGAAGTACGACAGGCTATTCACCTTATCAATTGGTGTTTGGGAAACAACCAATCTTTCCTATTGAATTTGAGATCCAAACACTACGAACTGCACAAGAGGTCGGCCTAGATCTGAATGAGGCACAGATCAATCGACTACGACAAATCAACGAATTGGATGAGATTAGGCTCTCTGCATTACAAAACACAGCATTAATCCAACAACAGCGAGCTAAGTGGCACGATGCACTTATAAAGAATAAAGTCTTCCATGAAAGAGACTGGGCTCTGTTATACGATTCTCGGTTCCAGGACTTCCCGGGGAAACTCCAGACTCGCTGGCTAGGACCATATGAGATCCAGAAGGTGCACGACAATGGGACCCTCACTCTGATCACAATTGACGGTTCTGGACATACGTTCAAAGTAAATGGCCACCGAGTTCGTCTCTATCGAAGACCTCTTACTCGGGAATCCTTTTGTCAATAGCTACAGCAAGATACTGATTTGGAGATCTTAGGAGAGGAAGTCAAATCTTCCTCACCTATAACTTAAGCAACTCGTTTTTCATAATTTGTACATAACATCCTGTACATACGTTCTTTTCATCTTTGTTTGTAGTATTTTGGTTACCTTATTTTGCACAGCACTGGTTTGATTTTGCTGTTCCTTTTCAAAAGGAACAACACTCGTGTGATTCTGCTGTTCCTTTTCAAAAGGAACAGCACTTTTGGTGTTTTGCTGTTCCTTTGCAAAAAGGAACAGCACTTTTTGCTTTGCTGTTCCTTTGCGAAAAGGAACAACACTTTTTTCTTTGCTGTTCCTTTGCGAAAAGGAACAACACTTTTTGCTTTGCTGTTCCTTTGCGAAAAGGAACATCACTTTTTGCTTTTCTGTTCCTTTGCGAAAAGGAACAGCACTTTTTGCTTTGCTGTTCCTTTACGAAAAGGAACAACACTTTTGCGTGTGGATTTTTGCTGTTCCTTTGCGAAAAGGAACAACACGTTTGTGTTTTGGAATTTTTGCTGTTCCTTTGCGAAAAGGAACAGCACTTTTTTGGCTTTGCTGTTCCTTTGCGAAAAGGAACAACACTTTTTGTTTTGCTGTTCCTTTGCGAAAAGGAACGGCACTCTGTTGGCTTTGCTGTTCCTTTGCGAAAAGGAACAACACTTTTTGTCTTGCTGTTCCTTTGCGAAAAGGAACAGCACGTGTGGATTTTTGTTGTTCCTTTGCGAAAAGGAACAACACGTGTGGATTTTTGCTGTTCCTTTGCGAAAAGGAACAACACTCTTTGTGATTTGCTGTTCCTTTGCGAAAAGGAACAACACTCGCATATTTCTTTTTCCAAGATGCAGAATTTGGTTAATTCCGCTATTTCTTTTCCGCAAGATGAGTCATTCACATGCTTCGCTCAGAGAAGACACCATCAGAACCTTTCTGCTCCTATTTGGACGTTTTGCGATTATGCTCTCCTAAATCCTTTAGATATAGCAATGATATTATGCAATGAACATAAAAGCATGATATACCGAAACCTGCATATCATAAATCGCTACTATTTTAACAGTCAGCATATATAAGAAGACAAGGGGAGGGACATTAACTTTCGTCTTCACTGTCATTTTCTTATTCCTGAACCGTGGTTTGGTAGTTTTTATCATGTCGATCTCCCTAAAAACTTTCTTGATCATTACTGAAGAATATGAGCAAACGATTTATATCTGTCTGTTGGGATTGTAATACTTCTTCCACCATTCCCCGCTCTTAAGGAGTGCGGAACCACCCTTATGTGTAATTGAACAAAGAAAAAGAGAAGTGTGCTGCAAAAGAAGTATAAAAGAAAAAAAATAAAAACAAGATATGAAATCGTCAAATGCAGGATAGGGGGTCTCCTTCAGAGCCAGCCTACCATGATCATAAGGATGGAAGCGAAGTGGCACTCCCATTACGGCCACCACACCAGGGATATGGTCCAAAGGTAAAATAACAAGCAAACCTTGGAACAGGAGGTCTCATCACGAGCCGGCCTGACCACGTTTCGCGCCTACCTTGTGAATGGCATTATGGTTATCTGGTCACCAAGCCAGCATAATGGCCTGCATTTTGACAAAGCACTCTTCAGTAGATACACAAAGGATAATGGTTCCGGAGGGTGAGATAAACAACTTTGCCAAGGTTATGAACATCTGTTGGCAGCAGAGCTCTGTTAATGGCATTAGAGTCGTAATATTTACACCAATAGGTATGATATTAAGTCTGTTTGTCTTTTATATCCTTTGCATGTATCATATGTCACACCCTGATATGATTATCGCATGAACATTATCACCAATCATGGCAACAGAATTGACAATGACTACTGGAGACTTGGTACAGTTGACAGACGTCCAACCCTCGGTTCCTCATTATATCACACTGGCTTATCTTAAAAGCGATCCATTTTTCTGCCTCGGTTTCGGTACTTCATTGTCCTTTTACAACATGGCATAATTTCTACCTGCTGTACTTTATGATTTCACTCCCGACTGGATGCTGCTCCTCTCTTTGACGGCTGGGGGCAGCCTATCAGATCGCGGGGGGGGAGGTGACCTCATTACTCCAATGGTTACGTGGCTGCACACCATTCGGGCAAAATAATGACACGATTTAATGGTATGATGATCTCATTCTACGGACTGCCATCCACGATCTTTCTCTTTGCTGCATGCTCTGCGAAAATCCTTCCTAAAAATAACATCGAGTATCCTCTCTGTTCGGTAAATACTGCGAACAGTTGCTGTTTCATTCCCGAGTTTATTTATGAGAGTAAGCTATGGGCGGGAAGACAATCCGAAGTGAACCGCACAAGCTGACCACGTCCGCTGCTGCCCGCGAAATTCTGGAAAATGCAGGATGGTTGAATTACTTCAACCGCCTGCAAGAATCGAATGAGGCTGTAGCGTTGGAATTCCTGCAAAATTTGCAGGAAAACCACTCTATAGTCGGAGGAAAGCAGATAGAAGTTACGGAGGACATTATTGCAGAAACCTCAGGATTACCAGCTGTTGGACCCAGATGGGAGCTGAAGAAGGAAAGACTGCAGAAAGCAATGGAAATTTTCCAAAGCGAAGGCCAAAGTCTGACAGTCAAAGGGAAAGGAGTTCTGCCGACAACACTGGGGGAACCCTGGACCGAGCTGGCGAAGATAGTGCAGAGCTATATCACCTGCGAAGGGAGAAAAGATGTGGTAAGGGCTCATCACTTAAAACTTCTAGCTGTTTTGAAGGGAAAATGTTCTGTAAATCTCCCTGCCTTTTTAAATTCGTTATTACATGATGCGGCCCGAAGCCTGAAGAAGGCTTAGCACACAGATACGGTTGTTAGCCACCACGGACTGATTCGGCTAATAATAAGCCACAGTCTTGCCCAGCAGCAAGACACCTGGGAGGAATTGGTCGAAACAGTTAAAAAGGGACTGGCTTTACCACGAACCTCCAGCACACTGGAACGTTCAGAAAAACACAAGAAGCCAGCAGCAGAAAAGCATGCTGTTTCAAAACGAAAGCAGTCCTCCAGCACGCCGGAACAATCAGAGAAACGTAAGAAGTCGGCGGCAGAAAAGCATGCTGTTTCGAAACGGAAGCGACCCTCCGATACGCCGGAACGACCAGAAGAACCTAGAGAACCTGTTGGCACTCCCAACCTGCCTGAAAGACCCAGGAAGTCATCTCGATTGGTTCAAATACGGGGAAGGTTGGAAAAGATTCAGAAAACTGCGGCCCAACCAATTGAAATCGAGGATGAACCTTTGGAAGAGGAAGGTGAATTACCCGAAGGAAATGCTGAGCAATCAGAGGCTGGAACTAACCAGCCAGAAGGAGGAATTGAAGAAGGACACGACCAATCTATGGGTAGCCCGTTGCAAGACCCTCCAGGAGAAGAGGAATTGGCAGCAGTTCTGGCCAATATGGGAGGATACGGCCAAGCCTCCAGTCCATGAGGCGTCCCTGATGGTCTCGCATAAGAAGAATTACCTGAGGAAAGGCATGCAGAAGAGGCAGGGGAAGAAAACCTGCCTGGCTATGGTAATGAAGCAGAAGACATCAATTCGGGACAATCTATCCCCAGGATGCCAGAAGATGTTCGAGGAGAGGAAGAAGAAGTAAGATTGAAGGCCAAACCCTCTGCCGAGGCAAGGGAAATTGAAAAATTGAGGAAGAAGCACCAGAGGATGCTGGGCACGATAGCCAAACTTCGGCAACAAATTAGAATGTTGAAAGCCAGTCTGAGAATACAAAAAACTGTAAGGAAAAGGAAAAGGACCACGGCAGCAAGAACCCCGAGGGTTAGAGTTCGTTTTGATGGACGAAACCCCATCAGGAGACCTACTATTGAGGAACAGTCTGCTGTTCCAAATGATAATAAGGAACAGGGTGCTGTTCCAATAGAAACTGCTGTTCCATCTGGCCCGGAGGAACGAATGGACATTCCAATGGAACAGCAAGAGGCTCCGGTGGTAGGAAGACCGCAGCAACCCTTTGTTCGCATTAAAAAGGAAACAGATAGCAAAGAGGTCCAAACAGAAGCACCCCCCTCGGGTGTAATTCGGGTCCAAAATTCCAAACAACGTAATAGGAAGGTCCAGGTTAAACTTCCAGCTTCTACGGCTGTGTGGAAGAAAGACCCAAAAACCAGAACCTTGCATAAAATGATGAAGGAAGCCCAGCAGGAGGCCGAACAGTTGCGAGAACAGATGGTCCCCAAGGAAAGATACGAAGAGCTCCAACAGCAACTTCGAAACATCAGTCAGTCTGAGAGCCAGGCCTTTGAAGGATGGTAGAAGGAGTAGGAAAAGGTTGCTAAGGTAACTCGTCGACTAGATAGTGTTGTTAAGCAGATGGACACCTTGTGTTCCTTGTATACTGATGTTTTGACTTGTAGAGCCCCTGCTAAAAATTATGCTTTGTTTTTGCTTGAACGTTATTTGAGATTAAAAATAAAAGCTGTTAGGGCGGGAGCACCTATCCATATCAACACTGTTAATGATTTTATAGACTGCTGCAAGCACTATGGAGTTAAAGTTCAAAGGTTGTTATGTGAATTTTACCTGCACAATCTTGTCTTAGACCAGGAAACTGATTTGAATCCTGGCCCTTTCGTTGGCGATATACAATTTCAAGCCTTTATCTCATTTGGGGTGAATCAGTTAAAATGGCTTAAAGCTTACAACATCTTCCAGAGGCAAGAAAATAGTTTAGACCTATGGGTACGGGCTGAACCTAGGGACCCAGCAGCATTATGGAGAGAGCATAGGAGTATGATGAGGATCCCAGGTGTCATGAAGATATTAGGTCCCATGCATGGAGACTTGATCCGAAATGGTCTGGAGTATTTCCTGACTATTAAAGACCATGCCCTCCATGCTGCAAAGTTTCGCTACCGAACCTCTAACCCAAACATCCAGCTCAGGGAACCCTTTAACTTTGAGAATTTTGAATTGGCTGCCAGTCGATTGAGTCTCTATGGGGAACGGATTCTGCGAGCAGGACCGTTCTGGTTGGGGTATCGGTTTCGCAGCCCAATTATTTGGCATCCTGCACCTGGATATCAGGCCCTATATGAGATGCCTGCAGATCAGTTAGATCAGTTCTTTGACCATCTAGTTGCTAATCATGGTTGTCGGCCTCTTCGTGAGATCCCTTCTCTGGCCTACTCTCTCACAGCCTTGCATGTCAATTACAACGTTTTCATGAGGACATGAAACAGGGTAAGCAGGGGGGTGTGTGGAGCACCTGGAAGGTATGCTTTTTGACAAGCAATCTGGTGGTTTTTCAATACTATTTCTAACCTTTTCTGCATTATGAGTCTAAAAAATATAAGGGTTTTGATAAATTGTGTGAAAATGGACAAACGAAGCTCAATCACTAATAATCGATGTTTTCTGTGCAGAAGGATGCGGAAATAGGGAATTATCGAGTAAAAACAAGAAGCGAGAGGAAAGTAACAGCTGTCCCGTCGACAGGGAACCGGATGCGGACAAGATCAAGTAAAATTAGAGCCGAATAATCCAGGAAAAGAACGTAGGATACCGTGACGGAGAACGCAAGAAGGAAATAGGAGAACTGAACGATTAGCGAATCCCTCAGGATCTTTGATCCTGAGGGATCGCTGCTTTAAGCTTATCTTTTGTATCTAGACATCTCCGTCATTTCTGTTATATAAAGGTACCACGCCATCGAGCGTGGGGGAACGACTGTTGTTATAATTATAAACTCAGAACAACTTTGATCACTGAGTTTTTGTAAGATCTGATTCTGTATACTTTTGTTAATGCAATCGATATAAAGGACTTGGTGTTCACTTCGTTTCTGCATCTGAAGTAACTTTAAGCAGTGTACCATTGGTAGCCAAGGGCCCAGCTCCGACGGTCACTTGCTGTTGTATCATACGGTGATTTGTGTGGTTTGCTTATTTCTTTTGTTTCAGTAATCCGATATATCTTTTATATGATAGACTATGCTTCTTAATTAATATTTGAATCTGAATAAGTTCTTTAATTCACGTCTCTGTATTACACAAACTGAATCTATTCGAATTGCATCCATTTCTACAGCAAGATATTGGTATGAATGTTATCATTATTGGATTCATATAAAATAAGTATTTGTGAGGCTTGAAGATAATGTCACTTTGTTCAGAAACATAGTCACATCATACATTACTCTCGGATCGCCACAGTAGTATAGACCGCGTACATACATCGGAGTTTGCTGTTCCATTTGAGTTTGTTGTTCCATTTGAGTTGCTGTTCCAATTTATATGATTGACGTTTCCTGTTTATGATAGTTTGTTGTTCCATTTCATTACTGCTGTTCCATTTCATTACTGCTGTTCCATTTGATTACTGCTGTTCCATTTTAAGAATTGCTGTTCCATTTTACTTTCGCTAATCTGCCTTTATTGCTTTCGCGTGATAGCAGGCCTAAGGCTGTCGTGAGCCCAGCAAGACGCTGCCTAGCTCCCAGACCTATAAGTCCATGCTTTGGTTTTCTTTCTTTATCAGTTTCTAAAGGGAAGGGTTATTGGTTCCGTACCCTTGACTGATCATTTGCCTTGTGTGATTTCATCTTCTGAATTGGTTTAGTTACAGCTTAGTGTTTGTTTCCTTTCAAGTCATTAGAACGCTATACTACCGAGCACTACTTGGACAGAACAGCCTCGGATTGAGTTACTCCTTGAAAGAACTAAACGATCCCGGATTGACTTAATAATGTGGAATAATTGGTGGTGTGAGAGACCCTAGTTATCGCTCTACAAAACCCATCAACCATATCTTCCCAACTCGCAGTACCATGTCGAAGCTCTGTTTGCAGGTACCAGTGCTGAGGAATTGTTTCCAATGTATGAATATACCCATGTACCCATTCATGTTGTGGGATCTCTTCCCATGTTGTAGTACATAACCGAATATGCTCCTTGGGGTCATCTTTACCATCATATTTCACCTCTATTTCTGTATCTACTGGCCCAAACCTGATCCACATTAATCTTCGACACTCCTGCCAATTTGCTATATTTATTTTTTGTGCAACCCACCATCTGGCAGGGGTAGATCTCAGGGCCACATCCAATGTGAACAACCTTTTCTCTTTTGGTATTTGTCTTTCATAATCATAAATGAAAGTGCTTACATTACCTAAACCATCATAGTAAGGCAAGTTACATACCTCAGAAGTTATATAGTGAAGTGATTTAGTGATCCTTGCACATCGCCTTATAGACACTTCATGTAGAATATTCTGCCAATTTTCCAATTCTTCTTCTGAATTTGATGCACAATAATTGTCCTACTCCTAGCTCAATTTTCCATATGTGGTGGGGTTAATCCATTCCTCTTCTTTGGCTGTCATATGATAAATGTTTTCTATATCTACTGTGAAATACTCATCTCTGATATGCTTTGTATATATCACCTCTTCTGATGGGTCCAATGGAACAATTACTCTTATGCTATCCATTCAAGTACCATTTGCCTCTTCTTTAAGTTGATTATAGCTAGGTTATCAAATTCCCAATCCAGTCCAAGCAATGCTGGATAATGGTTGTTTTCATCCACAATTTCTATCACTTCAAAGTCTACAATAGTGCATACTCCTTCAGTGTCTACTATAACACCTAGTAACCTCCCCATAGGGAAGCTTTTCTACTGGTTGGCCATTCTCAACTAAATTGGTGACCATTGTAACTTTGGCTTACCCATCAATTCCCAGGTCTTCTTTGGTAAAACACTTGCATCAAATCCTAAATCCGAAATAATCTGATCCACATTGTATTCTCTAATCTATGCAATGAGCCTCATTTCTTTGCCAGTCCTCTTCTTATGTCGATGTAAATTGTTAAATGCGCACGTGTTGCTTCACGATACTTCTTTAGAAGCACAAGAATCTAATAATTCCTGCAGCAATTCTATAACTTTATGGTTTATTAACAACTTCATGCAATTGTGCAGGAAAGACTTTAAAATATCTTGATCCACATCTTGTGTTGCAGCTGATATTATGTAGCAGTTATTCTTATGCATTGGTTTTGGTTGCACACTAGAGGTCAAAGCCCCAACATCCTTAAAGCTTCGCTTGGCTTCCAAAAACAATTATTTTTCATTTTCAATATGAAAGACATGATATTTTACAGTAGTCTTTCTAACCCATGTCATATCAAATTCCTTCTTCAAATTTACTTTGTCATCACCAGTCAGAACTCCACTTCTAGTAACAATAATGTGAGGTTCGTTGGTTCTCAGTTCTGCAGTTATCATTGGGATGTTTTTTTTATAGACATTTTTGGGCACTGCAACCCCAAGCATAAAATTTCCATAAACCAAGGGCTCCTAAGTCCCTAAAGGTGTTGTTCCAACCCCTAAAAGAAAAAGGTCAACTGATTACATCATCTCCCAGAAGTTCTCCATAAAAAACTACTCAAAACTGGACCATTTCACCTGCTCCATAGGCAAAGGGCGTTGCATCCCACCTAAATACACACAGTAGGTGCGTTGCATTTCAAAAATCCCTTCTATGGGGTGCGATGGGCGAGAAGGGACAAATGGCAGGGTCAATCCGCAAGGTGGAGAAGCATGGAATCTTCCAGAAACTTCTCAAGTGACACTTGCCTATCTGAATTCGACCAGGGATGAGTAAGAGATCATCAATCTCCAAGTGGAATCAAGAACTATCAGAGGGACGACACTAATCAAATCACAAGCTGACTCATCTCCCTTGCAGACATCTATATATGGATCCAGGGGCTGGAATTTTGCATCTTGTAAGGAATTGCTGTTGGTTTCTTGAGGCAACATCATAGTGTTGGGTGATATAAGCTTTTCATGAGGTGAAGAAGGGCTTACTTGCTGAGAGGATGATGCTGGGTCAGAACAATTGGTTATAATTCTCTTGGCTCTTCTTGATTATCAATAAAACTATTCTAGTTTTCCTCCATACACTTGTGTGATTGATGTTTTATGCATTTGTGTGGTTAATATACATCTGATCCTATATTGCTTATGATAATAGATCCATGTTCTCGTATAGTGTTATGCTGCTTTTATTCTACAGGTACTCTGTGAAGCTGGGTATACAAAAAAGCAAGTAGCAAAGGACTATCAGAAGTGAGAGGAATCAAACAAAGAACCAAGTGCAAGAAAGAGGTTGGTCTCTTTTATTCTTCTCTCATCTATCTTTCATAAAGGAAAATGAAAGTAGTTTTACTTTGTTTGTTTCTAAGGTAGCTACCAGCCTTAGTGGGATTAGCAGTTCTGTATAGACACTATTCCCGGTAACAAAATGGCAACCATACTGGGGAGCGAGTAGATTGTTTGCTCATCTATACTTGTTTACTTTATAAACTTACAGACGGAGCCTGAAGTCAAGCCAGCTAGCCTTCGAACTGCATTTTCTATGCAAGTGCAAAGTAGATCAACACTACTTCAGTCAATCTCCGGGTTTTGTTTATTGAATTAAACAATTGATTTACAAGCTCTCTAATTGCCCTTGTGGTGGCTCTAGTAACCTCCTTAGATCTACCCCTGTGATTGATTTACTGATTACCACTTGCTCGGCCAAAATCCCTGAACTGAACTGCAAACTATGACCCGGAACCCAATCAAAGTCTCGTCCCTGGTCCAACGCATTGTCTGTTATGTGAATCTCAAATTCAGCGCACTTCCCGAGTGTAGTAGGTGCGTTGCATTTCAGTTTCACTGTGTTACAGGTGCGCTGATCAGACTAGGCATTGTTCCTAAATTTTGGTTTCTGTGTTCACTCTTTTCAGATCTATTCAAGAGTTTTGCTGCCTGTAGTCAGTACACCTCTGTTTGAAACCCCTTTCCTTGCTGTTATTCCGCCTCCATTGTGCAAAGAACTGTAAATGTTTTTATGTATTTTTTGAGTCATTTTCAGTTCTCCTTTACAAAGAAGTAACGTAATTGTACTGTCGTTTCTTGATTTGAAAGTGTCGCAAGTGTCGTTTTCAGTCATAGAAGAGAGTCTGATTGCTCTTGATAGTCGATTACCCTGTTACTATTGTATTTGATCTGAATTAGTAGTTTTTCTAGTGTCGAAAGCAAGTTTTCAATTCCAAATTGCAAAGTGTTGTCAGTATCCTCATTTTGTTTTGAAAAGAAACTTGTTAGTAATTGTCGCTTTGAAAAATAATTCAGATTTGCACAATAGCTTTCTTTTTATCATTTACACATTAAGAAGGCTGAAAACAAATACATGCATGTGCATTTTCATTTAGACTGTTTGTTGGTTTGATTTAGGACAGTGCATATAGTGTGTGCTCTTTGCTCTTTGTTGAAAGAACGCCATCTCTCTTTCCTTAGTAGCTAGGATTTTCATTTGCAAAAAAGAAGATTAAACCACTGTTTATCATCTTAGATTGCATTTTAGGAATTATAAATCTACAACACGCAGTGAACCTGAAAGGAAAATTTCTTAAGCAAGATCAACTATAAAATAAATTTAATGAATCTAACAACGCTTTGGAACCTAACGCCCAACATCTAGAAGTCTAGGCTAGAGACGTATTCCGGCGTCGTAAAGCCTGGTAACTGTTGTTTTCACTATTGGTTGGGTGATTACTCCACTTTGAGATGATAAGTGCCATTACGGACTTGTGCTCCCACGTACCGTCGAGTATATTTTGGGAGACCACAATAGGCTTAATCCTTTATCCATAGGAAGCCATGTCTGCCGCCCTATCGATCGCAATGCACTGAACACAGCATTCGGGAAGATTGACTGTCGTACCATAAAAATTATTATGCAATTTTGCGATTGGTTTGGTAATCCCTCTGTCTAGATTTCCAGAGCAGTCCCTTTCATTCCTTTTCAGACTCCTTAACGGAAAAGGTCCATCTGAGCACTTGTCACTTTAGGCTCATTAAAAATCGAAGGCAACTAGAGTCATCTTTTATTTTTTCTCGACTCTTAAAAATTGAAAAAACAAGTTGTGTCAAAGCGTCTAAAATTCATCTAATTCGCAAAATATACTTCCCCTTGATGTTTAGTTGATCGAGTAATCTGCAATCGTGGAAGAAAGTCAATTGAAATCCCGTCGTTCGTTGAGGCTTACAAGTCAACCGTCTTTGTCTCTGGAATTGAAACTGTTATGGACAAAGCGAACTCGTTTAACCGGTTCCAAATCCCCTGGTAAAGTTAGAACAAGTGTTCCAACACCATCAGAGACTCTGGTTACTCCAAACATTTCTGGTATCCCTGCCTTTACAGAAGAAGTTCAGCAGCCACCGAAGGACAGTAGCACTGATCCTAGTGTGAGAGTAAACACTTGTGTTACTGAACCAGTTCCATCTACAACTGATTCGGAGGGTGTTACTCCCCAAACATCTGTCGCTACAGATTCCATACCTTCTTCGGCACTAGAAATATTTTACGGACCAGACGGTCTACCTCTTCCACCTGGTCTGATTGCTATAGAAGAGATTGTGGAGGATCCTCCATCTAGTACTCCATCGCAATTTGGAGTCGGGATCACTCTATATCCTTCTTCATCAGAAATTAGTCTACCGCCATCGGAAGCTCTTGTAGAAATGCTAGGCAATCTTTTGGATAGACTAGAAATGTCTGAACAACCGTCAACATCTAGGACTGTGTCGTTTGATACGGTGACGGTAGAACTTCCTGCTGTCACTCCAACAATGTTCGCCGGTATACCATCTGTCCCAACTAGTTATCAATCGCTAGAAGGGGCCCACTCAGGGGCTATTTCGACAGTATGGTCCATTCCTGTTTGTTCATCCGGAATAGTATCCGGAAACTCCTATGTTGAGTCTCAGCAAATTGATCCTTCAGGGTGTCAATTTGGGTAGTCTAGTCCTCAAGGGCAAGCCATACCTTTAAGTACCGGATTACCGACGTATGGGGGGGCAGTATACCCTTTCATTGTCTCCTCTGGGAGGACAACCATACGGAAGTCCACAACAAAATTCAAGTTATGCTGGAATTACATCTAGCGGTTGGGTACCGATACTACCTCAACAACCAAGAGTTGTATATTCGATGCAACAATGCTTACCTATGTCAAATATACCGACTACGCTAGCTATTGTGATGGTATCGAAAGTACAAGCGCTACCTGTTGTATGCCAACCTTAGGTTTCTTCCGACTTGTAAAGAAGATAATCCTGATGACTTTCATCATCCGTCAGTTTTTGATTTCCTATCAAATACTGTAAACACGGTGGATTCCGGGCAAAACTTGTCCAACATTGAAGAGACTATCGCCACAAATATCTTGACCAAAACAGATGTTGTAGAGAATATTTATGTTGGCAAATGTTGTTCCCCTTCAGAACTTGAAATATATAATGCTCTTTTTCGCGAATTCAGAGATGTCTTTGCTTGGTCATATGATGAAATGCCAGGCATTGACTTGAGTATAGTTGAACATGAAATTAAGATGTATCGAGATGTCAAACCAGTACGACAACGGCTACGGAAAGTGCACCCCAAGAAAGTCGCTGCCATCAAAGCAGAAGTTGAAAAGCTTCTCCATGCTGGTTTCATTTACCCGGTTCCTCTAACTGATTGGGTATCGAACATTGTTCCTGTTATGAAAAAACAAGGAACGATTAGAGTGTGCGTCGATTATAGGGATGTAAATCAAGCTTGTCCAAAAGACAACTACCCTACACCCTTTATTGACCAGATAATTGATGAATGCGCCGGATGTGAAATCTTTTCATTCATGGATGGATTCTCCGGGTATAATCAAATAAATATCCGCCTACAGGACGAGTCAAAGACTGCATTTATTTGTCCATGGGGCACATTCGCATATCGCAAATTACCCTTTGGTTTAAAGAATGGAGGGGTGACGTTTCAGAGGGCATTGAATTATGCCTTCAATGATATCAAAAACATCATTCAACCATATCTCAACGACCTTCCGGCTCATTCGCGAAAGCGGACTGATCATCCGCAGCATTTAAGAGCAATATTTCTACGTTGTCGACACTACAAGATACGATTCAATCCACACAAATGTGTGTTCTGTGTCAGTTCTGGTCGCTTACTTGGCTTTGTAGTCTCGAAGGATGGAATTCGTCTCGACCCATGTTCAGGCAATCATAAATTTGCCTCCACCTTCAAATTTGTTTCAGATACAGAAACTCCAACGGAAGGCAAACTTTCTGAGGAGGTTCATTCCAAATTACGCCGAACTTGCTAAAGGTTATACACATCTATTGAAAAAGGAAGTGCACTTCGTCTGGGATCAAGTCATGCAAGCTTCCTTTGATGCTTTAAAGGAACCCCTAATGAAAGCATCATTAATGTACGCTCCTGATTATCAAAAAGACTTTAACCTGTATCTAGCTGCAGCAGATACAACCATCGCAATGGTTTTAGTTCAAGGAAACAACAGAATTGAAAATCCTATATATTATTTAAGTAAGAACTTAAATGATACAGAAAGCAAATATTCTTATGTTGAAAAGCTAGCGCTCGCAGCTGTTCAAGCGATATAGAGATTTCGACACTATGTCCTCTTTCGAAAAACTACCATTCTGTCAGATTGCAACCCCATGACTTATATATTGTCGCGACAGTTACTGGGGGGCAAATATTCAAAATGGATAGCAATTCTACAAGAGTTTGATCTGGAATTTGTAAAATCCAAGTCAAAGAAAGCCCTGGTTTTCACAGAATTATTATGTGATCTCCCATCGTCGTCCAACGATGAAACATCCGAAGAAACAATCGTGGATGAATCTTTGTTTCTGATATATTCAAGCAATCCGTGGTATGGAGATATAATCATTTATCTCCAAACCCAAAAATATAGGCCTAATACCTCCCGCTCCGAACAAAAACGTATTCGATACCAATCAAAAGACTACATGATCGTCGGTGACACGCTTTACCGTCGTGGTGTCGATACAGTTCTAAGGAGGTGCCTCACCCATGAGGAGGCCGAAAAAGTCCTGAATGATTGCCATTCAGGCACGTGTGGGGGGCATCAATCCGATTATGCTACGATGCAAAAATTTTTACGAGAAGGATACTTCTGGCCAACAATGTTCAAAGATTGCATAACTGCAGTCAGAAGTTGCCATGCCTGTCAAATTTTCGATAGCAAAACCAGAAGACCACCCACACCTCTGCAGCCAATAGTTACTGTTGGGCCATTCGCCAAATGGGGCATCGATTTCATGACATGTAACCCCACCTCGACCGGGGGGCATGGGTATATCATAGTCGTAGTGGACTATTTTACCAAATGGGCCGAGGCGATGCCTACATTAGATAACACTGGTGAAACAACTGCCCTTTTCTTTTTCAATCATGTAGTCGCCAAATTCGGCGTTCCACAGGCTATAGTCACAAATCATGGATCGCATTTTCGCAATCACATGATGGCCGAATTAGCTGCCAAACTAGGGTTGTCTCACGACAGCTCTACTCCATACTACCCGCAAGCCAACGGACAAGTTGAAGCAATCAACAAAGTCCTGAAGCGCATGCTACAACGGATGATTGGAGTCCAAAAAAGGAGTTGGCACCTGATCCTGTACTCAGCCTTGTGGGCATACTGAACCTCGGTAAGGAATGCAACCGGGTTTACATCTTTCCAACTGGTGTATGGCGTAGAAGCAATCTTACCGATTCAGTGTGAAATATCGTCCCTTAAACGCGCAATCGACCTTCTCCCCGGAACTTCAGAAGAGGAGGATCGTTTCTTGGAACTAATCCAATTGGATGAGACCCGTCGTGATGCCTCTTTGGCTAACGAAGCCCATAAGAAACGAGTCAAGGCGCAGTTCGACAAGAATGTCAAACCCCGTGTCTTCTCAGAAGGTGACCTGGCCTTACTTTATGACCAAGAATCCGATAAATTGGGAGTAGGTAAATTCAAGTCTTTATGGATGGGCCCCCATATTGTTAAATGTGTATTAGCAAAAGGGGCCTACGAGTTAATGGATTATGACGGAATTCCACTGGCACAACCCCGTAATAGGGTTGTACTTTAAGTGTTACTATGCATAATCAGTATGGTAACCTATATGCTTTTGTTACATTTTTATTTTCGCTAAGGGTAATCGTTTTGGTCAAGTAAATCCACTTTTTACATTTGTCGTAGATTTCAAACCTATTGGAATCTTTTGTTGGATATGCCGATGGAGCAAGTCATAGTTCGCGGAACCTATCATTTGCATCCTGGGCCATTTTTGATCCAAGCGGCGAGTTAGTAAGTTTCAGAGGGGTATGTATTGGTTGATCAATGAATAACATCGCTAAATATAGCGCGTTGATAGAAATTTTCTCTGATGCCATCACACATGGCATACGTCGACTTGTTGTCAGGCTAGACTCACAGCTCGTCATACTACAACTCACTTGTATCTACTCCGTCCGAAATCCAGCTATCTATCGCATGTTCCTAAGGGTCAAGATTTTGGAAAGGCAATTTGATTTTATTCAATATCAGCATATTTCCAGAAGCTTAAACACATTAACTGACTCATTGGTAATTATGTGTTAGATAGACATTTGCAACATTTATAAAAAAGAAGCATTTCATCAATATTTGCATGTGGATCATATAACTTGACCAAAATAAAACTTCGAAAATCAAAAATATATATATAACTGTTTATGGTTTACACATAATTTTCTGTAACCAAGACAAAATTGGTCAAATGACCCAAAACTCAAAACGCTAGGGGTGTTATAGACATTTTTGTGCCTATCAGCATGGAGCATGAAATGTCAATATCTGAGGGATCCAAAGTCCCTAAACATGTTGTTCTTACCCTTAGAGGAACAAGGTCTGCAAACCACAGCACTGAGAATCAGTTCTCCACTCAAAAACACTCAAAAACAGGCTATTTCTGGATCATGTCAGCTGCTCCACTGAGCATCTGCGCTGAATGTCAACTGCTCCTTGTACCTGCGCTGAAGGTCAAAATCAATGAAGGCTACCTGCGCTGGGCGAGATTGGCCAAGTGGCACAGTCATTCTGCAAGGTGTCAACTGCCCAGGAAGCTTCCAAACTGACACTTGGTTCAAGGAATTCGCCCTATGATGAGTAAGAGGGTCTTGATCTCCAAGTGGAAGCAAGATTCTCCAAGTGGACTCAAGAACTGAAGATTAACTAAAGTGGGAGAGGACACTAGTCAGCTTTATGCCAGCCTCAAGCTGACTCATCCTTTCTCCAAATCTCCTATATATAGAGCTCTCTCATGAGGTCTAAGGAGACGGGAATTTTGTACAAGTAAGGAAGTGCTGTTGGTTTGTGATTAGAGCTATTGGGTGTTTGCTTGAAGGAGGTGAAGAGGAGATTTCATTTAGCTGGGAGGTGTTGCTGGATTGGGCCCATTGTGTTTGTAACTCTCTCAGAACTTTACTTCTATTATCAATAAAGTATTCAAGATTCTTCTATGTGCATGTATCTTTATGATGAATAGATGTTTGTACATTTGATTTATGCTAATCCTATAATCGATTATGGATGTATGCTTCTTGTAGTTTCCTTTTCTTGTGCTTTTACAGGATCTGTGTGTAGCTGGGCCGGTGAAAGGGCAAGGAGCTAGGAGCAAGCAGCAAGGAGTGAAGACTGGATCGACTATAAGCGCAAGATAACGGTTAGTAGATCATCCTTTCTTCCCTCTCTCATCTCATAAAGAAGAAACTTTGAATAGCTTTGTATTCAGTTGTTGCTGGAGTACTATCACCTTCAGAGTAGGGATAGGGGCATTCTGCATTAGATACTTTTCCCCCCAACAAAATGGCGACTCCACTGGGGAGCGTATCTTGTTAGTTTGTTGTGTTTCTTGCTATTCATTGCCTAAACAAGGAGAGTACCGAAACGAACTGTGTTTGAATCCATCAAACACAAAGTAGAGGGCAGCTACTCTGGCTCAGTTTCTGAGTAAGTTTATGATTTGAAGAGCTGATCCACAAAGACTCTAATAAGCTCTTAGTGATAGCTTTTCATCCTCCTTTGTATCCCTTAGTGTGTCCTTGACTGATAGCTTCTCATTTGAGCAAAAACTGTGAATTTTTGAGCAATCTGTGACCCGGAAACCAAGACGGACGAAAGTCTCGTTCTTCATTGCAGGCTGTACACTAGCAGTCTGCATTTCAGCGCAGTTCCCGAAGGGGCTACCTGCGCTAAAGGTCAAATAGGCAGTGTTACACTTGCGCTGGACCAGTCTTGGCTTGAGTTACTGTGGTTGCCTGCTGTGTCTTGATTTGTTTTCAGTGTTGTTTTTTGCTGTTTGCTGCCAGTTAGTAGGCCTATCTGAAACCATCTTCCTTTGTCATTATTCCGCCTCAGTTGTATAAAGAAACTGTATTTGTTCTTTTGTATTTCTTGTGTCATTTACAGTTTCCCATAACGAAAGTAAACCAGTCTTGCATTGACCTCTTAGATCTAGACCTGTGATTAAGTGTCGTTTCTGATCTTAAGAGTTAGCTTATTTGCTGTTCATAGCTGATTGAGTATTGTCGCTTTTGTTATATGGTTTGAATTTACATATTTCTAAGTGTCGAAGCAAGTAAATCGTAAGGTGTCTTTTGATTTTGGACAAGCTTGTTTGCTTTCACTTGAAATTGAATTCGAAATTATACAACAGCTTTCTTTTTTGTATCGCACAAACATTAAGAAAGAGAAAAGAAATACCTGCATTTTTCATTTTACATATAAGTTTGTATGTTGATTTAGGGAAAAAGTGCATTAGTGTATGCTCTTTGATCTGTGTGAAAAGATTTTGTCTCTCTTTTCCCTCAGTAGTTAAGATTTTCATAAGTCGAAAAGATTGAAAAAGCTTGCTTCTCATCTTAGACTGCATTTAGGAATTTGTATCAATACATCTCGTGGTGAACCTTGAAAGGCAAACTTTAAAAAGATCAACTTAAAATATATTGAATGAACCTAACAACGCTTTGAAACATAACGCAAACATCTAGAGGTCTAAGCTAGAGACGTGTTCCGACGTCGTTAAACGTAGTGACTGTCGATCTCAACGAAGGTGGGTGATTCCTCCTGAGAGTCGGTGGCACTAATACGGACTTGTGCTCCCACGTACCGTCGCGTATATATTGGGATACCCCTATAGGAATAAAGCCTTTATCCATAGGAAACCGTGTCGGCCGCCCTACTGATCGCGATGCAGTGAACACAGCATTCACGAAGATCGACCACTCGTACCGTAAAACGTATTCTGTGGTTTTGCGAAAGGTTTGGCACACCCTCTGCCTAGATCTCCAGAGCAGTTTCTTTTGGCCTTTTTCAAACTCTATAACTGAAAAAGTCCAACCGAGCATTTGTCACTTCGGGCTCGTTAATACATCGAAGGAGACTAGAGTCATCTTTAGCTTTTTCTCGACTCTTAAAAAGTGAAAAAGCAAGTTGTGTCTAAAGCGTCGTTATAAAATTTATTTTAAGCGGAATAATCATCACCTTTCCCTCGTTGATCTTCGAAGTTAGTCCACCACAAGTGGAAGTTCCTGTAGAATCGCTAAGAAATCTTTTGGATAGACTAGATATGTCTGAACAACCGTCGACATCTAGGACTATGTCGTCCGACACAACAGCAGCAGAGCCTCCTGCTGCTACTCCAACGATGTTCGCTGGTATACCATCTGTCCCGGCAAATTGTCAACAACAAGCCGGAATCCAATCAGGGACAACGACATGGTTAGTTCCTATTTCTTCATCCGGATTATCATCTGGTATTTCTTATGTTGAAACTCAACAAATTGATCCAATGTGTCTTCAAAGGCCAATTTACCCTTTAAGTACTGGATTTCCACCATATGGAGGGCAGTATGCTCTTTCATTGTTCCCTCCCAGAGAACAACCATATGGGAGTTTACAACAAAGTTCAGGTCAAACTGGAATTACATCCAGCGGTTGGGTACCAATACTGCCTCAACAACCAGGGGTTGTATATTCAATGCAACCAGTACACCCTGTGTCGAATATTCCCACCATACATGCTATAGTGAATGTGTCGCAAGTACAAGCTCCACCTGTTGTATGTCAACCCCAAGTTTCTCAGGTTGCAATACAATAACCTCTTGTCTCAACGACTCAATCACAATCTCAGGGTAGTGCCTCCTTATCTGGAGTGACTCAGGCTCAAACCCGTACTGTGACTCCTCATCCCGGTCAATCATCCAGTATTGGTCAACAGCAAATGGTCCAACAACCAGAGCTGGTTCAATCTCAACAACCGCCATTCCAGCAATCATATCAAGGACCTGAGCAACAAGTCTTTGCAAGTAATGGGCAACCATACTATAATGGTTATGCCCATCAACCTTGTCAAATTTGCCAGCATTATGCTGGTTTGCAAAGACCCATTGCTCAGGCGATCCCATCTTATCCTGGATATGCTTCACCTAACCTGAATCAACAGCTGCCATTTGTAGCAACTCTAGAATTACCATATCTAAACCGGCTGACGAATGATCCAATTGCTTATGCCCCTTGGTGGCCAGCGATTCCGCATAAACTTCCGTCAGATATTCCTAAATTTAATGGAAATCCGGGTGAAGATCCGTCGAATCATGTGATGACATTCCATCTATGGTGTTCATCGAATACCTTGAATGATGATTCGATAAGACTTCGCCTCTTTCAGAGGACATTAACGGGTCCGGCGGCAAAATGGTACATTGAATTTCCTAGAGCTTCGTTCGACAACTTCAGCACCTTAGCCACAACCTTTTTAACCCATTTTCAATTACCGATAAGGTATGAAACGGGAACAGAGCTCCTTACCAACTTCAAATAGATGACTGCCACCCATATATCTGATCATATACATGAGTGGCGACGTCGTCGTAGGAAGGTAAAACATATGTTCCCGATCAGCTATTAGCTGAATGGTTTATCAAGTCATTACTTCCTGCCATCACGGAAGATGTGGCAAGGGGGGGGGTCGTAACGGAAGAGCAAGTTGTCGCTCGTGCGCAATATCTGGACTTAGTTTATACTCAGTCCGGCACGCTCTACGACAAAATACCTGACGCCCCTAGACCGGAATTCTCAATTCCTCCTCCTCCTAAATCAAACAATGACTCTCGCGTCGGCGATGGCGTGTTTGGCAAACACAAAATTTCTAGTCAAAATGCAAATGAAGAAATTCTTGCCTCGGAAGTAAATGCCATGTCGACCGACAAGGGCAAACAACTGAAGCAACCAGGGGGCAAGAAGAAAAAGACGGGGAGAAAAAGGAAACCCCCAGCAGGGTGTCATATATGCGATGAGGATCATTGGACGAAAGATTGTCCACATATAGCTGAAGTTAAGAAACTCTTTAAGAGTTCAAAAACCCCAGCAGTATTGACTGATCCGTTTCCTAATCCAGGTCAAAATCTGGTTGCTAATCAAAATGCTTCCCGATCCCAAGTGCTTATGTTGTCTACCTCAGAGCAACAGAATGATGCTTTGACAAGGAATAAAGATTACGGGAATCCAAAGCTGTCGAACAACAAGGTTAATGAACAACCTAGTAGTTCGACAACAACTTTGACCGAAGTTGTGCCACCCATCGTTCCTGAGCCAATGATAAAGTCGCCAAAGGGAGTAGTACACAAATCGACATTTAATCCTCGTGCCAAAGGAGCACAGAATTATAACATAGTAGAGGACCTGGCCCAATCGCCGTCCACTATGTCGACACTTGAGGTACCACAAAATTGCCCCTCCCAAGAGCAAGCTTTATTATCAGCAATAGGTGGGATTGGCCCAATGGATTCCAATCTTGTGGCCTTTGATCATAAAGGATATGACCCTCAGTTACCAGCTCAACTAGCTTTCCTTATTCAAGTGAAAGCCCTCAACAAAACTGTTCATCGAACAATTATTGATGAGGGGGCATCTACATGTCTTATGTCGATGAGTTGCTGGAAAAATTTAGGCTCACCACCCTTGTCGAAATCGTCAACGATGTTAAAAGCATTTGATGGACGATCATACACTCCATACGGGATTTTAAGTAACTTGCAAGTTGAACTAGGGGGCAAAACAGTAGGAATTGATGTTGAAGTAATTGATGGAAACCTCGATTACAACATCCTACTGGGAAGGCCCTGGATATATGCCATGGCCGCAGTTGTGTCGACCTACTTTAGGAAGATTGCATTTCCCTTTCAAGGAGGAATTACAGTCGTCGACCAACAAACTTTCCTCCCCGACAGTTCACAAGTTACGGGAAGCATTCCAATGATCCATGGAAGCGATCATTCGCTTCAAAATATTGGAGTAGGTCTCCTAAAAGACCCTGCCTTAATGGGTACTTTTGCCCTACTGCCTGCAAGGAATCTGGCGGAAGTGGCCACAGTGGAAACCTACAATATGAAATCTTCTATATCTAATGGATTCAGAAGATTCCTAAACATTTTGTCAGCATGGATCATCACCCTAATGGAAATACTATAAATACAGTGGGCTCCGAGGACGGTTCTTATCTCGTGTCAACCTCGTTAAAAAATGAAACAAGGAGTCATGAGGATAGTTCTTATCTCGTGTCAACCTCATTAAAAAATGAAACAATCCCCTTTCCAAATCTCAAAGGTAAACCTTCATTCCAACCACCGAGTTGAATGCAATGAAGCTTGGGGGGCATGCACCTCAATTTGCGTTATTATGCACCTCGATTTGCGTTATTATGCCGGGGGCATGCAAACTTACCTAACGAGCAGTTTTAGCATAAAGTTCATGCTCGTTAAAAAATAAACGTAAGATCCGAGCAATTTTAGCACATAAGTTCATGCTCGTTAAAAATAAACATAAGCTTTTGAGCAGTGTTTTGGCGCATTCAAGCTCTTTAAAAAATGAACCCAGTACCGGTAAATAACCATTGTGATCGTAAATTTATTAGCCATAAAAGCCTTGGTCGTGTTTTGCACCTGCCATCTCCATTCCATTTGGCCTATCGTTCACCTCCATATGATTGTTTATCCATTTTGAGGAACAACTGCGAAGAGTGATTTCACTTAGCCATCCTTGTGACACTGCCGTGATTGGAAAATTCCAACCTGTACCTGGAATCTGCTGCTATCCCTGTTTATCACTCGTTCCTCAAAAGACGAGTCTTCTTTGATCTCTTTTCTCCTGACTCGTAAAATATGAAAAGTTTGCCGAGTTTTGGCCTTCCAGCTCGTTAAAGTGACCGAAAGAGCTATCCCTCCTCTAGATTTTAATCTTTTTGGACCTGAGGGATTATTACACAAAAAGGTCGAGCGCTTGTTTTATTCGGCTCGTTAAAGTTATCGAAAACTCATCCCTTCTGTATTGTTTTATACTTTTTCGGACTTAAGGGACTAGATGACGAAAAAGGAATTTTGGAGTTAACTTTCTATACCTTTTTAGACTCTCTAAAAATGAAAAGGACCGAGTTTTCCTTGTCGTTAGACTTGTTAAAATAATTAAATAGCGACAAACTTGTCTTTAGACGAGAACGAGTTTCCCTATCGCTAGGCTCGTTAAAACATAGCGATGGGCTTGCCCGAAGGGAAGGTTATAGAACAAGCATATGTTATCCTCCTCAAGCTTGACAAAAATAAAGAGGTACTGGTCAGAAATGACTGGGGAAAAATTGGGAGAACCTCAAAGCTTTAATGGTAGCAAGTCGCTCTTGAACATGACACTTTGTCCTCCGTATCACATCAGGTTGGGTTGTTTCATTCACCGGTCTCATCACCATGGTCTTCGCCAAACCATCCGTATTTGGGGTAATGCTACCGATCCATCACATCAGTGTCGTTATATGTTCAAGAGATGTGTTCAGAAAGAGTCAACCGTGTCCCATCCACTGCCATACATTATCCTTCATCCACCCATGATTGCCACCCTGAATCATATTTCACAGATTGTTTTCACCTCCACTAAAATCATTAGCTCCGTTCCGTGTCACTGATGTGGGATTCATTAAGGCCCTCCTTTGACGGATCGCTTCTTGTCGACTTCAGCTCACTATCCAAGAAGTTGATCTAGGAACACCCCCCCCAGTACTTTGAAGCTTGCATGCCTCAATGGAAAGTTTCTCACTTCCGGCGACAGGTATACATCAATGGCCTTCGACCAGAAGATTTTGCGTGGTGTTCGACGCCAAGTCCTTTATTCACACCACGTGAATTGTACTGTAGTACCTTGAGGGTCATTGTCATTATTGGTGATTCCTCTCGCACTTGTTAACGGTTTACATTATTGACCGGTAATCAAGCGATGTCTTTCCATGTTCGACTTCAACGCAATTCTCACATGGATCGACTTGTACTTAGAGTGAAGATCAAACGAGATTGAAGACCCCGGATCTAGTTTCATCCATCCGGGCTGCGATATATATTCAGGATATAAAGACATTTGATATGTACATCATTACAACAGATGATCATCCTACTCAAAGGATGATAATTTCAGCAGAGAATTATCAGTCTATCATCAGACGGTCGTCTGTTATATGTACCAAAATGAATTTATAAAGCTGAGCATGGGAATGCCCACCTCAGCTAGATCATGAAAGCAGAATGAAAAAATAATGTATTGTATTGTATTTTTATTGCAGGGCACCTCTCAGCCGATTGAATGAACTTCGGATCCTCCTAATAAAGCATTTCACCCGATAAACGACCTCATACTTTAGGGGGCAACTGTTATAGACATTTTTGTGCCTATCAGCATGGAGCATGAAATGTCAATAATCTGAGGGATCCAAAGTCCCTAAACATGTTGTTCTTACCCTTAGAGGAACAAGGTCTGCAAACCACAGCACTGAGAATCAGTTCTCCACTCAAAAACACTCAAAAACAGGCTATTTCTGGATCATGTCAGCTGCTCCACTGAGCATCTGCGCTAAATGTCAACTGCTCCTCCTTGTACCTGCACTGAAGGTCAAAATCAATGAAGGCTACCTGCGCTGGGCGAGATTGGCCAAGTGGCACAGTCATTCTGCAAGGTGTCAACTGCCCAGGAAGCTTCCAAACTGACACTTGGTTCAAGGAATTCGCCCTATGATGAGTAAGAGGGTCTTGATCTCCAAGTGGAAGCAAGATTCTCCAAGTGGACTCAAGAACTGAAGATTAACTAAAGTGGGAGAGGACACTAGTCAGCTTTATGCCAGCCTCAAGCTGACTCATCCTTTCTCCAAATCTCCTATATATAGATCTCTCTCATGAGGTCTAAGGAGGCGGGAATTTTGTGCAAGTAAGGAAGTGCTGTTGGTTTGTGATTAGAGCTATTGGGTGTTTGCTTGAAGGAGGTGAAGAGGAGATTTCATTCAGCTGGGAGGTGTTGCTGGATTGGGCCCATTGTGGTTGTAACTCTCTCAGAACTTTACTTCTATTATCAATAAAGTATTCAAGATTCTTCTATGTGCATGTATCTTTATGATGAATAGATGTTTGTACATTTGATTTATGCTAATCCTATAATCGATTATGGATGTATGCTTCTTGTAGTTTCCTTTTCTTGTGCTTTTACAGGATCTGTATGTAGCTGGGTCGGTGAAAGGGCAAGGAGCTAGGAGCAAGCAGCAAGGAGTGAAGACTGGATCGACTATAAGCGCAAGATAACGGTTAGTAGATCATCCTTTCTTCCCTCTCTCATCTCATAAAGAAGAAACTTTGAATAGCTTTGTATTCAGTTGTTGCTGGAGTACTATCACCTTCAGAGTAGGGATAGGGGCATTCTGCATTAGATACTTTTCCCCCCAACAAGGGGCACCCTAGCCTAATGATGCTGGTGATAACAAGTCACCACCTGTACAATCATGCGTAAAAGCCTAGTCCATTGACTTGGCACGCCAGTGGTATGTCACTGCAACCTCAGGGGCAGCTCGTCAGTCCTCACATCTGGAATACCGAGAGTGAGACCCTCAACCTGATCCTATAATTCTGAAAGAGTCTCAGCCACATCAAGGTCGCGAAGGATAGCCCTTCCCATAGCCTCTCCTGCTAGAGCGGCGGCTGGCCCTCTCAGGCGTACTACTGGCCGAACGGGACCAACATCTACATGAGCACATGAGTTCTGATTAGTCTTGACAGAATAAAGCACAAGGACATTATAAAAGAAAAACGATAAACAGAAATATGGTCAAGAATTTACCAATAGCACCCCACTGCTCGCCAGCCGGCAGTACCAAATCCGGGTCACCCCGGAAGTCCATACCAGCATATGGGTACTCGGAAAAAACCATCTCCTGATGATCGAACCACCCGAAGAAGGTATCAGAAAAAGAAATCTGAGACTGACCAGCATGTCTGGACATATGGTCGACCCATCTCTGCATCCGTGGTTCAGTCGGTGGAGGTAAACCAAGTGCAATATACTGCGGCTGCATCAGTGGTATCCTTTCCAAGGCGAAGGCGGTCAAAATAGAACCATATCCAAAGTTCTTCAATCTCCTGTTTTTCACCTTGGTCAACTGTTCTTTCATCACAAGGAGTACTGCATCACACCAGTTGAACACCTTCAGTTCGAGACATTCCAAGGCGTACTGCATATAAGACCGGTTAGCCACATGGAGAGCCGCACCACCAGCCATCCTACCAAAAGTGAACAGAATGGTCCTCAAAGACCTGTCAGTGACATCTCGGATGATGATCTTTCTGTCTTTACTCAGCTGAGATCCCTCTCTGCAATACCTGCGAACATAATCTCTCACAGATTCACCTCCACGGGCCAAACCTGATAAAGAGATAGGGGAACCCCACCTCGATAAGCCGGTCAAAAAGTAGATGTCCACTACAGTCAAGGGGATGGATTTTCCCTAATTTGGAACACCTCGCTGGTAGGATCCCAAGCATCGAGCAAATACTGTAGCAAGTTGATTTGTTGTCTCATGCTAGAGATGTGGAAAAACTTCAACAGACCACAGTTCTGCAGTGCGTTTACTGTAACCGGATCATGTAAAACAAGCATGTCCTCTTCTTCATGCTCATGTTCTCACCATCTAATAGTCATCTTACTCCAATGAATCTCTGAAAGCAAACAAGAGAAGAGTTAGATCCTGATTTGGTGAGAAACAGGCAAAAATTTCCATTAAAAACTGTGCACAAATTTCCCTCCTTGCGCCCATCGCACCTCCAGCTTAGTCCTGGGTGCATTGCATGTCAACTGTCCAGTGAGTAGGCCAACATGCAACGCACCTTTCGATGCAGAAAGGGTGCGATGGGGCCAGAGCGAGTTTTTCAAACCCCAGGGGCTCAGAAAAACCAGAAATCAGGCTCAGAATGCAAAATGGAAAGGATGAAATGAAAGAGCTCAGGTTTAGCTCCTACCTGGTCCAGACGGCGCCAAAAATTGTCCACAGAATCTCCCAGAATCAGCTGGTGAAAATCAAAGGGGGAAAGCACCTCCAAAGCTCCAACAAGCCAAAGTTCAAATGAAATGGTAAAATGAGGGGTAAAAGCACTTTTAAATTACTTTTTACGTAATTCAAGTAAAATTTTAGTGTCTTAACTCATTTTCTAGACATGTATTGTTCATTTCTAACTGGTTTTGATGAAGCAATTGAGCATGCAACGCAACCTTTGAAGGAACAAAGTCATTAATGGTAAAGTCAAGAAATGACCGTTACATCGAGCAGTTTTATTGCGGAATTCAAGCTCGTTAAAAAATAAACATAAGCAATGAGCAAGTGTTTCCCCCCGCATTTAAGCTCATTAAAAAATGAACTAATTTCCGGTAAATAACCATCGTGAATGTAGTACTTCAGCCTTTAAAGCCTTGGTCGTGTTCTCATCATCACCTCCACTCTGTATTGGCCGATCATTCACCTCCACTTGATTATTTACCCCTTTTGAGGAACAGCTGCGAAGAGTGATCTTGTTAGCCATCCTTGTGACACTACCATGATTGAAAAATTCCAAACCTTACCTGGAATTAGCTTCTACCCAAATTTATCACTCGTTCCTCAAAAATGAGTCTCCTTTAAGCTCTTTTCAACTGACTTGTAAAAGATGAAAAGATTTCCAAGCCATTGGCCTCTCCAGCTCGTTAAAGTGACCGAAAGTTCTATCCCTCCTTTAGATTTTAATCTTTTTGGACTGAGGGATTATTACACAAAAAGATCGAGCGCTTGTCTTGTTCGGCTCGTTAAAATTACAGAAAATTCATCCCTTTCGTATTATTTTATACTTTTTCAGACTTAAGGGATTTGATGACGAAAAAGGATATTTGGAGTTTCCTTTACGTTCCTTTTTAGACTCTCTAAAATTGAAAAGGACCGAGTTATCTTTTTCATTAAACTCGTTAAAACCTAATAGCGACAAACTTGTCCATAACAAACAAGAACGAGTTTCACTATCGCTAGGCTTGTTAAAACATAGCGATGGGTTTGCCCGAAGGGCAAATTATAGAACAAGCATATGTTATCCTCCTCAAGCTTGACAAAAATAAAGAGGTACTGGTCAGCAATGACTGGGGAAAAATTGGGAAGAAAACTTGAAGAAACTTTGTTGGTAGCAAGTCGCTCTTGAACATGACACTTTCACTCTGCATCCTAGTCGGGTTGGGTTGTTCCATTCACTGGTCATATCACCATGGTTCCATCACACCATCCACATTTGGGGTTAATGCTACCAATCCATCATGTCAGTGTCGCCGATATGTTCAAGAGAAGTCATTCAGAGAATTCACCTGTGTCTCACCCACTATAATACATTTTCGCTCCATTCTTTCATGACCGCCACCCTGAACCATATATCACCAGATTGTTTTCACCTCCATTAAAATCATTTGCTCTGTTCCGTGTCATTGATGTGGGATTCATTAATGCCCTCCTATGATGGATCACTTCTTGTTGACATCAGCTCATTATCCATGAAGGCAATCTAGGAACAACCCTTTCAGTACTTTGAAGCTTGCATGCCTCAATGGCAAGTTTCTCACTTCCGGCGACAGGTTTACATCAATGGCGTTCAACCGAAAGATTTTACGGGGTGTTCGACGCCAAGTCTCTTATTCACACCACGTGAATTGTACTGCAGTACCTTGAGGATCATTATCATTATCGGTGATTCCTCTCGCGCCTGTTAACAACTTACATCATTGGTTCGTAATCATGCGATGTCTTTCCATGTTCGACTCCAGAACATCTCTCACATGGATCGACTTGTACTTTGAGTGAAGATTGAATGAGATTGAAGACCCCAGATCTAGTTTCATCCATCTGGGCTGCGATATATATTCAGGAAAATAAAGACATCAAATGTACATCATTGCTGCAGAGATAATCATCCAATCTAAGGGATGATGGCTCTACCAGAATCATCAGTCTACACTCAGACGATTGTCTGTCTCATGTACATGAAAAATGAATTTATAAAGCTGAGCATGGGAATTCACGCCTCATCTAGATCATGAAAAAATTATGAAGATAATGTATTGTATCTTATTACAGGTCTCCTTCCAGCTTGAAAGAACTTTGGATCCTCATGATAAAGCATTTCACCCGACATCAAAAGATTAATGACCTCATGCTTTAGGGGGCAACTGTTATAGACATTTTTGGGCACTGCAACCTCAAGCATAAAATTTCCATAAACCAAGGGCTCCTAAGTCCCTAAAGGTGTTGTTCCAGCCCCTAAAAGAACAAGGTCAACTGATTACAGCATCTCCCAGAAGTTCTCCATAAAAAAATACTCAGAACTGGTCAAAACTGGACCATTTCACCTGCTCCATAGGCAAAGGGCATTGCATCCCACCTAAATACACACAGTAGGTGCATTGCATTTCAAAAATCCATTCTATGGGGTGCGATGGGCAAGAAGGGACAAATGGCAGGGTCAATCCGCAAGGTGGAGAAGCATGGAATCTTCCAGAAACTTCTCTAGTGACACTTGCCTATCTGAATTCGACCAAGGATGAGTAAGAGATCATCAATCTCCAAGTGGAATCAAGAACTATCAGAGGGAAGACACTAATCAAATCACAAGCTGACTCATCTCCCTTGCAGACATCTATATATGGATCCCTCATCCCAGAGATCCAGGGGCTGGAATTTTGCATCTTGTAAGGAATTGTTGTTGGTTTCTTGAGGCAACATCATAGTGTTGGGTGATCTAAGCTTTTCATGAGGTGAAGAAGGGCTTACTTGCTGAGAGGATGATGCTGGGTCAGAACAATTGGTTGTAATTCTCTTGGCTCTTTCTTGATTATCAATAAAACTATTCTAGTTTTCCTCCATACACTTGTGTGATTGATGTTTTATGCATTTGTGTGGTTAATATACATCTGATCCTATATTGCTTATGATAATAGATCCATGTTCTCATATAGTGTTATGCTGCTTTGATTCTACAGGTACTCTGTGAAGCTGGGTATACAAGAAAGCAAGTAGCAAAGGACTATCAGAAGAGAGAGGAATCGAACAAAGAACCAAGCGCAAGACAGAGGTTGGTCTCTTTTATTCTTCTCTCATCTATCTTTCATAAAGGAAAACGAAAGTAGTTTTACTTTGTTTGTTTCTAAGGTAGCTACCAGCCTTAGTGGGATTAGCAGTTCTGCATAGACACTATTCCTGGTAACAGTTTTGTGTCGGCTGTTGGTTTCTCTTTTCTTGCATTTTTTCCATAAGTACCAGAGACTCTTCAATTACATGATCAAGGATTTGTAATACTTACATGTGGTGGTGGGATTCTAACAACCTCTTATAAAGTGTCTTACCTGGACAAAGTTATAATTAATAATATGGCCATGTCATCACCAGATCCTCCTCCTCGACCACTGCGTTGTCTCTGGTCTTCGTGTCCCTATTCTTTTGCCTACATTCTATATGCATCAGCACCTCGTTCCTTCATCATGTCCCACTGATTAGCAGAATTTGCAATATAGGTTCCTTGGAGTCTGCACATATTTTTGTAACAAATAATAATATTCTAATCGATGTTCGCCTCTAGTTTTACATATCTCGCACCATAAGCTGGATCTGACATTCAAAGGATTTGGTGCTCCACTAGCCATGTAGTTTCTAAAGAAAGGGCATTCTTCTTTAGAATGGCCTTTCTATTTAAACTTTGTACACCACACTTCTTCTCTGACTTCCTTACCTTTCTTCATATCTTGTATCTGCAGAGTCAAATTTTCCAGCTGACTCTGGATTTGTTGCATACCTACATTGGTATCCCCTATAGGCGAAGCTTCTAATTTCATCGCAAGTTCTAAGGCTTCAGCTTAAGTTTCTATATTCTGTTGCGTCAAAGGAAATATTATATGTGGAAGCAGTACAACTATGAACCATTCCTTATGTTACTATGGAGCTATGTCGAAGCTCACCTAATCCAATAATACTTTGAATCTCTGATCAAATTTCCAAACAAACTCAGTAGGCCTTTGCTTGATTTCTTTTCACTTTGTGATGCACTGCGACAAAGACTTTGAATTCTTAAATTCTTTTACTAGCGTTTTTTTAATGTCTATGAATGATCTGATCTTATTACTTGAATACTTTATGTACCACACCAGTGCTCTATTTTGAAAAGTCATGATAGGCTACACTTTCTTTATATTTTCATCATACCACTTCACCTAAAACCTAGAACTGCTCGAGTTCCTTTAAAGACAAGTAGCTTAATATCATATGCCATATTTCTTCTTGGAGGGGAAGGAGGTGGGGGAAGCGGAGCAGGATTCGTAAGGGGAGGGGGATGGGTGGTAGGGGATAAGGGGATAAGGGGACGAGGAAACCTAAAAGAACCTTGATTACTACTTTATTTTGGCTTCGACGAATTTTTAAGTTAGAAGGGTGAATATTGCGGAGTTACTTCAGGGTCCTCAGGGAGATTTTCTTCACTTTTAGACTCACTTAAAAGAGGACTATAGTCAGTTTCTATAAAAGTATTTGGATCTTGGCCATGAATCGCTTTCTAGTGTCTATTCTATATCCTTTTGCACTTTGTGTTGTTCCATTTTTGTCTTCAGATCCTCTCCCAAGCATAAGTAAACTAGAAATCTGATTACATTTGTAAAACTCCATTTTCACACAAAAGAATCTTAATCCATAGTTTCAGACATCTCAAGTACTTACCTCACGGTCCTTTGAAAAATTTCATTTCTGATTCGTTGTAGGACACAAACGAGTCTACTGCAAACTTAGTAATGAATCCTGCCAAGATGCTATCAATCTAGAAATCAGCAACTCTTGAGATCCTATTGTCGGTGTTCTTGAGTCATTCTATCAATTCAGGAGTCCACTGCTTAGGTTCGTCTCCTTTAAAAAAATCTTTTCGCTCAGTCAGACTTGATATCCACTCGTATAACTCAAGATGAAACGAACCAAAGAAGATTTTGTATTGATCTTAGAAAAATATACTTCTCCAACCACCTTTCAGATGATAGAAAAGGGGTTCTATTCTCTTGCTCTGCAAATTTTCATTCCTTCTGTTCTACCCAATATTGAATTTCTTTCTTCAAAAGATGCCACATAAACATATCCCTCAAACATATTTTGACCCAGGAAATTAAACTATTTGCTAGATTAGGTTGGGTTGACCCAGGTTCAGATTTTACTGCGCACCAATAAAACCTTCAATCACTGGCCATCTCGGCAACGACCTGCAAGCAGATCACAATCTCACTCAAAGTGATTATGAGAGGATTCAAAACCAGGTTTCTGCAACCTTGAGGGATGATGAAATGTGGTATTTTTATGTTCTTTTATCCTTAACATACATAGATTACTTCGTTGGGCTAGATTATCTACTTAACCATGCCATTAACAACCATAAATAATATTGCGCAGAAGTAAAATATAACCAAAATACTGAACAAAAAGAAAAAGATACACAATAATCATACACAAGTTATGTCCATCAAAACTGTACTTCTTATATTAATTCTTTGAAACATCGTACAATTCCTCGACCTGTGCACCCAGCTGCAGGTATCTATGCATTCAACTGTAGACTTTAGGTCTCCATGCACTAAGCTACAGAGCCTTTCCTTCAAGACCCAAACACAAATTACAGAGATATTTACTTATTCTTGTATCATATCATTCTTATCATTACTTCGACTTACATCATTTTTCCTATATATACTAATTACATCAAGAGGTACATCAAAATACCATGGTCTAAATACCATGGTCCTCCTAAAAACAATCAACTATTGCCCAAACCCGTTACAAAAAGAAGGGACTTCGACCCACCCCAAAGCCCCTAAAATTTCATGCGGTACATAGCTCTATGGTACCATGCACTCTACTCCCTAAAATGCGGAGTTTTGACTAAAACTTGGGCCAAGTTGGATTGCGCCCAACATTATGATTTAGTAAATTTCACAAGAAGTTTCATATCTACACATTAATTTCTACATGTATATATTGAGGGCTTTAAAACTTGCATTAAATGTCATATTTGAACACAATTCCAAGGAAGTATAGATTTTCTCAATGGTTTGTTTTTATATATTTTATGAGATATAATTAGCAAAAGAAAGTGGATCAACCAAAATTAGAAGGATATTTTTTTCTACATGTTTAATGAACTTCTAATAAGGTCAATGTCTCAAGGAAATATTACTTCCTAGTGTTATGACATACTGCATGGAAGAAAAAGTGTATTGGAAGGCCTCTAATGAAAATTTTAACTAAAGTGTGTGTGATTACATAAAGTACGATGTATTGAATCAAAATAGTTTAGTAATTGAGCATACATCTAGAAGAGGGACAAGAGAACATATGATCCATAAGGTATATACATACCATATATGCATGTGCGTGTGTTTTAATGAACTTCAACAAATTAATGATTTCAAGAAGATGCACTAGATCCTATCCAAACTATCAAACATGGATCGTGGAAACATTGAAACTACTTTAGTGGGGTGGGATTATCAAAATTTGGATCATGCTAGCCAAAGCTCAATAATTTCAAGGATTGGATAACTACTTCCAAGTATTTTGCACCAACTAGATAATCATGGAGCAAAGAGGTGAAAGTATGAAAAATTATTTAGTTGAAAATAAAGGTAGTGACGAAGAGGCAAAAAGGAAATAGGATAAGTATCAAATTAATAATAGAGAGTTTGGTGTAGTATATCTAGGGGGGAGAATATGGGGTATAGAGGGGAGTACCTAAGGGAATAATATGATGTAATGATTAACGATGATAAATAAATGGGCGATAGTTAATAAATAAAGTGGTTAACCTACATTATGCACTAGACCACAAATAGTTATGAAATAATGTGATAAGCCCGTAGTATTGGATGTATGGTACTAAGAAACCCATAGTAATTACCCACAATATTATATGTATGAAACCTATATAGAGGCTAAAGACTCTCCATTGAGAGTCTTTAGCCTCTATATAGGCTCCATACATACAATACCATGTGTCTCTCAAAACCATACATCCAATACTATGGGCTTATCACATTATTTCCTAACTACTTGTGGTACAATGCATAATTCAGGTTAACCACATTTTTTATTAACTATGGCCCATTTAATTATCATCCTTAATAATTACACCATATTATTCCCTTGGGTACCCCCCTTTGTGCCCCATATTATCCCCCTTAGGTATACTACATTTGTGCTAGAAGGTTCCGAATTTCCTAGACATAATCCACCATATTATTCAACGACATTTCCATAAATGTACAAAGAATCAATTTCTATGGTTTGTTGTCTTTTATGCTACCAAAGTGATGAATGAGTTTATGAGATCATCCTATGGTTCTTGTTAATCTTTTCATTTGGTAAAAATCCCTATGTTCTTTCCAACATTGGCCAATTTATTTCAAATATCATTCATGAACAATTCTTAAAATTCAGTGTAGAGAGATCTTTTAAAAGCATATTTTTTCTTATATCATCAGTCTAAGAGATTAAAAATTCCACTTCAAAAGATTGACTCATAGGGAAGGTTGTAGTCTATCATTCATTGGACTTCATTATTCAGAAGGAATTCATAAGGTTACTCTTTTAGTGATTTTGTGAATCAATTTCTATATTTGTCATTATGTCTCCTTATTAGTGAAGGAACCCAAAGGATATCAATAGAAATTAAAAGAATTTTTCATTTGAGTGAATAGTCAAAATTGGGAGACTGGTGTTTATATTAATTTTATAGAGATAAGAGTTTATGGTTGTGAGTTGCCACCATACAAACTACCAATTTTCATTCCTATGAGGATGTTTTCTTTAAAATTCATAAGGCAATGCATGAATATGGATGGAATTTATTTTGTGTCCATAAAGAAAAAATTTCAATTCAAACTAAATGCTCAAGTTGTTCCATTCATAGTAAATACTAGAGAAACTGAGAAAGAGGTGGAAAGTTTATTAAGTCAAATGAAGTTTAAATTAAGTTTCAATTGGACTTATGATCCTTTGGGAGCATCTTTTAGACGTGAGAAAAAATATGCTCCTTATAATCATTGATCAAAACCAAAAATTGAAAAATATTTTAATCAAGATGTATGGGAGGAGCACACTTTGCAAACAACCTTAGAAAATCCTAGACTTAAAGAGAAGGAGTTCAAAAGGAAAGTGATAATATGTATTGTTCTCGTTCATGTTCTAAATCAGCGAAATTCAGATTTTTTAAAAGAAGAAATACAAAGAATACAGAGGAGGAATAATAAAAGGCAAGAAATACATAAGTGTATACCATAGTAATGTTATCAAGCAAACATGTGATCACTTTACAAAAAACTAAGAATATAATTCCTGATGAATTTGCTTCTCCTTCTTCTAGTGGACAAATTATTTTTGCTAGATTCAAATAAATGAAGAAGAATAATGAATTACTGAAAATTGCTACCTATTATGAGTTCTGGAAACAAAATTATACTAACAAAGACAAATCATTGTCTGCCCTAGACCTTAACAGAGGACAATTTCAATTGGAATTTCTTGAACCAAAAGTCCCAATTCCAAAAACCGCAGAGGATTACATGATCTGAATTCTCTCAAGTACCTAAATTAACCAAGATGTTTTATTTCTGTGATGTTAGCAAAATCTCATGTGATAGGGTATATAGAAACCACATGTGCATATTTTAAAGAAGAGGACACATAAATATAACCATCAAATCAGAGAACACACACAACTTGATAACATGGTTCAACAAGTGTTGGTTATGTCTTCGACCCTGGTGTCAAGAGTATGGAGGTCGCTTCATTAAATGCTACAAGATGATGATGATTACATGATGTATTGATTGTCACCACAAGGATGAAATTATCTTAATTAGAGTGGCATGTATCTCCATGAGATTTTCTATCATAGGAACTCTCACATAAAATCTCTCCTCCAACATGAAAAGATATCAAACTCTCACATAAAGTGGCATACAATGATTCTCTCAAAAAGTGGTATACATCGATGTCAATTAAAAGCATCATCTCAACAAAAAATCAAAAGAATACATGGCATCAATGCATCTTATACCTCCACTTCTAGGGATGCCCTAAAAATGAACAGCTCTGCTAATGAAATGGACTGCACGGTTGAAGTCCTGGTGTTTCCAGGAAAACTAGTGTCTTTTTGATCTGCTAGTCCCACTAGGATTGGTAGCTATCCTAGAAAAAAACAATTTGCGATTTCCTTTATGTATGATAGATAAGAGAGAAGAAAAGGGACCAACCTAGATCTTTTGCTTGACTCCTTGCTTGATTTCTCTCTCCCTTGATTGAGCTTACACCTCTTCTCCTACTTATCCTGCTCAATGAATACCTATAGAGACAAAGTAGAAAAACACTATCAAAGCATCTCGATCTATTATATCATAAACAATGCAGAATCAGAAATACATTGATCATACAATGGCATTCACAAATAACAATATTCACAAATACACGATTGTATGGAGGCATCTGTCAGATCCAACATCATCCTCTCGGCATCAAAGCCCTCTTCACCTCATGAAAAGCAAGATCACCCAACAATACAATGTCTTTCCTCAAAGACAAACTATCAACACTTCCTTACAAATTACAAAATTCCAGCCTCTAGATCTCTCAGATGAGGGATCCATTTATAGATGTTTGCAAGGGTATGAGTCATCTCTAGGTTTTTGATTAGTGTCATTCCACTTGTTGTTCTTGGTTCCACCTGGAGATTTCTTGGATCTCTTACTCATCCCTAAGCGAATTCAGAGAGGCAAGTGTCATAGGAGAAGTTTTTGGAAGATTCCATGAGCATCCACTTAGCAAACTGTCTCGGAAATTTGTCCATCCTCGCTCATCAAACCCCACAGAAGGCCTCTTCAATATGCATTGCACCTGGCTAGTGTAGAAGTCAGTTTGCATCACACCCTGACAGTGGAGCAGTCAGTATGGTCTAGTTTTGGCCAGTTCTGAGTGGTTTTTTCAGGTGGAACTTTTGGGGAATGATGTAATCAGTTGACCATGATCCTTTAGGGTATGAAACAACACTTTTAGGGGTTAAAGAGCCCTTGGTTTATCGACATATAAGATTGGGGTTGTAGTGCCCAAATATGTCTATAACAGTTGCCCCCTAAAGCATGAAGTCGTAAATCTTTTGATGTCAGGTGAAATGCTTTATCATGAGGATCCAAGGTATTCGAACTGGAAGGTGACCTGTATAAGGTACAATACAATACATCATCATCATATTATTTTCATGATCTAGCTGAGGCGGGCATTCCCATGCTCAACTTTATAAATTCATTTTCATGTACATAGGACAGATAATTGTCTATAGTTGCAGACTGGTTCTTCTTATGAAGAGTCATCTTCCCTGGCTTAGATGACTATCTGTGTAGCTTCTGTGTACATTTGATGTCTTTATATCCCTGAATATACCGCAGCCCGGATGGATGAAACTAGATCTAGGGTCTTCAAACTCGTTCAATCTTCGCCTGATGTACAAGTCGATCCATGTGAAAATATGCCCTGAAGTTGAACATGGAAAGACATCACCTGATTACTAGCCAATAATGTAAGCTGTTAACAGGCGCGAGAGGAATCATCAATAATGATAATGACCCTCAAGGTACTATAATACAATTCATGTGGTGTGAATATATGATCCGATGTCGAACACCACGCAAAATCTTTCGGTCAAAGGCCATTAATGTAAACCTATCGCCAGAAGAGAGAAACTTGCCATTGAGGCATGCAAGCTTCAAAGCACTGGAAGGGTTGTTTCTAAGTCAACTTCTTGGATAATGAGCTGATGTCGACATGAAGTGACCCGTCGTAGGAGGGCCTTAATGTATCCCACATCAATGACACGAAACGAAGCAAGTGATTTTCTAGAGGTGAAAACGATCGATGACACAAGGTTCAGGAATGGCAGTCATGAAAAATGGAGGGAGGCATTGACTGGATGGTGAATTCTCTGAATGAATTCTCTTGAACATATCGGCAACATTGAGATGGATTGGTAGCGTTAACCCCAAAATATGGATGGTATGGAGGACCAATGGTTATATGACTGGTGAACGGAATAACACAACCTGACTCAATCATGGTGATGGAGTGAAAGTGTCATGTTCAAGAGCGAACTGCTACCATAAAATTCTTCAAGTTTTCTTCCCTTTTTCCCCAGTCATTGCTGACCAATACCTCTTTATTTTTTTCAAGCTTGAGGAGGATAACATATGCTTTTTCTATAATTTTCCCTTTGGGAAAACCTGTTGCTATGTTTTAGCGAGTCTAGCATCAGTGAAACTCATTCTTGTTTGGGTGGACAAGTTTGTCGCTATTTTTTTAACAAGTTTAACAACAAAGACAACTTGGTCCTTTTCATGTTTAGAGAGTTTGAAAAGGGACGAAAAGAAAACTCCAGTAGTTATTTTTCGTAGCATAATCCCTTAAGTCCGAAAAAGATTAAAATAATACAAAAGGGATGACTTTTCCGATCACTTTAGCGAGTTGAAAAAGAAAAGCGCTCGAACTTTTTCATGAGATAATACATCAAGTATGAAAATTTTAAAATATACAAGAGGGATGGCGCTTCCAATCACTTCAGGAAGTTGGAGAGGCCAATTGCTCGACAATCTTTTCATATTTAGCGAGTCTGAAAAGGGTTTAAGTGGACTCATTTTTTAGGAACGAGTGGTATCCAGGGTAGCAACTGGTCCGGGTAATCTTGGAACTTCTCAAAACATGGTGATGTGAAAAGGGTGGCTAACAAGACCACTCATTACAGTTGTTCCTCAAAATGGTAAAGAATCAAGTGGAAGCGTATGATTGGCCAAACGGATGGAGGTGATGGAGGGAACACAACCAAGGTTCAAAAGGCTGATATAATTGTGATCACAAGGGTTATTTACCGAAGGTGGGTTCATTTTTTAACAAGATTGAACTCTGGGGGAACAGATGCTCAGTGGTAGGTTTATTTTTTAACGATCTTGAACCATATGATAACATTTCTCATGTTAGTGATCAGAAATGTTCAATTCGCCATTTAGAACATTAGATTCTTTCATAGGTCGTTCATCCTGCTTAATCACTCCATCAAATTGATTAGAAATACATATATATGCATGATAAATGAATGAAAAGTAACATTTTACTTGAAGTACGTGAATAGTAAACATAAAAATTAGCTTTACCTTTCATTTTCATTATTTCATTTCAAATTTGTGATTTTGGAGCTCTGGAGTGGTTTTCCCCCTCAAATTTCACCAGCTGATTTCAGGAGATCCGATGGACTATTCTCCATGCCGTCAGGACTAGGTAGGAGCTAACCTTGAGCTCTTAATTTTCATTCCGTCCTTTCTTGATTTTGAGCAAGTTTTCCCATTCTTCTGGGCCACTGGGGTTTGAAGAATTCGTTCTCTCCTCATTGCACTTGTTCTGCATCAAAAGGAGCAATGCATACTGAGTTGTACACTGGCCAGTCAATATGCATCTCACCTTGCTCAAAGGCAAGGTGCGATGGGTGCAGAAGGGAAACTTTGCACAATGATTTTTCATGAAATTTTTGCCTGCTTTGCTCAAATTTGGATCCTAATTTATCTTTTGTCTGTGTTTCAGATATTTGTTGGATTAATATGGTCATCACATGGAATGAATGTGAACATGAAGAAGAGGACATGATTGCCTTACACGATCAGGGCACAGTTACTGGATTACGAAAGTGTGGTTTGCTCAAATTTTTCCGCATATCCAGTATGAGGCAACAAATCAGTTTGTTGCAATATTTTCTCGATGCTTGGGATCCGATCGACCAGGTATTCCAGATCAGAGGTAAATCTATTCCATTAACAGTCGAGGATATTTACTTTCTGACGGGGTTATCGAGACGGGGTGCCCCTTTTTCACTATTAGGATCTGCCCATGGGGGTGAATCTGTGAGAGATTATACCCGTCAATTCTGTAGAGATGGATCTCAGCCCAGCAGAGATGGCAAGATCAATATTTGGGATGTCACTAATCATCCCTTAAGGACCATCTTATTTACCTTTACTAGATTGGCTGGTAGCGCGACTCTTCATTTGACAAACAGATCTTACATGCAATACGCCCTGGAATGCCTGGAACCAAAGGTGTTCAACTGGTTTGAGGCGATACTTCCTGTCATAAAAGAACAACTCTCGAAAGTAAAGAATCGAAGATCCAAGAATTTTGGCTATGGTTCCATCTTGACTGCTTTTGCCTTGGAGAGGATTCCACTGATGCAGCCTCAATATATTTCACTAGGATTGCCAGCACCGAGGGGACCATGGATACAGAGATTGGTTGATCTTATGGCCAAACATGTTGGTTAGTCACAAATTTATTTCTCCGATGCCTTCTTAGAGTGGTTCGACCATCAAGAGATGGTCTTTTCGGAGTATCCATATGTCGGGATGGATTTCCGAGGCGACCTGGATTTGGCGCTACCAGCTGGTGAGCAGTGGAGTGCGATAGGTAAAATGATTCGACCACATCTTTTTTTATCAGTTTTATAATGCTTTTGTGTTTTAAAATGTTATCAAGACTAATCGAACTCATATGTGTGTGCAGATATTGGGCTAGTGCGACTAGCGGCACGCCCACGGGCGACAACTGACGCTCCAGCAGGAGAGGCTGTAGGGAGGGCCGTCCTTTGAGATCTGGACATATCGGAGACCCTGGCAGTGCTGCAGGATCAGGTCGAGGGCCTTACTCTCGGTATTCAGGATGTTAGGACTGATGAGTTACCCCTGAGGTTAGAGTGCCACACTACAGGAGTGCCGAGTCGATGGACTCGACTCTTGTGCATGATCGCACAGGCAGTGACATGTTATCACCAAATTCATTAGTCTAGGATTCTTTTCTGCATTTATTTTGAGTTTCTTGGTCATGTGACTGTTTTTTTCTCGGACACAAAACATTTTGTAAAAACTATAAACAATTATATATTTTTTATTTTCGGAGTTTTATTCTAGTTAAGTTATGCAATCCTGATGCAAATATTAATGTAAAATGCTTTCTTTACAAATGTTGCAAATGTCTATCTAACACATAGTTTGCTAATGAATCAGTTAATGTGTTTAAATTTCTAGAAATATGTTGATATTGAATGGAATCAAACTGTCTTTCCAAAATATTGACTCTTAGGAACATGTGATAAATAGCTGGGTTCCGAACAGAATAAACGCCAGTAAGCTGTAGAATGACGAGTTGTGAATCTAGCTTGACAACGAGTCAGCGTATACCACATGAAATGGAATCAGAGAGAAGTTCAATCAACGTGCTATATTAAGCAATGTTGTTCATCAACTGATTAATACATATCCCCCTGAAACTCACTAACTCACTGCTTGGAGTGAAAATGGTCGAGGCTGCAGAAGATAGATTCCGCGTACTACGACTAGCTCTGTTGGCATACCCGAGAAATGTTTCCAAAAAGTCTGACATCTGCAATTCAAATGCAAATTGGATTACCTAACCAAAATCACAACTCTAAAAGAAAACAAAAATGTAACAAAAGTATATATACCAAGAGTGTACTAAACTTAATCAAGCATAGTAATGCTTAAGATACAACCCATTTTGGGGCTGCGATAGTGGAATCCCATCATAATCGACCAGCTCGTAGGCTCCTTTGTCAATACTCGTTTAACAATGTAGGGGCCCATACATAATGGTTCGAACTTGCCTACTACCAATTTGTCAGAGTCCTGGTCGTAAAGCAAGACAAGATCACCTTCCGAGAAGACACGAGGCTTGACATTTTTGTCAAATTGCACCTTGACACGTTTCTTATGTGTTTCGTTAGCCAGTGCGAAATCATGAAACGAGCCTCTTCCTTCGAAGTTTCAGGAAACAGATCAATTGTGAGCTTGAGAGACGAAATTTTGCACAGAATTGTTAAGACAGCTTCCAAACCATACACCAATTGAAAAGGCATAAATCCAGTCGCATTTCTCACCGAAGTCCTATATGCCCACAGAGCTGAGTATAGGATTAAATGCCAATTCCATTTGTGGACTCCAATCATTCTCTGCAGCATGCGCTTAAGAACTTTGTTGATTGCCTCAACCTGTCCGTTAGCCTGCGGATAATATGGGGTAGAACTATCGTCGAATAGTCCTAATTTGGAAGTCAATTCAACCATCATGTGATTGCGAAAATTCGATCATGATCTGCGACTATAGCCTGTGGAACACTGAATCTAGAGACTACATGATTGAAAAAGAAAAGAGCATCCGTTTCGCCGCTATTGTTTAATTTAGGCATTGCCTCAGCCCATTTTGTAAAATAGTCGACAGCGACTATAATATACCCATGCCCTCGGTTGAGGTCGGGTTACATGTCATGAAATCAATACCCCATTTTCCCAATAGCAATTACTGGATGCAGTGGTGCAAGTGGTAATCTGGTTTTGCAATCAAAAATCTGACAAGCATGGCAACTTCTGATTGCATTATGCAATCTTTGAATATAGTGGGCCAGAAGTAACCAGCTTGTAAGATCTTTTGTGCAATAGCGTAACCAGATAGATGCCCCCACACGCACCTGAATGATAATCATTCAAAACTTTTTGGGCCTCTTCATACATGAGGCACCTTCGCAGAACTGTATCGACACCACAGTGGTAAAGTGTATCATCGACGATCATGTTGTCTTTTTCTTGGTATCGAATACGTTGTTGTTCTGAGCAAGAGGTGTTTGGCCTAAAAGTTTGGGTTTGGAGATAGATTAGTATATCTCCATACCACGGATCGCTTGATGATATCAAAAACATGGTCTCATCCACGATTGCTGCTTTAGATGTTAAATCGTTGGATGACGATGGAAGGTTACAAAGTAACTCCACGAAGATGAGAGACTTCTTTGATTTGGATTTGGTGAATTCCAGATAAAACTCTTGCAAAATGGCTATCCATTTGGAATATTTCCCCGCCAGTAATTGACACGACAGAATGTAGATCATAGGGTTACACTTTGACACAATGGTAGTTTTGCGAAAGAGTATATAGTGTCGAAATATATGTATTGCTTGAACAGCTACTAAAGCCATCTTTTCAACATAGGAGTATCTACTTTCTGTATCATTTAAGTTTCGACTTAAATAATATATAAGATTTTCTTTTCCATCATTTTCTTGCGCTAAAACCATAGCAATGGTTGTATCTGCAGCGGCAAGATACAGGTTAAAGTCTTTTTCATAGTCAAGAGTATACATTGATGATGCCTTTATCAGGGAATCTTTTAAAGCATCAAAGGAAGCTTGCGCAACCTGATCCCATTTGAAGGGTACTTCTTTTTTCAAAAGACGCATATAACCCTTAGAAATTTTAGCGTAATGTGGAATGAACCTCCTCAGGAAGTTTGCTTTTCCTTGGAGTTTCTGAATATGAAGCAAATTTGAAGGTGGAGGCATGTCAAGGATTGCCTGAACCATACATGGGTCGAGTCGAATTCCGTCCTTAGAAACTACAAAACCAAGTAATCTACCTGAACCAACAAAAAACACACACTTGTGTGGATTGATTCGTATCTTGTAGTGTCAGCAACGTTGAAATATGGCTCTTAAATTCTGCGGATGATCAGTCTACTTTCGCAAATGAGCTGGTAAATCGTCAAGATATGGTTGAACGATGTGCTTGATGTCATGGAAGGCGTAATTCATTGCCCTCTGAAAAGTTGTCCCTGCGTTCTTCAAACCAAAAGGTAATTTGCGATATGCGAATGTGCCCCACGGACATATAAATGCAGTCTTTGATTGGTCTTGTGGGTGGATATTTATTTGATTGTATCCGGAAAATCCATCCATAAATGAAAAGATTTCGCATCCAGCACATTCATCAATTATCTGGTCAATGAAGGGCGTAGGATAGTTGTCCTTTGGACAAGCTTGATTTACATCCCTATAATCGACGCACACTATAATTGTTCCTTTTTTTTCATTACAGGAACAATGTTCGATACCCAATCAATGAGTGGAATAGGGTAAATGAAACTAGCATGCAAAAGTCTTTCAACTTTTGCCTTAATGGCAACAACTTTTTTCGGATGAATAGGTAGAAGTCGTTGTCATACTGGTTTGACATCTGGATAGATCTTGATCTCATGTTCAACGATGCTTAAGTCAATGCCTGACATTTCTTCATATGACCATGCAAAGACATCTTTGAATTCGCGAAAGAGAGCGCAGTAAATTTCCAGTTCTAATGAAGAACATGATTTGCCAACATGAATATTCTCTACAACATTAGGTTTGGTCGAGATATTAATGGCTATAGTTTCTTCAATATTGGATAGATTTCGTTCGGAATCCACTATATTTACAGTATTTGATAGAAAATCAAAGACTGAAGGATGATTAAGGTCGCTTGAATAATCTTCATTGTTATCTTGAAGGTGGGAACAATGGTGGTAATCTTCCCATGGCGTCTCTCCTATCATCATAGACTGAATGATTCCTTCGTCTGTAGAATGTATATGAGACCAAGGATCGGAAGAGGTACCATACTCTAGAGACCTATCTATCCAAACACTTGCTGAGTGTTGATTTGGGTTTGCCACCCAGGCCCAGAAAATTGATTGCTACAAAGATTCTATGGGGCTTGGGGGCAACACCTCACGATGATCCACACTATCAAAATGGTCAGAGTTCTTCTTAATCTTTGATGATGTAGAAGATATCATATGACAGGTTTCCACTGTGGCCACTTCTTCCAGATTACTTGGAGGCAGGATGGCAAAAGTACCCATTCAGGAAGGGTATTTTAGGAGACCTACTCTGACATGTTGAAGTGATTGAGAACTTCCATGGATCAATGGAATGCTTCCAGTAGCTTGTGAACTGTTGGGGAAAAAGGTTAGTTGGTCAACGATTGTAATTCCACCTTGGAAGGGAAATGCAATCTTTCTAAAATATGTTGACACAACGGCGGCCATAGCATAAATCCAGGGCCTTCCTAGCAAGATATTGTAGTCAAGGTTTCCATCAATGACCTCGACTTCAATTTCTATTGTCTTGTCCCCCAGTTCAACTTGCAAGTTACTTAATATCCCATACGGCGTGTATGTTCTTCCATCGAACGCTTTTAATGTCATTGATGATCATGACAAGGGTGGTGAGCCTAAAGTTTTCCAGCAACTCATTGACATAATACAGGTAGATGCCCCCTCATCAATGATTGTTCGATGAACAGTTTTATTGAGGGCTTTTACCTGTATAAGGAAAGCGAGTTGGGCCGGTAACTGAGGTTCATATCCTTTATGGTTAAAGGCCACAAGATTGGAATCCGCTGGGTCAATCCCACCTATTGCTGATAACAAAGCTTGCTTTTGGGAGGGGCAATTTTGCAGTACTTCAAGTGTCGACATAGCGGATGGCGATTGTGCCAGATCTTCCACTATATTATAATTCTGTGCAGCTCGAGCACGAGGATTAAATGTCGATTTATGTACTACTCCCTTTGGTGGCTTTATTGTTAATTCAGGAATGATGGGCGGAACAACTTCAGGTGAAGTTGTTGTCGAACTACTGGGTTGATCTGTAGCCTTGTTGTTTGACGACGGTGGATTCCCATAATCTTTATTCCTTGTTGATATCAACGCATCATTTTTCTATTTTGATATGGATAGCATAAGCACTTGGGATGGGGAAGCATGATCAATAGCAACCAAATTGGTTTCTGGGCTCGGAAACGGATCAGTCAACACTGCTGAGGTACTTGAAGTCTTTAAAAATTTCATAACCTCAGCTTTATGTGGACAATCTTTCGTGAAATGCTCATCGTCGCATATGTAACATGGATAATGAGGTTTCTTTTGCCCAGTAGGGTTTTGAGAAGATTTTTCAGGAGGTGAATTTTCCTGTTTCTTCTTATTATTTTTCTCTTTCTTCTTGCCCCCTGGTTGCTTTGGATTCTTGCCCTTGTCAGATGACACGGCATTAATCTCCGAGGCAAGAGGTTCTTCATTTTCTTTTTGACTAGAAACTACAAGGGATTTTTTAGATGGAGCCTTTGCGGTTTTCGTGCTTGTGGTACCGATCATGCCATCACTGGCATGAGAGTCCTTGTTTGATTTAAGAGGGGGAGGAACGAAAAATTCTGGTCTAGGAGTGTTAGGAATTTTGTCGTAGAGCGTGCCAGACTGAGTATAGATCAAGTCTAAATATTGTGCATGAGCAATGACTTGCTCTTCAATGACAACTCCTCCCTTAGCCACATTCTTAGTAATAGAGGGCAATAATGACTTAATAAACCATTCAGCTAAACGCTGATCAGGAACATATGTCTTTACCATTCGACGATGACGTTGCCACTCATGAATATGATCAGATATGGGAGTGGCTATTCTCTATTTAAAGTTGGTAAGGAGTTATGTCCCCATTTCGTACCTTATGAGTAACTGAAAATGGATTAAAAAGGTAGTGGCAAGGGTGCTGAAGTTATCGAACAAAGCTCTAGGCAATTCAATATAACATTTTGTTTCCGGACCAGTGAGCGTTCTCTGAAAAAGGTGAAGCCTAATCGAATCATCATTTAGGGTGTTAGATGAGCACCAGAAATGAAAGGTCATTATGTGATTCAATGGATCTTCACCTAGATTTCCATTGAATTTAGGAATATCATAGGGAAGTTTATGAGGAATTGCTGGCCACAAAGGGGTGTAAGCAATTGGATCATTCGTCAGCTAGCTCAAATCTGGTAATTCTAGAGTTACCACAAAAGGCAACTGTTGATTCAGGTTAGGCGAAGCATACCTAAGATAAGATGGAATCACCTGAGCAGTAGGTCTTTGCATACCAGCATAATGTATCTGATGTTGGTAACTTTGATAATGTTGTTGGACATAACCATTATAGTACGGTTGTTGATAACCATTTTGAAAATGCAGTTGTCCATTACCTAGAAAGCCTTGTTGCTCAAGTCCTCGGTAGGTTTGTTGGAATTGCGGTTATTGGTATTGTACCAGCCATGTTTGTTGGACTATTTCCTGTTGCCCAATATTGGAAGATTGACCAAGATGCGGAGTGATCATACTCGTTTGGGCCTGAGTCGTTCCAGGTAAGGAAGCACTAACCTGAGGTTGTGATTGAGCCATAGAGACAAGAGGCTATTGTATTGCAACTTGAGAGACTTGAGGTTGACACACAATAGGCAGTGCTTGTACTTGCAACACAGTCACAATAGCAGGTGTAGTGGGAATATTCAACACAGGTTGGGTCGGTTGCATTGAATATACAACCCTTGGTTGTTGAGGCAGTATTGGTACCCAACCATTGGATGTAATTCCATTTTGACCTGAATTTTGCTGTAAACTCTCATATGGTTGTTCTCCAGGAGGGAACAATGAAAAGGCATACTGCCCTCCATATGGTGGTACTCCAGTGTTCAAAGGATATATCGATCTTTGAAGACTGGACTGCCAAAATTGATATTGGCATGCATGATCAATTTGCTGAGTTTCAACATAAGAAATACCAGATGGGATTCCGGATGAACAAATAGGAACATACCATGTCGTCGAAACAATCCCTGAATGGACTTCAGCTAGTGATTGGTAACTAGCCGGGACATATGGTATACCAGCAAAAATTGTAGGAATGATAGCAAGAAGCTATGCTATAGCTGTATCAGATGATATAGTCCTAGATATTGATGGTTGTTCAGACATATTTAGTCTATCCAAAAGATTTTCTAGCGATTCGACAGGAACTTGCGGTGAAGAATGATTAAAAGAACTAACTTGAGGAGTAGAAGGATATAAGTGAATCCCAGTTCCAAAATGCAATGGAGTACTGAATGGAAGATCCTATACTATCTCTTCTATTGTAATCAGTCCAGGTGGAAGAGGTAGACCATCAGGTCAATAAAATGCTTTTGGAGCCGAAGAAGGTATTGCTTCTGCAGTGACAGATACCGAAGGGGTGACACCTTCTGAATTCTGGAACTCAACTTCCAGATGTTCAGGTAAGTGAACTTCAATCTCTAGATCAACTCTATCTAGAGTTGTTTCAGGTATAGAAGTGTCTACCGTTATACTAGGATCAGTTCTAATGTCCTCTTGCAACCGCGGAATTCCTTCTCTAAAGGCAGATGTACCAGAAATGATCGAAGTAACTGTAGTCTTTGATGATGTTGAAACACAATTTCAAATAAATCAGGTGAATTGGACTCAGTTAAACAAGACCGTTTTTCCTGGAATGGTTTTGTTTCTAGAGTCAAAGACGGTTAACTCGCTAGTCTCTGTGAACAACGGGGTTTTGATTGACTTTCTTCCATGATTACGAATTACTAGATCAACTCAAAATTAAGGGGAAAATAATGTTATTCTGAATTTAATAAATTTTAATGAGGCTTTGACACAAATTTTGCTTTTTCAATTTTTAAGAGTCGAGAAAAAGATAAAGATGACTCTAGTCCCCTTCGATTTTTAATGAGCCTGAAGTGACAAGTGCTTAGATAGACCTTTTCTTTTAAGGAGTTGAAAAGAAACGAAAGTGATTACTATGGAGATCTAGACAGAGGGATTACCAAACCAATCACAAAACTGAAAAATACACCTTGGTGATAAATTAAAGAGAAATTACCAAGGACTTATGTATGGCAGTCAATCTTCCCAAATGCTGTGTTCAGTGCATTGTGATCGATAGGGAGACAGAGATAGCTTTCTATGGATAAATGATATAAGCCTATTGTGGTCTCCTAGTATATACTCGACGGTACAGGGAGCACAAGTCCGTGCTAGCACTTGTCGTATCAAAGAGGAGGAATCACCCAACCTTTGATGAAAATGATAGTTACTATATTTTACGACGTCGTAACACGTCTCTAGCCTAGACCTCTATATGTGTTGCATTAGGTTCCAAAGCATTGTTAAGTTCATTGAAATTTATTTTAGAATTGATCTTGTTTAGAAGTTTGTCTTTCAAGGTTCGCCGTGTGATGTAGATGTAAAATTCCTAAATATGCAAATCTAAAATGATAAACAATTGTTGTTTATTTTTAGCAATGAAAACCCTAGCTACTAAGGAAAGAAGATTACTATTCTTTTAAACAAAGAGCAAAGAGCACACACTAAATGCACTTTTCCTAAATCATTTTCGCACACAGTCTAAATGCAAATGCAAATGCCTGTATTTGTTTTTCGTTCCCTTTAATGTGAAAAATGCCAAAAAGGAAAACTAAGTATAGATCTGAAATATTTTCTTCAAAGCGACATTTCGACAATTTCTCTTCAAAATGAAAGGAAGACTAAATGACACTTTTCGATTTCAAATAGAAGATGCTTTCGACACTTCAAAATATCAACAAATCAAATCAAATACATGACAAAAAGTTCAATCAACTATCCAAGGAAGGAAGACTCAACGACACTTCTCTTTTTGATACAAAACGACAGTTATGACACTCTTTTGCACCAAAACGACAGTTCAATTTAAGCAACTTTTCGACAACGGATTGAAAATGATGGACAAATACATAAAAGAAAATTCTAATCCTAATCAATGGAAGCTGAACTATGTAAATCAAGGAGGCTTCAACAATGAGATACTGTTCATAAACAACAAAACAATTGAACAGAGCTGAAAACAAGGACAAAACCCCCAAATTTAAAGGAGAGAAATAGGACTACTCAGTCATCGCACCTATGCTTCACAGAAACAGGGATGCATCTCACCTGCTACACTCAGGAAGTGTGATGCATACTGGCTTCCAGTGACAGACAGTGCGATGGGCCAGGGAGCGCAACTAAGGTGGGTTTTGGCTCAAATTTGCAGCTGAATTCAGTGAGTTAAGCTGATCTATTATGAACAATAAAGAACAAAGTACAGGAGTATGATCTGGGAAGGTTATTGAGCTACCAACAGGGCATCTAGAATGCTTGTAAGTCAGATGTTCAAATCATAAACTAAACGAGAGATTCACTGAAGCAACATTCATCTACTTTGCAATTGCAGAGTAAAAGCAGTTCGAAGGTTATCTGGCTAACTTCAGGCTCCGTCTATAGTTTATAAAACACACAATCAACAACAAACAAACAAACAATTCGATTCCCAATGGATTCGCCATTTTGTTTCCAGGAAAACTAGTGTCTTTTCGATCTGCTAGTCCCACTAGGATTGGTAGCTATCCTAGAAACAAACAATCAAAGTAATTTGCGATTTCCTTTATGTATGATAGATAAGAGAAAAGCAAAGGGACCAACCTGGATCTTCCGCTTGACTTCTTGCTTGATTTCTCTCTCCCTTGATAGAGCTTACACCTCTTCTCCTACTTATCCCATTGAATGAATACTTGTAGAGACAAAGTAACAAAAAACTATCAAAGCATCTCGATTTATTATATCATAAACAATGCAGAATCAGAAATACATTGATCATACAATGGCATTCACAAATAACAACATTCACAAATACACGATTGTATGGAGGAAAACTCAAAGAACTTTATTAATAGTAGAAGGGAGAATTACAACCCAGCTGTCTGATCCAGCATCATCCTCCCAATATCAAAGCCCTCTTCACCTCATGAAAAGCAAGATCACCCAACAATACAATGTCTTTTCTCAAAGACAAACTATCAGCACTTCCTTACAAATTACAAAATTCCAGCCTCTAGATCTCTCAAATGAGGGATCCATTTATAGATGTCTGCAAGGGTGTGAGTCATCTCTAGGTTTTTGATTAGTGTCATTCCACTTGTTGTTCTTGGTTCCACTTGGAGATTTCTTGGATCTCTTACTCATCCCTAGGCGAATTCAGAGAGGCAAGTGTCATAGGAGAGGTTTCTGGAAGATTCCATGAACATCCACTTAGGAAACTGTCTCGGACATTTGTCCATCCTCGCTCATCGCACTCCACAGAAGGCCTCTTCAGTATGCATCGCACCTGGCTAGTGTAAAAGTTAGTATGCATCGCACCCTGATAGTGGAGCAGTTAGTGTGCCCAGTTTTGGCCAGTTTTGAGTGGATTTCAGGTGGAACTTTTGGGAAATGATGTAATCAGTTGACCATGATCCTTTAGGGTATGAAACAACACTTTTAGGAGTTAAAGAGCCCTTGGTTTATCGACATATAAGATTGGGGTTGCAGTGCCCAAATATGTCTATAACACATGGCAAAAAAATCGTGAAATCTGAACTTGACCCCCTTCTGACTCAGTCAAATCTGGGCTCCCTAGGAATCTCAAAGATTCTCTTCTATGCGCTCACTGAAATTCAGTTGCTTAGATGAATACAATAGTCTCACCATCACTTTCCTTGAGAAAAAATGAGTAAAATGAGTATAAAGTCAGCTTGGTTACGAAACTATCATTTTCAGGCCTTAAGGGAATCTCAAAGATCCCTCAAGATTCCATAAAGATTCTTTTCTGAAGGTTGAATGACATTCCTCTGCTCAGATAAGCAAACTGATCACACCATCATGTTCTATGCGAAAAACTGAGAAGAATGAGTACAAAGTCATGCTGGTTTTGTCAACTTCAAAAATTGGCCTCCAAGAAATCTTTTAGATCGCATGTACATCCTTGTGTCATGCTTCCACCTTCATGATTCTGCCCTCAACATTATGTCTTTGGAAAATTTGCTGCTAAGATTAGAATATCATCTGCACCATTAGGCTCCTAGTGGAATTTTGATTCATTTGAGTATAAAGTTGGGATGATTCTACCACTGTATAAAATCAGCACCAAGGGAATCTCCAAAATTCTTCAAGATTCTCTTGCTCATGGTTCCGCCCTCCGCGTTTGGTGTGCTCGATCAGAGTTCCACTGCTTCTATATTCATGGCACTCGTTTTTCAAGCTCTATCCTCTATTTGGGAAAATTAGAAAAGTATTTTTTAAATAGAATCTGATGGGCGAAAATCCCAACGAGGCAATTTGGTTAATTGGTTGGAAATTTCAACTTTAAATGTGGTGGTTGAAAGTCTTGGTTTTGAACCCCGTGGGTCACATGGTGCATTAACCAACAACAATTCAAAGCTTTATATGTGGCATACAATTCTTTGTTCTTGGTATAAATAATTTATTACATGGTCCATGGTCCATAACAAACATATAACAACTTTTTCTAGGGTTATTTTAAAAAATTATATGCTAATATATTTTTAACACCAAATTAGTTGACCACTTTTTGGATATATGGTTAAAATAACCATATTTATTATAATTTTAATAAGTTTGTTTTAATATAGTTTAAGTTTGTTTGTTTAATATTTTTAATAACTAATTTTTGATATTTTTTTTTTAAATAGTTTTGCTTTAATATATATATCTTTTCTAGGGATAAGGACGAAAATTCTGGCGTGCCATGTGTCGATGGTTTACTGGCCATTTAGTCGCCACATAAGTTAAGCGGGTCTCACATCCCTTTATGACTTGCAAAGTTCTAATGGTCATAAAATGGTCATGCAAACTCCAATTTAGGTGTCGTTTGCGTTGTTGGGTTCGTAATAACGAGCTTTACAACTTAATCATAATGTTGCTAAGATTTTGAAACTTTGAAATTTGAATTTTTCCAGAGCCACCTGTATCATTCCTCCCCAGTGAGAAGCTTTTGGTTATCCAAAAGCATAAACATGACTGTAATATGTTGTAGTCCCGCATCTTCACAAAAGGTGCCCTAATATGCCACACTTCCTTCTCCTTTATCTTTGTACTTTGGAGTCATAAGTGATGAACCGACACATGTATCCTATGCAAACCAGTTGTCTACTTTCTCTACCATCATGTAGAAGAGCTTGCGATAATTTTTCTCTTCCTCTATTCATGCTTCTTATTACACGTTCAATATCTGGTTATCATTCACACTCACAATTCAGAGCGACAAGAAGACTGCTATGATACCAAAATTGATCGAGATTCTCTCAACTACCAGAATTAACTAAGACCTTTTACTTCTGAATGATCCAGGTGGCTCCGAACATTGACATCAAGTTGTAGAGCTCGTCCTTATGAACCCAAAGACATGAATGACACATGAATTGAAGTCCGTATGACCATTCTATGACCATCAGAAATTTGCAAGTTGTAAAGGGATGTGGAACCTGCTTAGCTTAAGTGGCAACTAAATGGACAATAAGCCATCAACAGATGGCGTGCCACGATTTTCCTCCCTGTGCCTGAAAAAGATAATATATATATATATATATATATATATATATATATATATATATATATATTAAAAATCCAAATCACATTAAAAATGAAACTGTTTAAAAAATATCAAAAACTTGTTAAAATAACTATATTAAAAAAACTTATTAAAATTATAATTATCCAATTTTAAGGTCACGACCAAGCGAAACACCACATTGGTGTATGAGACCCCTTTGTTTGTGGGACAAGAGACCCACCTCCACAACCCCTTCGTTTGTGGAACAAGAGACTGGTAAGTCTATGAAAGCATACATACTCTACCCCCTCTAGTTTTGAACTATGACATCTTAGGGGGAAACACATGCTCTTAACTATTAGACCCACTCACGCTGTATTAACCATATATCCAAAAAAATCAAAGAATTTGATATTATCATGCTCACGATGTTTTCTTTATAGTCTTGGAGTGATTAGTCATTGTTCACCCGGCCAACGACATCCCTCTAATTTAGTCGTTCTTCCAACAAATCAAAAATGAATATGTGCCACTTAGACTTTTCCATTTGTCAGTTACTATGGTCGCACCTTTAAGATTTGAATAGAAGTCGTGCAGACTCCGCATAATTTAAGCTCTGAATTAAGGTCGTGCAGACACCGTAGAGTCTGCAATCTAATTAGCGTGGTCGCCTTTAGGCTCTGGAGGCCATGCAAACTCTACAATCTGGCAAGACTCCTCAATCTCTCTAGCATGGTCGCTCTTAATATTTTAAGAAGTTTCAATGAAACCGAATCTCTTTAGTAATCTAGTAGCTTGACAATTCTCATTCCACTCAAATCCAAAGAATTCAAAACATGGTATGGATTCCAGAAATTAAGGCAAAACTTTTCTCCAAAGAAAATAGGATACAAAGCTCAAAACCTAACAGTTTTTCAATGGCTAAGAAAATTAATACATTCGAAGGAATCAATTTACCAGTGAAATCAATTTACCAGCACTATAAATAGGCCATTGAAACTGGACCGACTACCGAATTGATTCGAACCGGAGACCTCCCTTGCACAGATTGACGGGGGCTTTCCAATAAAATTTTGTCGTGATGTTCACTTTTCAACACACGACTTTATGTAACCCAACCCACATTTGAAACGTTTGCAATAACGCCAGTGTCGACCACTGTATACCACAAGAGGGCAGATGGGTCTCCGTTAGATTTAAAATGTGGTTAATGTAATGAAGTGTATAACCTTATAACCTTGTCACCATCCCGACTCACCCGTTATGGAAAATCATTCAAATGAATTTCTCCAGGCTTCCATCGGGCATATAATCGTAGACCAATAACGACTGCCTTTTCACTCGGTCCTCGACATCTTTGGCCCTGCAAACAGAAAACCAACGGTGGTAAGGAGAACAATCCCAAATCCATTGATGATTTTTCGAATATTAGCTAATCATATGGACATGGGGCGGTTGATTATTTTAACGTGCCCATGCCCATGTCTTTCTGATTGCAGAATATTTGGGGATTGATGATTTTTCAAATATTGGCTAATCACATGGACATCATAGTAACACTGCCTTATTACCGGAAGAAAAGAAACTAGCGTAACTAAAAGTTTCTCTCCCTATCGGTCGAGCAACTAAAAAGTTGCTAAGCCATTGGCGTTGTGAAGAGAGAGGCAATACACCAGATTCAAAACACACATTATTGAGGAAGGCTGGCCCGAGATTGATTGATTGAGCGATTGATCAATTGTATTGATGGAACCCCCAACCTTTCACTTTCATGAATTGCACTTGGCCCATGATATGTGGACGTGTTTCTACCTATCCTGCCCAGGCTGAGTAGCATTCTCATGGCGGAAAAGAGGATGCTCATGGATATACTCACTAAGAATCCTGTCCATCGAAGAAGCTGAGTCAAAAAAGAGGCATTCTGAGCATGAAGAGATCGCTGAGAAAGCTGGGCAGACATGGATCTAGTGATAGGACGATTGTTTTCAGAATTGTTCCACGCCATGGATTGATATTAGGGCTAAAACCAAAAAGAGAGTAAGGCGAGAACAATTTTAACACACAATAGATAAATAAAACCGAAATAACAGAAAGAAAATGCTAAAGACACAAAATTATGCCAAACACATAATATGCAAAACAAAACCCTTGTATTATCAAACTAGTTTCGTTTTCATGGACTCATCAGTGATACAAAAGAAATAAGATACAAGATGTCTTTATATAACAAAATAGACTTTGAAATGGTAAAAAAATAACTCTTGGAAATCCTAAAAATATTTTTTAAATATTTAAATTAAATATTTTAAATAAATATTAAAAAATATTTTAAAATTTTAGAAAAATGAAGCACTGCCGCTGAAAGAATCATGGTCGAGGATCTACGCTGCTCATGAAGAATGAACCGATCTTTCGTGGATTTCTCCAACAAATCAGAGGTTTTGGAATATGCTGAAACAAAGGGTAGCGCTGGAATTCTCCATAAAGTTTAGGGTTTAGGGACTTTAGGACTGGAAGTCAGTGAATGTTATGTCACAGTTTGTCAATCTAATCCTACATCATGTATTTGACCTCGTGCTGGTCTTAAGGGTTTATCAAGCAATCCCCTCCATTCATTTGAGCAAAAAAAAGTCCATTTGATCCAGCGGTATAAGCAAGCAAGCTAGCTATTCAAGCAAGAAGACCAGCGAGTATAACCAATTTCATTCCTGAGATGGCGTCAAACCCAAGAACACCATGATTGGAAGTTTTTGGGGTGAGGTTAACGAAAGGGCTTTAGTGATAAGATGTATGTGGAATGAAAGGGCTTAAGTTTTTCTTTTCTTTTTTCTTTTTTTCTTTTCGTTTTTTTTTTTTTTTTTCTTTTCTTAAGATGCATCTTCGACCTGGGAGAGAAAACTTGGTTGCCCCCTGAGGACCACTCGTTTTTAGGAGAACTGGTGGCTCCTGAGCGATGGACCATAAAACTATCGAATATCATTAGCCATGGTCAGACATCATAGCTATTTCTATAATAAGCACTAGTGAGATAAACCCTCAGCCATGAACCTTCAGCCTTGACGTGGCTGGATCCTGAATGCACGAAATGTTGAATTGTCAAAGTGTATTTCATAGGCACGTTGTTGAGATAAGGAAAACTTCGAAATCCCCCGAAAGAAAGTGGATGGGATTTCCCACCACCCGCCTCTCTAATTCAAGCTGTCGGATTCATTGTATTGGGGCGGCTAACAAAAAATGCCCTAGGCTAATAAAGCACTCTTTAGATATAAAGGTTTTTGGTCTAGCGACACCCCCCTCCCACAAGGGCTCAAGGCTCAAGGAGGGGTCTCCTCAATGGGGCCCCATCCTACCCCATCCAAACCTTTTCACTATATGCTGAAAAATGAATCGGGAAAAAGTATCCATCGAGCAATCTTGGGTTGGCGTGGCCTCCGCCCAATGTGTTATATAATTGGTAGCCATGATGATATATCTCACTCCCATCTCTGTCAAGCTCTCGTCCTAGGAACCAGGCAATGGATACAAAGTCTATGGCAACTTGAAACTCCGGAATGACCTCACTACGTAATTGTAAGTGGTGGGCTCCAGTATTGTAACAATAATGCTACAACTCCTGGAACTCCCTTCTTTAATTTTATCAACCCGGTAGTTCGTAACAAACTTGGAAGCGACGGTGCTGTATGCACAAGTACTAGCTCTTGCCGCAACTGTCACTTGGTCAGCTGGCACAAGTCCAGTAGGAGATTAAGCCAACTTCTATGAGCTCTTAGAAGAAGCTTTTTAATTGATGGATGAAAGCTAACTCGAAAGAAGCTAATCAAATTGCAAAAAGAAACTGAAAGCCAAAAAGAAACGCAAACCCTAGCAAACCCTAATTCTACCAGCTAGTCCTACTGACGCAAAGGAGAGCATGCAAACTACTGAAAGAGATGCCATTACTTCTATGAAGGTAAAATACATGTGTCTAGACTACCTCTATCTGAAGAAAACATCTTTTTGTATTTTTGATTAAGTTGTTGGAATTATCATGCATGTGCTTTTAACTATTTTTGACTGTGCAGAGGTGGATCAAGGAGGAGAAATGCTTGGGAAAGGTTGGGAAGGTTCAGAGAGGATCTAAGGGGTCCCTAACACCCTTCCAGAGAGTCTCACAAAGTTTGGTTGCCAAGAAACCGTGTTTATGAGCTTCTACAGGAAGTCTGCAGGGGTTCTACAGGATGTTTAGGATTTCTACAGGATGTTCTGTAATTTTTCTACAGGATGTTTCGAAATGGGATTTTGGAGCATGGATGGAGGGAAAAAGATGGAGGAATGAGTATGGAGGTGAAATAGGGGTGTAGGGGAGTTCAAGACTTAGAGGATGGAGTTGAGGAGTGGTGTAGATGGTGAGATTTGTTCAAGGAGGGATGAAACGATGTTGCACATGAAGATGAAAATCATGGGAAAGTAAGCGAATGAGGCAACTGTAAGGTAAGGGTTCTGAGTGAAGGATGAAACAGGTAGGTTGGGTGGAGTATGTGCAGGTAAGGATGGGTAATAGGTACTCTGCAAGTGTTTTTTCAAACTGAACAAACAAACACTTATAAAACCTATGACCTAGTTACTTTACTCTATTATGACCTAAGTAACAACAAAAGGAAATGAACAACAGTTTATTTGAAATGAAATGCGTGAACTAACTCATGGCACTAAGAAATCATAAACTGAAGCATTTAAACACTACTAATATCAGCATCTACAAAAGAGGATTACAACACTAAGAATTGCATGGCAAAGCAAAACAGTGTTTTTGTTGGCAGCGAAGTCACATTGGTCCCAGCTCATGACTCCACTGAGGGGGAGGTGAGATCTAAGGTGTTTGGTAGCCTTTTTCTGAAGATCTTCCCTATGATTAACCTATCAAGCAAATTTGAACATGAAAAACCTTTTTAATCATCAAAAGCAACCTAACAACAACACAACATTTAAATCTAAATAGAAGATTTTATTCTAAGAATGCAGCAAAGACACATAAAGATAAACAAAGGAGGTATTGGGCGCTTAAGATGGGCCCAACCCCAAGAGCTACAACCTCCCAAGAGAGATTTAGAGCTGGTGAAAAGCTGGATTCATCTTTATTGATCAAGAAATGAAGAGTTACATCAAAACTGTCCACAAGGAGAACTTGAAAATGAGCTGCAGCAAAACTAATCTATTGCCTTAAAATCGAACTACAAAATGACTACAACAAGACTATGAAATGACTAACTACTAGCTACAAATTGACTAACCACTAGCTAACCAAAATGAGGCCCTAAGCCTTCTTATTTATACAAATTGAGGACCCAACAGTCCTCCTAAACTTTAGGGACTCGGCTGCCCAAAACTTGTAGTTAACAACAGTCCTACTTGACTTGCTTGGCTGCCCTTGTGCTAATTGATTTGGTGGCCTTTGAACTCCGAGCTGATGGTGGAGAATTCGAGGTAAGGGCACATAAATGAGGGAAACACCTTCCTAAAAATACTCTCCACGAATTTGGCTACCAAGTGCTCATTTCAACCATTGATTTTGTCTCCAAATTGACTAAAAAGGCTACACAAAGCACACATTAGACTTGTTGGCATAATGACTAACCCAATTCACTCTATTAGCATAAATATAATTAAAAACATGCAATAAACTAATGAGAATGGTGGATTAAGTTGAATTAGGAGGTTGAATGAGCCCAAATAATTATCCATTTTTGGGGCTCATCAGTAAGCTATAGATAGCGTCCAAAAACACTATGAATGAGTGAGTCTACTATGGTAGATGGACAACAAATTGGCGGTTAAGTAAGGAATCAAAATTCATCCTCTCTTTTCGAGGTATCTCCATCTCTAATGACGGACGACCAGCATCTCGAATTCAATCTTATTAAGTGACGAGTTGATGAATCCTGAACTTGGCTACCCTACCTTGCTGGGCTTGGACCAGTTAGGAACCAAGACAACCTTGCCTCATCGGTTATGGTTACCACCTGTGTCCTCCCGAGTGGGCCATTTCGAGAGCCACCTGTTTAAGATCCATACCCTCCTAAAGATCCAAATCCAGAGCCTTCTGATCGAGCTCGATACCCAACAGATGGATATGGAACATACCCCCATTTGAAAAAAGAAAAAATTGAAGATCAAGGGTCGAAGATGCATCTTTAAAAAGGAAAAAAAGAAAAAAAAGATGCATCCTAAGAAAAGAAAAAAAAAGAAAAGAAGAGAATAAAAAATTGAAGATCGAAGATGCATCCTAAGAAAGAAAATAACATGCCCATGCCCATGTCTTTCTGATTGCAGAATATTTGAAGAATCAAAAATCCATAGGAGGTTGTCGCCGAGGGGTTGGGCCTATGGGTCGAGGGGCTAGGCTCAGTATGAGTTGAGGAAAGGTAAATATTAAAAAAGATAAACCTAGGGCGAGGTCGAAGGGGCCAAGGGGCCGAGGGGGTTGATGGGCTGAGGTGGGCCTCGGGCTCAATATGGGTTGAGGAAAGGTAAACATTAAAAAAGATAACCAACAAGGTTGGGTGGGGTTGGGGATATTTGGTTGGAAGGTGGGGTGAAGGGGGACCCATTTCAGGAGACCCCCTCAAGGTGGGGCCCATCAAGGCTCGGGGCTCAAGGCTCAAGGAGGGGCCCCATCAAGGCTCAAGGCTCAAGGTTCAAGGCTTAAGATTCAAAGAGGGGCCCATCTTACTAAATGATGCTGAATTGGCCAAATCAATGTAAATTTTGTGCCATTATGGGGCCCGCTCGATAAGCTCAAGAAGTCCTAATAGACAACAATACTGGTCTAAAAAAATCAGTGCAATCACAAACAATTCAGGAAAAAATGGATAAGAGATTGATTTCTTCTTTAGTTATCTGATGGATCAATTCACGAGTGGAGTAATCTATGATTATGAAGCATTTATAAAATCTTTTAAGGAAATCGGGTAGTTGGTGCATGCCATCTGGTTTAGGAAAAATCTGGCATGTCTATGTTGTTAAATATATTATGGCACGTGTACATAGTGCAACCATTTGTCAAAGTGGCCATTGAACAAAACAAAAATCGGCCAACTCAGTGAGTTAAATCACTTTGTCCTTTCGAGCCTGCAGATTTGCATGGCGAACAATTTGCTTAAACAAGACACATTTTGGGGTTAATTATTGGAATTATTTTGACATAATTATTTGAATTATTACAATTATCTAGATTGCTTTCACTATAAAAAATATTCAAATTATTTGAATTATTGGAATGCTTTCACTAAAGAATTATTGGAATTATTATGGGGTTAATTCATTGACTTGTGAAAATTTCTGTCATGCAATTCTAGTCAGAAGCCCACTTACAACGAAAACGAAAACACTATCTTAGTACAAGTCATCCTCTAGTGTGACTTGGATTAAACATTATTCCAGTTTTTGTTTTGGATGAAACATTGAATACATACATAATTTTGAATCAGTGATTTTTCTAGAAGCAGTGGATCATAACACTTATGATTGTTGCACGATGTTGAATACTGTATGAAGGTAGTAGCATGGTTATAAGGGTTACTTATGCAGCTATGGAATTTTGGAATGTCTAATTCTTAGAATGTGTTACCTCGAAGCTCAACTATGAGACATTTATGTTTCCTTTTTCATTATGTGTAATTCACTTCAAGATTCCCTATTTTCTTGGAACATGGGTCTTATTAGCTTTCTAATATGAGGCAAAATACACTTAATTGAAGGTTCTTGTACTTTCTCTTTTCAAGTAGTAGTTTCTTTTTGAGATGCATCTTTTTCATTTTTATTTTGTTGGGTGGATGAGGTTGAATCTAATTAGAGTGTTGGCATTGGATTGTCATTTATTTTTCATGTTTTAATTTTAATGTTATTGGATTTTTAATTAAAGTGTTGGAATTCATTTTTCATCCATTTTTTTTGTTTTAATTTAAATGTTAATTGGGTTGAATTATTATATCTTGTAGAACAACCTTGATGCTTCTTGGTGACATACTTTCCTTGCTTCTGTTGTTATATGTTCATTTATGTTTCCTTTTTTCATTATGTGTAATTCACTTCAAGCTTCCCTATTTGCTTGGAACATGGGTGTTATTAGCTTTCTAAGATGAGGAAGAATACACTTAATTGAAAGTTCTTGTACTTGCTCTTTTCAAGTGGTAGTTTCTTTTTGAGATACATCTTTTTCATTTCTATTTTGTTGAGTGCATGAAATTGAAGCTAATTAGAGTGTTGGCATTGCTTTGTCATCTATTTTTGGTGTTTTAATTTTAATTTTATTGGATTTCTAATTAGAGTGTTGGCATTGCTTTGTCATCTATTTTTAGTGTTTTAATTTTAATGTTGTTGGGTTGATTTTTTCTACCTTGATTTATCTCATAGAACTAGGGTCCAATCCAAATGCTCCAAAATGCTCTAAATAGAATCCCTAAGATTATGAGGAGCCCCTACTCGATAAAAAGGTTCTATGATAAGAATATGGGAATATGATGCAGTGCCAAAGAATTAGAAATGATGCACCTACCATTAATTCTTGTATCACATCACCAACTTCTCAACACATAACAAAATGAAAAATTTGAGCAACAAAAAGGACGCCAATGAAAAAGAAGATGATATCATGGCCATTGAAAAACCTTGATGCTTCTTGGTAACATATTTTCCATGCTTATGTTGTTATATGTTCATTTATGTTTCCTTTTTCATTATGTGTGATTCAAATTGCTTCCTTATTTTCTTGGAGCATGTGTCTTATTAGCTTCCTAAGATGAGATAGAATACACTTAATTCAAGGTTTTTGTACTTTCTATTTTCAAGTAGTAGTTTATTTTTGAGATACATCTTTTAAATTTATATTTTGTTAGATGAATGAGATTGAAGTAATTAGGGTTTTTGCATTGCTTTGTCATCTATTTTTTCTGTTTTAATTTTAATATTATTAGGTTGCTAATTAAAGTGTTGACATTGCTTTGTCATCCATTTTTGGTGTTTTAATGTTAATGTTATTGGGCTAACTTGTTCTACCTTGATTTATCTCGTAGAACAAACTTGATGCTCCTTAGTAACATACTTTCCTTGCTTATGTTGTTATATGTTCATTTATGTTTCCTTTCTAATTATATGTAATTCATTTTGCTTCCCTATTTGCTTGGAACATGGGTTTTATTAGCTTCCTAAGATTAAGTAGAATACACTTAATTGAAGGTTCTTTTACTTTATCTTTTCAAGTAGTTGTATCTTTTTTAGATGCATATTTTTCATTTCTATTTTGTTGGGTGCATGAGATTGAAGCTAATTAGAGTGTTTGCATTTCTTTGTCATTTATTTTTGGTGATTTAATTTTAATGTTATTGGGTTGCTAATTAGAGTGTTGACATTTATTTGTCATCTATTTTTGGTGTTTTAATTTTAAAGTTATTGGGTTACTAATTAAAGTGTTTCCATTGCTTTTTCATCTATTTTGGGCTTTTTAATTTTAATGTTAATGGGTTGACTTGTTCTACCTTGATTTATGTCGTAGAGTTCAACCTTGATGCTTCTTGGTAACATACTTTCTTTTCCTTTGTTGTTATATGTTCATTTATGTTTCCTTTTTCATTATATTAAATTCACTTTGATTCCCTATTTGCTTGGAACATGGGTCTTATTAGCCTCCTAAGATGAGGCATAATACACTTAATTAAATGTTCTTGTACTTTCTCTTTTCAAGTAGTAGTTTCTTTTTGAGATACATCTTTTTCATTTCTATTTATTGGGTGCGATAGATTGAAGCTAATTGGAGCGTTGGGATTTCTTTGTCATCTATTTTTTGTGTTTTAATTTTAATGTTATTGGGTTGATAATTAAAGTGTTAGCATTGCTTCATCATCCATTTTTGGTGTTTTAATTTTAATGTGGGTTGACTTATTCTACCTTGATTTATCTTATAGAAAAACCTTGATGCTTCTTGGTAACATATTTTCCTTTCTTTTGTTGTTATATGTTCATTTATTTTTTCTTTTTCATTATGTGTATTTAACTTTCCTTCCCTATTTTCTTGGAACATGGGTCTTATAATATTCCTAAGTTGAGGAAGAATACACTTATTTGAAGGTTCTTGTACTTGCTCTTTTCAAGTAGTAGTTTCTTTTCAAGATACATATTTTTCATTTATATTTTGTTGGGTGCATGAGACTGAAGTTAATTAGAGTTTTGGCATTGCATTGTCATTTTTTTGTGGTGTTTTAATTTTAATGTTATTGGGTTGACTAATGCTATTTGGTTGCTAATTAGAGTGTTTCCATTGCTTAGTCATCTATTTTTGGTGTTTTAATTTTAATGTTATTGGGTTGACTTGTTCTACCTTGACTTATGTCGTAGAGTTCAATCTTGATGCTTCTTGGTAATACACTTTTTGTGCCTCTGTTGTTATATGTTCATTTACGCTTCTTTTTTTCATTATGTTCAATTCACTTTTCTTCCATATTTTCTTGGAACATGGGTATTATTAACCTTCTAAGATGAGGCATAATACACTTAATTGAATGTTCTTGTACTTTCTCTTTTCAAGTAGCAGCTTCTTTTTGAGATACATATTTTTCATTTCTATTTTGTTGGGTGCATGAGATTGAAGCTAATTAGAGTGTTTCCATTGCTTTGTCATCTATTTTTTGTGTTTTAATTTTAATGTTATTGGGTTGCTAATTAGAGTGTTGGCATTTATTTGTCATCCATTTTTGGTGTTTTAATTTTAATGTTAATTGGGTTGACTTGTTCTACCTTGATTTATCTCGTAAAACAACCTTGATGCTTCTTGGTAACATATTTTCCTTGTTTCTGTTGTTATATGTTCATTTATGTTTCCTTTTTCATTATGTGTAATTCACTTTTCTTCCCTATTTTCTTGGAACATGGGTCTATTAGCTTCCTAAGATGAGGTAGAATACACTCAATTGAAGATTCTTGTACTTTCTCTTTTCAAGTAGTAGTTTCTTTTTTAGATGTACATCTTTTTCATTTCTATTTTGTTTAGTGCATGAGATTGAATCTAATTAGAGTGTTGGCATTTCTTTTCCATCTATTTTTGGTTTTTTAATTTTAATGTTATTGGTTGACTTGTTTTACCTTAATTTATCTTGTAGAACAACCTTGATGCTTCTTGGTAACATACTTTCCTTGTTTCTATTGTTATATGTTCATTTATGTTTCTTTTTTCATTATGTGTAATTCACTTTGCTTCCCTATTTTCTTGGAACATGGGTCTATTAGCTTCCTAAGATGAGGTAGAATACACTCAATTGAAGGTTCTTGTACTTGCTCTTTTCAAGTAGTTGTTTCCTTTTTAGATATACAAATTTTTCATTTCTATTTTGTTGGGTGCATGAGATTGAAACTAATTAGAGTGTTGGCATCGTTTTGTCCTTTATTTTGGTGTTTTAATTTTAATGTTAGTGTTTTAATTTTAATAAGGCAACATAAATATTAAATTTACTAGAATAAAATTGGGTCTATATTTTTTCATTTTATTTTTTTTCTCTTTCTTAATTATATTTTGAAAGAATCATATATAAATAGACCCATTTAGGCCATATAAATAAAAATGTATTATAGTTTTAGTAAGAAAATTTTATAACAAGGTAATATATTGTTAAATTTACTAGAATAAAATCGGTCTATCATTTTTCATTTTATTTATTTTTTCTTCTTTAACTATAGTTTTTAAAGAAGCATATAAATAGACCCATGTATGGCATATAAATAAACATGTATTATAGCTTTAATAAACAAAGTTTATAACAAGGAATGAAAAAGTGTTAAATTTCCAAGAATGAAAATAAAAATAAATTAAGAAATACTTTCAAACTAGGCATGAATAAGTGTTAAATTTCCAAGAATGAAAATAAAAATAAATTAAGAAATACTTTCAAATTTGGATGACTTGAAGCTAAGTTGAATTAAAAAGATTTGTATCTGTATAATGAACATAAAAATAACTTAGTAAATACTTTAAACCTTCGGTTGAGTTGAAGCTAGTTGAATGAATTAGAGATTTGTAGTTGAGTTGAAATAGAGATCTCTAGTTGTTTTCTTCTTGCAATTCTCCATCCATCCACCCAATTAGAAACAACCTTTGTTGCTACCTAGCCTTCCATCAGACTTGTATAAACAGTAATATTTTGTGCAACCTAACAATATCTGTATAAATATATTAAACTCATTTTATTAATTTGTTTTTTTACAAGGATCAGAAAACCCATTAAACATGGTTGAAAAATGGACATTATGCATAGAAGCTCCTTTTTATGCCAATCTAGGGTAGGCAGTGATTACTTATGTGCTATGCAATATTGTGAAAAACAAATTCCTCCAAAGGAAAAGGAATGTACCTAGAAGAACAAGAAACAATGAAGAATATTATATTGCATTGATAGAAAGCTTAGGAAAATCGAGGGAGTATGGATCGAATGGAATTGTAGTCTTCAAAAATTCTGAACTTGTGTGCAACCAGTTGAAAGGCATTTACCAAGTTAAAAATGAGAGGTTAAGACAATTACATGGAGAAGAAAAAAATATTGTTATTTAATTTCAATAATTTAGCATAAGACATTGTGCAAATGTTAATAAGATGTCTAGTGATCTATTGTATGTGGCAATGCCATTTCAATATTTGTGTGTGAAAGATGAATTATTGTTAAAAATTTCTCCATCAATATTTATTGATAGACATTGTAAGATATATTTGATATGTGTGTGTATTTTAGTTATCAATGTGCCATTTTTAACGACCCTGCGTTTTTTTTCAATTCTATACCAAGTGTGCCCCCACTATGTAAGCACAACTTGATGAACTTGACATGTTTTAGAAAATTTTGTATTTAATTTTCAAAATGTGCATGCTTCAACATTTGTGTTTTTAGTCTTGAGTATATTTTAAATGAAGAGCTTCAAATTGTTACATTAATTTTCTGAATTCTTTCAATGTTTTTAAATAGAAATTTTAAGATCTTAAAATGCATGATGTAATTTCAAGGGTTAAATCAATTAAATGCATGAGGTAACTTCAAGGGTTATCTCAATTTTCTGAATTCTTAATCTTTTTAAATAGAAATTTCAAGATTTTTAAATGCATGTTGTAACTTCAAGGGTTACAACAATTTTCTGAATTCTTGATCTTTTTAAATAGCATTTTTAAAAAGAATTGTAAATCCATGAGGTAACTTTTTAAATATCATGCATGTCTATATATCTATAGATATCCATATCATGGATGAGCATTTGCCACATGATTCTTTGAGGCGAACATCAATAGAGTCTCATGCATCTACTAGAGTCGGAGGTTAATGTCATGGATCAAAGAGAATATCAAATGAATCGAGGGAGGTCCATCGTTCACATTGTGGTGTATATATATATATATATATAAGTACAATCATATGTATGCACACATAAATATTGAAAATTGATTTTCTATTTTTTTAGATGATTTTCTTATAATGTCATCGCATGACGGTGGTTAACATTCTCCAAGTGGTCAACATAATTTAGGTAAATTATACATGTCTATATTGGATACATGTATGAATACATTTGTTCACATGTTTTTATATTTATGTAATTTTATATATTGATCTAGAGGGTGAAAATGTTGGTCCAAGTAGACGTAAGCGAAGCTAGATGGTTCAAGAAGAAGGTCAAACACCAACTACTTTTTATCCATCTAATATTCCAAATGAGCTTTGTTGGGAGACAAACCTCCAACAATGCACATTACAAAAGTGAAAACTCATTATTCTAAATTGAGGAAATATCTTGGGAGTTTGGAGCTCCTTGCAGAGAGTAGAGAAAGCTTAGAAATATTCACACACTCTCTAAGCTCATTTCTTGATGTTTACGAGAATCTTGGGCCAACCATGGATTCATTTATAAATATGATGAGGCATAGAAAGGAAGAAGTGATGGGTCCTAATAAATGGGCCAAGGTTAATAAAAGGGTTACAAAAGAAGATGCAAAATCTATGTTTAGTTTAAAAGAAGGGCCGAAAATAAAGATGCTCAAAGTGAAATATTTCAAGCACCCTGATATAGCATGTCATTTGTATGATATGTTCCTTACAGCGTATGGAAAGATTCCATGGAATGATGAGGTTCCAGTTTATTTTGAAAAATTGTTTTAAGCATAACATTTTTGGGTATGAAACCCGATTATAATGACCTTCCATCCAAATATTACAGTACTGGGAAAGGTCGGTTATATAATCGTAAAGGAAGATTACGTGATATTGAATTTCCTCCCCCTCAACCACCTTTGGTATTCCAACCTCCTCATCTGGTAACTTTGCGGTCATAGATGGATGCCACTTCTCAAATTAGTCGAGAAGGAAGGGATGCCATTATAGACAACATACAGAGTGCATTGACTAGAATTGATATCGGTCTAAATCAGCAAAGAGCACGAGCTAATGAACGTGCTAATTTTGTATATAAAACAGATGAGGAGATAGATAATATGAATATTAAGGATCTTAAAGCATATGCAAAAGCTTGTCGTAATGGTTGGCAAGACCTAATTATTCACGAAGAAGAGGATGTGGGATCGAAATGTGTTAATGGTCAGGGTTGATATTTTCATGTAATTTGTAATGTATAGATGTTAATGTTGATTCACATACATTTTGTTATTTTTTTAGATATAATCTAACATTAATGTATCATATGTTCACCATTTGCAGTTAACTCATTTTTTAAACGAAAATTTTGATAATGTCATGGTTCCAGGTTCAGGTTCCAATGAAGATATTTTGAGAGATGTTAGTTTTTTTGAAAATTTCATGTTGATACAATCATTATTCTACTTTTATTATATCGATATATTGTGATCTAACATATTTTTGAAAGAAATAATTATGTATATATAATTAAATGTTAACAAACTCTGATTTTGACTGATGTTTTAGACATAGTGCCACCCTCTTCCTCCCTATTAGAAGATGTTCCACAAGTATTGAATATTTCACTTATCTTTTTTAATAAATTAAAGTGCAAGTTTCATTAAAAAATGATTTATAGATTTATCTTATAATTTTAAAATTTTGGAATTTTAGGTCTAGGGAGATGATTTCCATTGTCTAGGGACTTTAGTGATGGAGTCGAAAATGGGGATAGGATCATCTAAACAATTTGAAAAAGTCATGTAACGATTTTTTAATATTGTGAGTTTATGCATTTTCATACATGCAATTTAAAATTTCTAATATATACATGTACATGTATTGTACAGGGCATCCAGGAGGGCACAATGCAAGACGAACACCAAAAGGGCACAATGGAGGGCGAACACCATGAGGTATTGCATGGAATTTGAATTTTTTTATAATTTTGTTTTGATGATCTTACATTCTCATTTAATTTTAAAACATTAAAATTTAATTTTAAAGTACATAATCTTATGTATATATGCAATTACACATGTTGTGCAGGGCACCCATGATTCAGAGGAGAGCATGAGGAGGTTGATAGATCGTATATTTGAGCGAGATTGTCTAAATTGATGCAACTTTTTATTTGACAATTTTTTAATGTTATATTTACTTTTATCATGATATAAATTTTGGAGATATTTAAAGTAAAACTCTTTATTGTGAATTGAAGCGTCTTATTATTTGACAACTTTTTATTATATATTTTAAAATTTTGGACATATTTTAAATGTTGAAATCTTTATTACGATTTAATACATGTTAATTTTTTATTTTATGTACATTTTGCATGGTACAATTTTCATGATGTATGGTTTGATGCTTAAAACTTGGTTTTACATGTTGAAGTTCATGAATATGTAATGCAAAGAAAGCAAATTTTCATTTAATTGGTACAATTTTCATTCAATCATTCCTATAACTATAATGTTAGTAGATGATTCTTAGGTTTTGTTTAAAGTTGTTTTGTCTTGGCTTATTTAAAATGAATCTATTAAAATTGCAAATTACAAAATGTGGTCTACATTTTGTATTTGAATGAATCAAGTATAATTCGATGTAGATGTCTAAAACAATGATAACTTACAATTGCATTATAAAATACAAGACCCAATGAGTATCGCTTTCACATCATCACATTCTTAAGAATGCACAACTTAAGAGTGCACAAAAAGAAATGTTGGCAATGTACTTGAAATCTAAGTTCTCAAATATGAATCCAATTAGAAGAAATTGTTGGGCATTTCAATTAAAAAATTCTAATGAAATGCCATCTTCAATGCTCCATTCATGGTAAACTTTTGACATTCTCCATTTTTTAGCTTTCAATTGTTTTTTGGATTGAACTTCTATCAATTTTATGTGCGCTGCACACACCAGGTGAGAGTATTGACAACTTATGACATCGTGTTGACAGTCTTGAAAGTAAACATTACTCTCAGTTTGGTGAGTTTCTTGGAAAAAATAACCTTTCAGTATAATAGACCATCTTTCGTATATAAAATTGTTATCACCATAGTCTTCCAATAACTTCATCTTTCCTTCAGTGCACTACATCAAACAATAGTTGACATTTTATATGTTGTTAGTGGGTGCAATTACAGTAAAAACACCTCTTGCACAATAAAATAAGTGTAAATTCAGATAATAATTTACATGAAATTAACTTTATCAATATGGACATGATTTTATTATCTATTTCTAGAGCTCTATATTTTAACTATTATCTAGATACTTAAACACATTGATTTAAAAAAAATAAAACATATATATGTGTGTGTGTGTATTGAAATCAATTGAAATGATACCTTCTCTAACAAGATCAGAAACTTGATCACCTTCAGATGATACTATAGTCTCCTCTGATTCCATCTCTTCGAAGATTGCAACTAACATTTTCCCCTTTGTATTTAGTTTTGTATGTTGCCAACATTTTACATACATATTGTTTTCACAAACATCATTGGATTCTATGTCCTCTATGCAAACAGGACAAAAATAAGAATAATTTATTTTATCAAATGCAAACACATTTCTGTAATCCTTTGTTTTAATTTGAATGAAAATTTTGAGTCCCTTTTACTATTTCAGCTTCATATTTAATTGATCTATCTACATCTTCGACTCCAATATGCCAAAATAACCTATAGTAAATTTAACTATTTTATTTAAAACACAATTTATATATGTTGAAGATAATCATTGCCATGTTGTTTAAACTATATAATTTATAAATGTTTAAAATTATAAAAATTATCATATATTAAAAATATATACAAGTTAATTTGTACATATATGTACATACCTTCATACCTCCCTTGATGGGTTAGTCTAATAGCTTAGTGAAACATCACACCACTAAACAACTTGTTCAGCTGAGACAAGTCTATCTACGGAGTGGTCCATTTGATATCTTCAAAGTGCTTGTTTTATACATGCCCCTACACCATCATGTTCTACTTTTCCATGATCATTCTCAAAGAAATTCCAACGATGTTTAATACATAGAAAGAAAAAATTTACTGGTAATTGTTAATAAGGTTATAATTTATATATGTTATACCCTCTAAGAAAATATAGAATAACATAAATATGGTGATATTTAATGTAAATCTTTTGGGCATTTTTTCACCCTAAAAAATTCTATGTCATTTTCTATCTGCATCCCTCATTTACTCATGGCTCAATTCTAAATAATATTCAAAACCAAACACCAACTTAATATACCCCATAAGTTTTGTTCATGTTATTGATTACAATTGTAAATTGCAAAATCCCCTACGATATTTGAAAATTTTAGAGATCATCACATTGGTAGCATCTCTATATCAAAAAGTTGTCCCACAACATAACATCACGATAAAGAAAACATTCTTGGAGTAAAACATGTATGTCCATCTTCACCAAAACACTTTTCTCTTCATTTAAGGAACTTACCTAATATTCTATGGCCAAATATAATGGTTGCAAATATTTTAGAATTTTAAATTTATGAACCACACGGTCTATGGTAGCGTGGAATGTGGAGAGCCCTGTAACACGCTCCTCCCACATCTACCCAAGTAATTGTCCAATCGGGGTAAACATATGACGAGAGGCTAATATGATCTAATTCAACTCCCCATGTACAGTTAGGGAAGTGGAACTAACACAACACGACCAATTTAACCTTCTACACATGCAACAGAACCCCTAGGAGCCATCCAACCCTTCTAGGTGACCAACCATTGAGACAACCTAACATTCTCATGCATTAAAGCCTCAGTAAATCCCTTGACATGGGAATTCAAGCCACTAGGACCCTGTAGTCACACTGACAACAAAGCATGCATGCGACTAAGGACTTTTCCTGGTATTTTTGTGCCAACGAATCCAGATTATGTGCCGCCTTTTCAGGGCCAGGACTCAAGCCACTGCCCAACACTACATGAAACTTCCAGAAATGAAAAGTAACATCAAAACAATGATACATATGCAAATACTTGAACAAGGACTTAACTGAACCCCTACTAGCCATGACAAGAATTTCATTAAACATGTCACAATTATGCATTCTACAAGTTTAAATAACATATTTGAGCATAGAGGTCTTATACTTATATGAGAATCGTAAAGAAGAATTGGTGCCTTATCACATTAGTTGCATTTTCATCTATTAGGTCATATATTGATTGCTCATTCATTTACAAATCAAAACATGATGACAACCATACATTGTCATTTTCATAAAACATATTCATAACAATCATATAAACAACAGAAATAATGAGGATACCATAGCCATATATGCCACAAATGAGCCAATACATTCATATAAAATGCTAAGGAAAGGAACTCTTATTGATGAATGCAAAAGCCAACCTGATATGGGACTACCAAATTCCACCCGAACATATATTGGTTGAACAAAATATCCCTTTAGCCAATCACCCCCATGCCATATTCCAAGCATGAATGTGGGACTCATAATCGAAAGAAGAACCGAATGAGCATGGATGCCACTATATTTCTCAACCTACACTGTGAGGAATTTTACTTCCATTTCTTCCCTAGGCTTTACCGCAATCCACAGTCCAATTTATGGGTCACTAGGCCATGTTCGAGACACCACCCTACAAGCTTTATTATATATCTCTCCATTCACCAGCAAGGATTCATAGGCCTTATCAAGGTCAACCACCTCTAGGATTTACCATATATCCCTCCATTCACTGGTCAAGGATTCTTAGGCCCAATGAGGCACACAATACATGGATCTACCATAACCCACATCCTATTTCAAGGGTTACTAGGCCAGTGTCTTGACCGCAACCCACAGTCTAGTTGAGGGATCTCTAGGCCACGTGTTTTTCCTTTCAGAGATCCACCTCACCCAGCTTCAAATCTATCCCGAAATCTAGCTCCACCAAAACATGAGAACCCATCACCTCAAGGCTATCTATAAATGGAAAGGAAAGGCTGAAGAACATTGTCACACCTAGCAAAATCCATGCCAATGACAACAAGAGAGCCAAGAACACACATGCATAAGCATGCATGCCAAATATAACAAGGAAATCACACATGCAAATCGATACATTCAAGTAAACCCAATGTAGTTTCTTCATCCTACTCTTCCTTGTTTGATCTTTGCTTCCTCTTTGCCTTATTTTCTCCCCTTGATCCAATGTTGAAGTGCTCCAAGAAAATCTAAGTGTCCAAGAGTGTGAGAGAGAGAGAATAGAGAGAGAGCTCCAAAAATGAACTAACAAAAAGTTGAACTGATGCTTAGAAGCCTTTTTATTAATGCGGCCTCTATTTTCTTCATTTTCCATTATTTTCCTTCATTTTCCTCCTCACATGCAACATGTGACCTTTCACCTTCCTTCTCTCCTAATTTCCATTATTTTCATAAATAAATTGCAAAAAATGCCATTTTGCCTTTCCAAGTCCCTTTCCATTGCCTTTGCCAATTTCCTTAGCCATAATAACTAAAATGAACACACACACTATGATTTTTTTCCAACATTCATCTTGGAATAAGTGTCCCATAATCATGGTTATTATTTTTCCTATATTAACTTTTATTACATGGAATTTTCACCAGGGTTATTACAAAACCCTCCATCTTGGGGGAGCATTGTCCTCAATGTTCAATGACACCTATAACCAGCAAGACTTATGAAAGAAAAACATACTACCCATGGAGATTTATAACTTAGCTCGTTGCAATATTTTTAACGACCAACCTACTGAGAAGCAAACGAACATGACAACATAATAACATGACAACCATATTGCTTATTGGAGCTTTATAACACATATCATGGTGGTATTTACATCCATATATATATGTACATATACAAAAAATCATACCAAAACATATATCAAGGACATTCGCTCAACCAATGAATAGAGAAGGATACATAGCCTGCATCTGATCTGCCATCTCCCATGTAGGTCCATCGGGCCCAAAGTGTTTAAATTTCACTTTAACCTTCTCAGTTATAGAGAATGAGCACCTTTCTATGCAATATACATTGAGGTTCCCATCGGAATTCTCCATTTGGCTCGAACTGCAATACAGACTAGTCAATCACATGACCAACATCTTTAACATACTTCTTAAACAATGGCACATGGTGTTATCATCTACAATTTCATAGGTTGAGGAGGAGATCAAAAGAGGTAACCTCGAACCACTTTTAGTTCAGTAGCTAGCCCTACTGAACCAGAGAGGGATCTCTCAAAGGATTTGTCAATGACTAACTGTAAAGAAAAAGGCTTAAGGCTAGATATTCAAGTTTTTTTTTTAGTATTTGTGAATTTAGGTTTTTTGTTTGCTGGACTAGGTTTTAGAGTAGGTAATTAGGTCTAGGCTTCAAGTATGCAAAGATAAGTATAGATAGGAGCTAGATATTAGTGTGTTATGGTGCAATTGGAGTGCTTGTCAATGTAGTATAGATTTGTGAGCTTAAAAGAAACTAATGAGCATGTGAAAGCATGAATTCATAGGAAGAAGATAAAGCATGTAAAGAGAGATTATTTGTATATTAGAAAATGATAGAAAGAGTAAATAAACATTGTAGACTCACTAAAGTAGAGTTCCTGAAATATAGCTGCAACTACTCATGTATTAGCCGAAGAGAACATAAACATACAAGCCTTCTCCACAAAATTTCAGCCCCTCTCTGAATGATAAATGATACATATAGACTCAATTGAACCACTTCCCCACCTTCAGGAATCAAATTCCTAGGTGGTGGAATTGTTTCCAAGATTTTCTCAACCAACAAGTGAGAGTGAGAAGGTTAAATACAAACACTTCTTATAGACTTTGTTTTGGATTTTTCTTCCTTAATGAGGCCTAATAAACCATAAAAACAACCTATCATGTCTATTTATTCATTATTACATCATCTAACCTTGAACTAACTTCAATTACATCAAGATTTTTGACTTTGACCAAGTCAAACTGAAAACTAGAAAATTTACATAGTGAAATTTAAATGAAAAACACAGAAATTTGCAGAAGCATAGTGCCGAAATTGAGCCCAATTTAAGGTGCCTTCCTAAGGTCCAAATGAATATCTGAAAGCATGGTAAACTATATCTTCAAGTCTACTTTCCAGAAAACCTTGAATTTTTGCAAATGACCCATGGGAAGAACTTCAAAAATTCATTCTCCTAAGGTTTCTCCATAAGCGCAGTGCCTGTCAAAAACAGGGGCAGAACGCTGATATTTGACCCCTTTTTCTCCCTTTTCTAAAAATTTAGGCCCTCTCTAAGAAATCTGATGAAATGGGTTTTTAGAGGATGCCATGAGATTTCCAAAAATAGAAACCATTGTCATTTGGATGCCTCAGGAAAAAGCGTTGCGCTTTTGTGACTAGCCCAATTTCTGAATTTGGCACCAACATTCTCAAAAAACCAAAAATGCTCAGAAAACCTTAAAAATTGTTCATGAAGTGAAAAATGAGGTAATCCATGCCCTCATGGATGCTTTAGAAATCATCTCCTAGTTATATCTCTCATTTTTTACCTTTAGCGTTGCCTTTAGCTTGTCTTTCAACTACTTAAGCTTGATGTTGTAAATCATATTTCTCGTCTGATAATGATAGGCCATGTGTCTCAATAGCTGATTATCCCTTTTGGATTTGTTAAGAAGCTATTCTAATTGTTCATTGACCTTACTTAGCCAATACTCTCTATTCTCATTGATCTCCAAGGCAATTTTGTCTTCCATGTCTAAGTATCCATCTAGCAGATTATGTTATTTCTCCTCCTTCAATGCCCTTTTGAGTCCCTTGGTCCTTGGCCTCTTTTTCTTGCCTTGTTTTTCAGTTTCCTCAGGTTCACTAGGCTCCAAAACCGCTTGTTCATTACCTACTTTCTGCAACAATTTAGTTTTCTCTTTCTCCATGATGAGTTGTCTAGCTTTGAGCTGACTTTTTTCTTGTTCAAGGAATGAGACAACAAACCTTGCTCTTGCCATGTTTTCCATGAGTTCTCTGATATGACAATATTTCTCTTTGATGATCTGCTACATGTTTGAAGGCTCATTTGTTGTCTGCAATTCCACCAACTCAAATTCATGCTCAATCAAGTCTTTATCTTACACCTATGATCCATGTTTTGTCGATGTAGAAGGCTTGGCCCCTATCTCAAGATGAGAAGTGTTATCACTTAGGTTGTCCCCGAAGGTTGGAGGAAAGGGATACGGCCGAGGTAACCACAAACCAACTTTGGATTACAGGTTCTAGTCCACCTGCAATCAGAGAGGGCTCTCTCTTTCTGATTTAGCTTTGTTTGAAAATCGTTTTAGGCTAGGTATTGAGTTTAAAGGGTTTTTGTTTATTTTGGTGGGAATATTGATGTTTTCAAGTTGAGAGGCAAAACATAGTCTGAGGGTTTCAAACCATTGGGCGTGGAGTCAAGGAGGAGGACTGCTGGTGCGTTTTCTTGGTCACAAGGGAGAAAAATGGAGCAAGACAGCTGCAAGTGAAACAATGTTTCAGTTTCAAAGGATGGAGAGAACGCTAAGGGACGAGAGGCAATTAAGAATCTCTCAATCAGATTAGCAAAGGAACAAGGAATGAACTGTATCTAGGGGCAGTAAAGAATCCCTAGATAACTGTCAACGCAGGTGAATTGGGGTAAACATGAGCCAGAGGGAATTCATATTCATTTCCAATTCAGTCAGATGAAAACATAAAGAAACAGCAGAAATTGAGCATAGAGTGCTGTAAACAAATTCTAATGCTATTCTTTCTTTTTGCTATTTAGATGGTGGTAAACAATAAAACATAGGTAAGATGCACTTATTGTTTCAGGCTGCAGCACAAGAATTCCATCATTCGGTTTCCAGAAATTATTAACAACACATCAGAAGGTCTATTCTCCAAGCTTTCAACAATCTTTGATTACAGAAAATATCTCAGGTATACAGTGCGAGTCTCTAGTGAAAATTTCCAATCGACCAACCCTTGAAACAATGTAGAGGGCGGTATATATAGGAAAACTCTACAAAATTGTTTATTTACAGTTTGACCTAATCAGGCCTGAAAGAATATGATTATTTTAACCTAATCCTATCCAAAAATAAATGCAATGAAATATCTTGGGCTACGCTGAGGGCCGCCGTATCAAAAATGAATAAATGTGTTGTCCTCGGTGGCTTGGTGCAGTGCTCCTACAGTAACTGTGTATGGGTCTCTGATCATTGTAGTTTGGAGGCCTTTAATGCTTTAACTATGATTCGAGAGCCAGGATGGGCTTTCACCGCCTGATTTGACTTTGTCGGCAGCCATTCAATTTTAACCTGCATTAGGAACTGATGGTTTCCTTTTAAAAGATTCAACTGATACACTTTGTTGTTTCCTCTCTCCTCTGATACTCTTTGACGAATGAATTGGGCTGCTTCTTTGATGTGTTGTGCGTTAAATCAAATTTAATGGCCGTTGTTCGGCCCTCAGTCTTCTTCAGAACTATCCTTTGCTCCTTTCTGAATGCTTTGCGAAGAAAAACGGGTCATTCTGTGCCTTTCGGGCTTGCTGGGTGCTGCACGATGAGGGGCTTTCCATTTTGGACCATTTTACCCAGCGAGGCACAAATCGCGCATCAAAAACTGCCTCAGAAACTAATTCCGGGGCTCCAGAGTCGTGATTTCGCCCTTCGCGCCAAAATTTTTTGATGACATCAGCATGACGTAAGCCGGTGGGACCAGTACGGTGGATGACATGGTGGGTGACATCAGCATGTATGGTGATGACGTGGCAGGGACACGATGGAAGGAGGCCGACGCAAGCATGTGACATGGCAAGGGTGACTTGGCAGTCGTCAGGGGAGGAGGGACATGCGGTTTATGGTTTCATCGGACCGCCCTTTGTACGGGGGCGGTAATGGTTAGAGCAGTCCCGATGCAATCGCGGGTGGACACGCGTCTTCTTGTACGGTAGAAAACCACCAGGCTATCGGGCGCTAACGGTCGGGCGATGGGACGGCTCCGAAATCTCCGAGAGCCGTTGGATCTGGAGGGGCAGATCGGAGGGCTGACGGGGCGCGGAACTAGCAGCGGGATAATGGATGGGCGCGCGGGATATACGAATCTTCATAAAGCGCGGCGGGGGGGGGGGGGGGGGGGGGGGTGTTTAGACTTAGGGAAAATGGGTTTTAGGGGTTACAAATGAGCGCTGTAAATATTTTATGCACAAACATTAGGATAAGGGTGCAAAAGTGGGTTTTGCAGGGTTAAAGGGAAAAGGTTGTTAGTCTGACCAGATGTCAAACTAACTCCTGGACATGGATGGGCTAATAACAGCCCCAGATGGACTGTTATTCCCCAGACTTAGTGAATATGGCTATAATGCGAGGGAATAGGGAATATGTACATAGGGGAAATATTTACATAATTTTAGTAGGGGAAGGAGAAAAACAGTTAGGGAGCTAGATAATAGAGTCAATAGTAAATATGAAAATGATAAGAAAGCGCTTAGGTGGGAGACCTTAGGCTATTAGTGGGGGGATAGAATTTGTGAAGGAAGAAATGAAATCCTTGAGTGAAGCAGATCTTCACCAAGGCAAATGATATGGAGAATAATGAAACTAAGAGGTTCAAGCAAATCTTGACCTCTTTGGGGAAGTTAGTAAGTGATTTGGGGAGAATGAGGAGAAGGGGGAGTTAGTGATATCTAGCTTGAGCTCCTTCAAATGAAAACTGCCTGATAACTGTGATCTTAAAATATATAACACTTTGAAACACAAAACTGATCATAAATCATTATTCTGCAACCACACAGCTACCTACCCAGCCTACTTTCCTAACATTTTTTCTTCTGTTTTGGTGGGTGCACTTAGACTTGCAAACCCAGCTTTACAATTTTTCTTTTTTCTGTTTTCCTATCTAAATCTACACTTATTTCTACCAAGGGCCCAGATTAAGCAGTTGGGTCCCTTTGATTCTCTACCTATCTACAAATCTGCCAAGATTAAACTGTTTGGACAGATATTATTCTCTATATTCTAAAACAAGAAATTGAAACCTAGGGAGACCAAGATTATACTATTTGGACCTCCCTTGAATGAAAATTCTTCAAGAATGGAACAACTCTTCAAAATTGGAACATAGCAGTGGCATTTGGATTAACACAGTCTCATGGCTTCTTCTAGAAATATGGAACACTGCAGCCTGCAAAGTATGACATATTTGGCCTGTAAAAATGTCAATCATGAAAGATGAACACATGTTGCAACAGGAGGCTAACAGTGGCTCCACTTGGGGATGGCTTTTCCTTGTGAAAAGCCAAGAACAACAGGTCAGACTGCCTTGATCTTCTGTGGTTGCTGTAGACTGAAACTTCTTTATACTGGCGATTAAAAATGTAAAACTTTGAAATATGAACAGTTCCTCTCCTCAACTAGAATACTCATGAACTGTGAAGCATCGCCTGCTTTCTTCTGCGTGCTTGATCTTATGTACAATGCTGCTGGAGCATGCCCTTTTAAAACATGGATCAAAAACTGATGTATTTGCCTTATTTTTGCTTCGAGCAATGGTGCTGATATGAACTAAAAATACTGCTCTGTTTGATACCTCTGGTTGAGAACTGGAAGTAGCACTCATTTTCTAATATTGATGCAATGACAGAGATCTGAAAAGGAGAAATTGCTTTGTCTGTGTCTTCACAAGATTAACTGTTGATCCTTTAACAATCGGCTTGCTTATCTAAAAATAAAAATAGAGTGCTGATATATACAAATATTAGTGTACAAAAATATATACAACGCTTGCATGGTGTTCCTTTTTACAATGGATCGTGGTAATGTTTCAACATGCAGCCATTCACAGGGCCTTCTTTAGCAGTGTTGTCTTCTATAGATTTGAGAAAATATGTGTTATTTCCCTGAACAACAGAAATAACGAATGGCCCTTTCCATAGGAAATCAAACTTTGCATGTTTACCCTTGTCTTCTCTTCGTGAATCCCACCTTAGAACTTTGTCACCCATGCTGAAATCCTCAGCCTTAGCCCTCTTATCAAACATCTTTTTGAGCTTTTCTTGCAGAATTTGAGCTCTGTCATAAACTTGTTCTCTGGTTTGCTGAAGATGAATGGTCTGATTAATTCTTCTTTGAATGTCATTTGGTTTAGCCTGAATTTCCTGTAACAGTTTGATAGTAGGAATGCCCAGGGATGAAGGAAATTTGGCCTCCATGCCATATACTAGTTCATAAGGGCTCATCCCAATGGATTTCTTTGTGGAGAGTCGGTCAGCCCATAGGGCATTTACCAGCTTTTTGTGCCAGTTCTTCTTATTTTCTTCCAGCACCTTCTTTATGATGTTCATGAGGCTCTTCTTAGATGATTCAGCCAAGCCATTACCTTGAGGGTAATAGGCTGTAGAGTGGCCCAGGGTGATATGAAACTTATGGCAAAAACTGATCATCTTTTTGGACTTAAAGGCAGCGACATTGTCAGTGATGATTTTTTCGGGGCAGCCAAATCTAGAAAGGATATTGCACTCAAGGAATTAGATAATGACGGTGTCATTGGCCTGCCTACAGGGAATGGCTTCAACCCATTTAGTGAAATAATCGGTGGCTGTTAGGATCCATTTGTGCTGGCCTGAGGAAGAGGGATGGATTTCTCCAATGAAGTCAAGACCCCATTGTTGAAAAGGTTTTTCTGTTGAGATGGGTTTCAGGGGCAAGGGTAACAGCTTTCTCTTGCCCTCAAAAATTTGGCATTTGTGACATGACATGGAAAACTTCTTTACATCTGCAAAAAGAAAGGGCCAATAGAAACCAACCCTTAAAATTTTATCAGTTGTGGACTTCCAGTACAGATGTCCTCCACAATCACCTGCATGGAATTATTTCATGACATTGTTAGTTTCATTCATGGTTAAACAATTTAGCAATATACCTTCATGATTTCTCCAAAATAATGCACCATCTATAACACAAAATTTCAAAGCCTTCATTTTTAAAAATCTTTTCTTGGTCCTGGACAATCCTGGGGGAGCACACAGGTTTAATAATACAAAGCAAATATTAGTGTACTAGGGGCATTGTAGAAAGATGTCACTGATCTGTGGAGTCGCCAGCTCCTGTTCATTGTCCAATTGGTTAATGTCTAAGGCTTGAAAGTTTGTTTCGGACATCCGTTTAGCTAAACCTTATCCCTTTATGAGCTTGGTTGGTTTTATTTCTATGGCATATTCAAGGATGCTTACAATCCACTTGCCTCTTTTGCCTTCCAATCCCTCTTGGGTCAATATGTCTTTTACAGCAGCGTGTGGGACATAGGCAATCACGTGTGAATATAAAATATAGATTCTGAATTCCTTTATGGCCTTTACCAGCGCATAGGCCTATTTTTCCATGATTGGGTATTTCAAAGGGGCGTCTCTTAAGGCTCGGCTGAAAAAGGCGATTGGCTTTTCAGCGCCTTGTTCATCCTTTTGCAGTAGGATAGCGGCTATTGTGTGTTCAGATGCAAATGAAAATATGATAAAATCCTTGTCAAACTGTGGACTGGTGAGGACAGGGGTTTGAGTTAATGCAGATTTGATACTCTCAAAAGCTTGCTTGGTTTCAAGAGACCATTTTACCTTGGCATCCTTCTTCAACATATTGCTTAACAGTCATATCAGCTCAGCTAGATTTGGAATAAATCTTCTTAAGAAGTTGATTTTCCCAAGGAATGCTTGTAGCTCTTTTATGTTTCTCGGATATGGGATTTGGAGGATGGCTTGGATTCTTTCGGGATCAATTCTAATCCCATCCTTTGATATGATGTGGCCAAGTAACTTTCCTTCTTCAAGGCCAAAGAGAGACTTTTTGGGATTCAAGGAAATACCATATTTCCTGCATGTCATGAAAATTTGCCTAAGATGCTTGAGGTGTTCTTCATCAGATTTAGAAAAGGGGGTTAGATAATCAAGTTAAATGACTAGGAAGTCGTGTATTTCTTTAGCAAACGCAATATCCATTGCTCGCTGAAATGTGGCACCAGCATTTTTAAGACCGAATGGCATCTTTACATACTTAAATGTTCCCCACGATGTGGTAAAGGCAGTTTTGTCTTGGTCGTCCGGGTGAACAAGTATTTCGTTGAAACCTAAAAAGCCATCTAGCAGGGAAATTCTAGATGACCCCACTACCCTTTGTAGGATGTGGTCCATTTTGGGAAAAGGATAGTGGTCCTTTAAGGAGACTTGGTTTAAATTTCTGAGATCTACACAAAGTCTAATTTCGCCTGTCTTTTTTCTTGTAGGAACAAGATTGGACACCCATTCAGAAAATTTGATGGCTGCGATTATGCCTGCTTCAAACATCCTCTTTACTTCCTTCTCAATCGGAGGAAGAAGCATGGGGTTAATTCTTCTAAGTTTCTGTTTGAAGGGTTTCTGATTTGGTTTTAAGGGAATTGTGTGTTGGATCACTGAGGTGTCATAGGATTTCAAGTCCTCATAGCTCCAAGCAAATACATCTTGGAATTCTTTGAATAAGTCAATGTACTTGGGCTTTTGATCAGGTGGAAAATTTTTAGACAATTTGATCATTTTTGGATTCTCTGCTGTCCCAATATTGTGTTCTTCTATGTCAGTGTTTATGGGCTGCAATTTTGGTTTTCTGGGAACATCATTGGCGTCAAACATATCTTCTAGTGGGGTGAGGCCAGCAGGCAAAAAGTTATCCTTCAGGTCAATGACCTCAGCCTCTGTTTTGTCTATTTCTTCCGAGTGCATTTGTTTCAGCTGTTCTATGTTTGCATTGTCAAAAACAGTTGGTTTCAAGATCTGTTTGGCTGTTGTCGCTGTTACAGCTTGCTGATTTTCCTGTTGTTTTTCAATTGTTTTCTATTCTGAATCTGTCATAACATCCATGTCAATGTTAATACTTGAAAATTCATGCTCAAGGGTAAGGAAATTATTAATTTGGGCATCATTTTCGAACACTTGCCAATCTTTAATGTTATTTGGGACAGCGGGCCTATGTTTTATTTCAGCTATGAAGTGATGGTTTGGGTCAAAAGGAAGCTTACATGTATTTGCAAAAGTGGTCAGGCTGTGTGCATGAATGTTATGATTTCTTGAAATCTTGTCAAGCTTGAATTTAGTGAATGCATTGAGTATATTAGTGGCAGCAGTCCTATAGGCTCTCATTCTATTGTCATTGGTAACAAAATTGCCTTTCATCTGTTGTATAATTAAATCAGAATCACCTAGGATAGACACTTTCGCAGCTCCTAGAGATTTGAGGAGTTTAAGGCCTAAAAGCAGGGCCTCATACTCTGCCATGTTATTTGTTCATTTGAAATTTAATCTATAGGCATGTCCTTCTGCATGGGTGTCATGTGTGTTATGAATCCAGACACCTGCCCCTGCTCCTAACTTGTTAATAGAGCCATCAAACTCTAGATACCAAGTGATTTCTTGCTTGTGGTTAGTACTAAAAGTTTGAGCTAAGTTAGGATCGGGAAGATTTGAAATTTCTGTTTGGGAAGGTTCTTCTAGCATGTTGGTCGCATTAACTGTTGTGACAGTCTCTTGTGTAGGTGCAACCGATTCTTTATTGATGTGTGTTTGTTGTTCTAGAGCGAATGGCTCATCATCAGTTGGAGAATTTGTGTCATCATTAAACAAAACAAAGGAATCCATGTCAGAATGGATTGAGTAAATGGGAAAATTTTCAGGCTTACTCTCACTACTTACCACATATTTCATCAGCGTTTCTATGTACAGTCTCTTTGGTTGACCAAAGACAGAAATGGTGGCATAGGAAAGGTCTAGTTGAAGGGATCCTTGGAGCTTTGCTCCCCATGATCTTGATAGGAGCATACCGTACTTTGGTGGGATGTCAACCACCACCACATCCATGAGGATGGTCTTGTTGGGATATTGAACTAAGGAGACACACAAGTCTTTGATGAGGCCTAAGCATTTGACTTGACTTGAGTCAAATGAGTATAAATCTTTGTAGGTTCTTGTAATATCTACGTTCAGCTTTTCCATAACTGCTTTGGGCATCAGATTGTGCGATGCCCCTGAGTCAAACATAGCATTGTGCAAGACTTTGTCATGTATATGCAAACTGATATAAAATGGTGGAACAGGTCCATGTGTTGATTTTCCATTAACTTCTGGGCCAAATAGCAGTTCATGGGAATCATCCAAAACATTTACATCATCCTTATTTTCTGGGATTTGGAGTGATCTTTGAATCTGTTGCCTATACACATCATGTTTGGCAAGTTCTAAGAGAGGAACAGATATCTTCAATTTAGCTACTTCAGCTTCTAAGTTAAATGGCCTTTCCAATGGAGTCTTGGCGTTGATAATGGCAGTTTTTTCTTTTTCATTCGAATTATCAGCTATTTTCTCTTGTTTATCAGTGTTGTGAGGATTGACTGCTTGCGGTTGTACAGTTTCATGAGAATTCTTTGGCACGCTGTCCGAGTTTTCTCTTGAGGAAAATGGTGGCAAAGGCTGATCAACAAAAGGTTGCGTGTCTGTTATGTCTTCTACAGTCACTTGATGTGGGTTTTGGATAGTCGTATCAACTGGTTCTGTTATGACAGCTTTGTTTTTAATCTTGTTGGGTTGTTTGCCTTCCTTTGTCTTGCTAGGCTCAGTAATGTCAATGGTCCTAGTTCTTAGCTTATATTGTTTGTGTACCTCATACACAGCAGTATCATACCCTTGTTTGAAATCAAAGGACTCACCAGTTTTAGTGTGAAACTGATCGCAGTCATGCTCATTTTGGTCTTCTTGGGACAGGAAAGTTTGATGCTCACCCTTTAGATCCATCAAATTCATGTGAGTGTCATCTGTTTGCTCATTGGATGTGGATCCTTCTACATAGTTTTGTTGAAAAGGGGGTCTTATATCCTGGTCTTGGCTAGACCTACCAGCATTTGTGTTCTGTGTTTTCCTAAAATTTGGGTTCCTTATGGTATTAGACTGTTGTCCTTCCCATGATGTTTTTCTCTCAACGCTTTCTACTCTTTCTCCCAGTCTTTGCAGTCCACTGATAATAGCATCAAGCTTTTGGTCAAAGGCTGAAGGTTCTTTCTTAAAGGTGGTTCTTCTTTCCATTCTAGCTCTGTTTCTTTTGGCAATTAAGTTAGCTTCTACAGTGACAGCAACATTTTGCGCGTCTGCAAGGGTTTGAGGAGCTCTTTCTTTTAACTGGTATGCCATATCAGGGTCAAAACCATCAGGAAATTTGTACAAGGCAAGGTCAGGGGGAGGCCTTAAGTTCTGTGGTATTGCATTATAGACATTGTTGAATCTTGCACAGTACTCCAAAACAGTCTCTTAAGGACCTCTTTTAATCGTATCATATTCTACTAGTATGTGCAAGGGGTCTTTCTTTTTCTCCCATCTGTTGGTAAAGGATTGGTAGAGTTCATCAGGAGTGGTTATGGAATTTGCAGCAAGTGATCCGAACCAAGTTCTCACATCACCTGTTAGACTCTGAACAAAAATTCTCATTCTCACGCTATCATCATCTATTTCGTAGTTTTCAAAATAGTCTTGCATCTTTTTGGTGTGCTGAATGGCTGTGAAAGGACTGGTGGAATCAAAATATGTGATTTTAGATTGGTAATCTTGAGGTAAAGCCCTAGCATTGGCAGGCAGTTGCAGGGGTGCATATCTATTAGCCATATTGGCAGGGATAAATGGAACGACAAGAATAACTGGGATAACAGGGATAATAGGGGTAACTGGAACAGCAGTAGTAGTTGTAGTAGTAGTGGTAGTATGTGCAGTGGATGGAGGTGTGGAAGGAGTGCTATGAGAGGTGGATGATGAACTAGGGGAAACAGGGGTTGAACGAAATAAAACTTTTACAGGGGTTGGAACACAGCTTGGGTGAACTGTTTCAGGAGTATTATCAGTAAAATCTTCCTGTTTTTCTCGCTTCCTAAGAATCTTTGGGATTAAGTTCGGGTTATCAAAAGCAACTGGGGGATCCGGGTCGGGATTTGACATTGTATATCGCGGATTCTTCTTGGGAGCCAGCTTCCGAATTTGTTTTTGGGTATTTTTATGGCAATATTTTTGTAATTGGCAAGGAACTAACCAGATTTTGGAATGGCTGTGTATAGCTTAAAACTAGCATGAAGATTGACTGAAGTAGCTTTTATCTACTCCTGTTAATGTAAAACAAAAACAGTTTCAAAGGCTTCCTGGCTGACATTCAGGCTTCATCTGTAGTTTTAAGGGATATACAACAATTAGAAAACTACTCCTGTGTATAGCTTAAAACTAGCATTAAGATTGACTGAAGCAGCTTTTATCTACTCCTGTTAATGTAAAACAAAAACAGTTTCAAAGGCTTCCTGGCTGACATTCAGGCTTCATCTGTAGTTTTAAGGGATATACAGCAATTAGAAAATCGATTTGTACAGTGGAGTGGATTTTTACAACCTTCTATGTGAAATTCACTGAGGAAAGTCCCCAGTGGAGCTTTCCAACTTGATCTATGAAACTTTCTGAGGATTAATCCCCAGTGGAGTCGCCATTATGTTATCACTCAGGTTGTCCCCGAAGGTTGGAGGAAATGGATACGGCCGAGGTAACCACAAACCAACTTTGGATTACAGGTTCTAGCCCACCTGCAATCAGAGAGGGCTCTCTCTTTCTTATTTAGCTTTGTTTGAAAATGGTTTTAGGCTAGGTATTGAGTTTAAAGGGTTTTTGTTTATTTTGGTGGGAAGATTGATGTTTTCAAGTTGAGAGACAAAACATAGTCTGAGGGTTTCAAACCATTGGGCGTGGAGTCGAGGAGGAGGACTGTTGGTGTGTTTTCTTGGTCACAAGGAAGAAAAATGGAGCAAGACAGCTGCAAGTGAAACAATGTTTCAGTTTCAAAGGATGGAGAGAACGCTAAGGGACGAGAGGAAATTAAGAATCTCTCAATCAGATTAGAAAAGGAACAAGGAATGAGCTGTATCTAGGGGCAGTAAAGAATCCCTAGATAACTGTCAACACAGGTGAATTGGGGTAAACATGAGCCAGAGGGAATTCATATTCATTTCCAATTCAGTCAGATGAAAACATAAAGAAACAGCAGAAATTGAGCATAGAGTGCTGTAAACAAATTCTAATGCTATTCTTTCTTTCTGCTATTTAGATGGTGGTAAACAATAAAACAGAGGTAAGATGCACTTATTGTTTCAGGCTGCAGCACAAGAATTTCATCATGCGGCTTCCAGAAATTATTAACAACACATCAGAAGGTCTATTCTCCAAGCTTTCAGCAATCTTTGATTACAGAAAATATCTCAGGTATACAGTGCGAGTCTCTAGTGAAAATTTCCAATCGACCAACCCTTGAAACAATGTAGAGGGCGGTATATATAGGAAAACTCTACAAAATTGTTTATTTACAGTTTGACCTAATCAGGCCTGAAAGAATATGATTATTTTAACCTAATCCTATCCAGAAATAAATGCAATGAAATATCTTGGGCTGCGCTGAGGGCCACCGTATCAAAAATGAATAAATGTATTGTCCTCGATGGCTTGGTGCAGTGCTCCTGCAGTAACTGTGTATGGGTCTCTGATCATTGTAGTTTGGTGGCTTTTAATGCTTTAACTGTGATTCGAGAGGCAGGATGGGCTTCCACCGCCTGATTTGACTTTGTCGGCGGCCATTCAATTTTAACCTGCATTGGGAACTGATGGTTTCCTTTTAAAAGATTCAACTGATACACTTTGATGTTTCCTCTCTCCTCTAATACTCTTTGACAAATGAATTTTGTTGCTTCTTTGATGTGTGTAGAGTCGATAATATGCCATTATTATTGTCACTTGTGAACGTTTATTTCACCCATTTCTACCATTATTCATCATGTTATTTATTATAATTTATCATTTAAATCCATTTTATTAATTATTTATGCTCTCATGAATAAATATTATTTATTCTCCTTTATTTCTAATAAATTGATTATTATGCATTATTTTACCAATGATAGTTCTAATAAGTTGGTTGTAACCTTATTTACCATTTTTAGCCTCCAAAGTAACTTCTAGATTGAAGATTTGATTTTTAAATCAGCCAACTCAGAAATTCGCTGGTTTAAGGAGTGACAGTTTTGCGGTTAAGATTCTGAGCAAATGAAGACGAATTTGGAAAATCTGGAACATGGGTTTTGTCCAGAACGGGCCCAATTATCTTCAAAAAAAAACAGTTTGCCCAAATTCGGCTTGTACAGCGAGAAACGCAGGGTTCTTTGAGCACGATTTTCTCAGATTTGCAGTTGCGGCCGCCCTCCAAATCTCAGCTGTAAACCCAAATTCGTCTTGCTTTTGTTGAAGAGATGAGAGGGAATATATTTTCTTGTTGATCATCTGGTTAGAATCAACCCAAATGTATCATGTTGTAATTATCTATGCTCTGATCTTTCTCTATTTAAATGAAACCAAAGATCAGAGGAGGAGGATTTTGCTTTTGTAATTTTACACTCTCGGAATAAACTTTGATCGCTGAGTCTCATTGAGACTTGACTTTGTTATACTTTTGTGGATGCAATTAATATAAAAGACTTGGTGTTCATTCCGTCTCTGCGTCTGGAGTAATCTAAGGCGGTGTACCATCGGCAGCTAAGGGCCCGGCTCCGGAGGACACTTGCCTTTGTATCATACGGTGATTTGTGTGGTTTGCTTATTTCTCTTGTTTCAGTAATCCGATATATCTTTTATATGATAGACTATGCTTTTTAATTAATATCTGAATCTGAATAAGTTCTTTAATTCACGTCTCTGTATTACACAAGCTGAATCTATTCGAATTGCATCCATTTCTACAACAAGATATTGGTATGAATGTTATCATTATTGGATTCATATAAAATAAGTATTTGTGAGGCTTGAAGATAATATCACTTTGTTCAGAAACATAGTCACATCATACATTACTCTCGGATCGCTGCAGTAGTATAGAACGCGTACATACATCGGAGTTTGCTGTTCCATTTGAGTTTGCGGTTCCATTTGATTGCTGTTGTTCCATTTGATTATTGCTGTTCCATTTTACTGCTGCATCATTTATTGCTATCCCATTTCCATTTCGCCATTCCGTTTTACTTTCTGCTGATTTGTTTACTTGCCTTTATTGCTTTGGTGTGAGAGAAGGTCTAAAGCTGTAGTGAGTCAGCAAGCCGCTGTTTAGCTCCCAGATCTTTAGTCCATGCTCTAATTTCCATTCCATTTACTTGCATTTACTGTTTTAGTGTGGGAGGAGGATCAAGGCTGTTGTGAGACACAGCAGACGCTATTATGCTCCCAGATCCATGATCCATACTCTAATTCCTTTTCCTTCATCAATTTCTAGAGGAATGAGTTATTGCTACTATATCCTCGATTGATGGTTGTTTGAATGAATGATTTAGTTTCTTGTTGTTCCAATTAGATTTTGTTTCAAGCATTCATTTACTTTTGGGTTTTAAGCACTATACTGCGAAACATTACTCTTAAGAAAATAGCCGCCTCAGACAGAGTACACTCTTGAAATAAAAAGTCGTCCCTGGGTTGATAATTAATGTGAGGTAATTAGGAGTTCATAAGACACTTTTTTATCGCTCCACATTTTGGCGCCGTTGCCGGGGAGAGTGTAGCCATTTCTAAAGAGTAGTGTGAATCCGATGAGTGTCTGCTAGGGAAGAGTTGGATCTTAAAAACGGAAGGTAAGAACCTGCGTACGGAGCATGTAAAAGCCCTGCTCCCCCGTCCGCTTTCCAGCAGGACTGTTAAAGAACCTAGAGTAGAAATAGATGTTTGAATTTTTGTGTGAATTATTAGGAAAAATAGAATTTTTTTTTTTTAAAATGAATCACATGATTTCACTTAAGTGGTGATGTAAGCACCACCCATTTCACTAACTAATTGACAGGAACATTTGAAGAAGGAGCCTTGAAGAAACACATGAAGAACATCTTCTATTATGGTAAGAAATGGCTCACGTTTCTACTTTTGAATTTCCTATCAAAGATCTAGGAGTGACACAAATGCACATAATTCCCCCATCTTTACCAAATTTTCATGGTTTAGCAAATGAAGATCCACATACATTTATGTTTGAGTTTGAAATACTTTGTAGTGGATATGATTATTGTACAAATGATCAAAGATTGAAAATGTTTCCTCTTACTCTAAAAGGAGCAGCTCTCCGATGGTTCATGAGCCTAGGTGGGAATTGCATCCAATCATGGGAGGACATGAAGAACATATTCTTGAAAAAGTACCAAGACTATTGCAAAGCCAATGAAGATATTTTCTATATGATACAAGGGAAAGATGAAAGTTTGAAGGACTATGTAGATCGATTTCATTATAACCTTCAAAAATCAAAGCATAAGCATTTGGAAAAAGAGATCTTAAAAACACTCCTTCTTAAAGGAATCAAAGATGAATTTTTAGAACTTTTAAATTTGATAGGAAAAGGTGATGTTTTTCAGTTATCATATGATGATGTTTGTGAGTTGTGCATAAGGTATTCAAGAGGAATCTCCAAGGCTGGTAAGAATTCTAGAGAAGTTTGTTCCTTATTTTCTAAATCTGCTACAAGAATAGGAGACATAAGAGCTGAAATCAATGTTTTATTTGAAAATTTTAAAGATGATTTTATTAGCTCTCTAAATGAAAAATTGGATGTTTCGCAGGTTCATAAAAATCAAGAATTGGATGAAGTGTTTTGCCCTCATGACCGAAAGGAGCATCTTATAGATACTCACTCTTCCTTATCTACGATGGAAGTGGCATATCAAAGAGATGAGAAAGCTGCAACAAGGCCTATAGGTATGGTTCAAAACACTTTTTCTCCATTGTCATACTTGCATAATCCATTATGGAATGTTAATGTGTTAGGGCAGCCATGTCAATTTCAATATAACCACCTATCTTGTTTACAAGTTGGGCATGGTTCATCTTATGATGGCATGACTACTCTCCCTCATCTTGTAGCACAAACATATTCTCCATATTTTTCATCAGCTCCTCCACAACATCCTGCTTGCATACCAAATTCATTCACTCAACCCAATCAACCACATCATCACAATGCTCCATTGTTTACACATTTTCCTGCTCAACTAATTCCACACTTTCACCACAATAAACCAGTACAACATGCTTACAATGTTGAACTAGCAAATTTACGCACCCTTCCCACCCATTCTATCTCACATGTGTTATTAGAGAAAACCTACAATGAGATTCAGAATGTTTCAAATGCAAAAATTGTAGAAGCTATGGGAGGAAATGAGGTTTCTTGTAGGATGCATTAACAAGTTATTTTAAAAGACCAAGGACTTCATGATTTGATGGATATGAGAAATCAACAAAGTAACGCATACATTGAAGATTGGTTTCACTCCATCACTTGTTTGCAACATTGCTCCACACTTCAACAATTTTTGACTCCATCTTTTCAAGGGAAGTTGGCTTCTCATACCCTAATTTGTATCAATATGCATTTTTCGAATTTGGGTATGTGCATACATGAGGCCTTATTTCTAACATGGTTCCACTGGAAATACTCTTATACATAAACATAATCAATTCTCAAAGAAGAGTAGGATAGTGAAGAAAATAAAATAAATAACGAAATAAAACAAGCACATTTTTTTATTTTTGTAAAACTAGGGTTTTTGTTGCAACATGCTATGCAAATCAACATCGGTGATAATTTTTTTTATAATTTGTGTATGTAGATGAATCATAATGGAAATAATAAGTTCTACAAACACTCATTTTCATTTTTATCACCAATTTGAAAAAATGCTTGAATTTCATTTTTTTTGGCTTGCGGGCTTGATGAACTTTCTGGAAAAACTGTCGGGACGGTCATGTTTTGAGGGACCAAAAGTGAATATTTTTAAAACCTGTTTCTACCCTAGGTAGCCCTTGATGTCTACTTTCTAACCCAATTTGAATCACTCAATTTGGATTTGAAACGAAAAAGTTAGAACCAAAACATTGACCGGTTATCTAGTGGGCAGCTCAAGAACAGAGTTGGGACAGTCAGTTTTTGGAGGCCTAAATGACAATATTTTTAAAACCTGTTTCAATCCTAAGTAGCCCTTGATGTCTACTTTCCAATCCAATTTGAATCACTCAATTTGGATTTGAAACGAAAAAGTTAGAGCCAAAACATTGACCGGATGTCTAGCGGGCAGCTCAGGAACAGAGTTGGGACAATCAGTTTTTGGAGGCCTAAATGAATGAATTTTTAAAACCTGTTTCTATGGTAGGTTCCCCTATGGATCTAGTTTACAATGCAATTGGAATCACTCATTTTCGATATCGTATGGGGAAGTTATGATCAAAATACTGACTGTCTATCGTAAATCAGCACCATTAAAACTATGTCTTTCCAGCTGTTCCTTAAAGTATTTGACCTATCAATTCTTCTTGTATTCAAAACCTGTTTCTATTGGAGATCAATAAATGAATCTATTTTCATTTCCAATTTGAATCATTCGAATCCGACATCAAACGAAAAAGTTATGCTTGAAATATCAACTGTTGGTCTAAGCTGGGTAATCGAAAATGACTCTATTATGCAGGTTGTTCTAAAAACATTTGACATATCATATGATTGAATTTTTAAACCCTGTTTCTACTGGAGATAAACCTTTGATTTAGCTCTCATTTGGCTTTGGAATCACTCAATTTGGACGAAAAACAAAGAAGTTGTGATTAAAACACTGCTGGTTAGTATGGTCGACCACTGCTCTCCCGCATGTAACAAATAAATTTTACTTTGTTATTTTCTCTATGGATTTGTTATACAGAATAACTACTTGTTGTTTTTTGCATAATTCTTGGATTAAGGGAGCCCGTACACCTCTCTTTCTTCATGATTTAATGCTTTATTGCAGGTAGATACTCGTTTTTTGCAGGTCCTGGGAAAATAAAGAAGGTCAATTTATGGATGAGTGATTTTTCAAAGAAGTTTTTATAAAACAAAGGAATTTTATCCAAATCATTACCCAACGGATTCATAATAGAACAAATGAAGAATTGATTTCAATTTCAAGATTCATGTCTTGTCACTGCTGCCAAAACATTTTTCAAAAAGATCATTTTTTTAATATCATAGCTGTTGTAACTTAATTTACATATTGTTTTTTTAAATAAAATGTTGTTTCTTTTCTAATTTATTTTATATTTTGTGTTTCAGGTGTTGCTTCATTCAAAAGCATCAATGCAGTGAACAGCTAATTCATTCTTTGCGTGTTTGCATTTTATGGTTGTGTATTTTGCTGTTCCTTTTCTAATTTGTGTGCATTTTTGTTGTTCATGCTGTTCCTTTTTTCAAAAGGAACAGCAGTTTGAGTTTTTGCTGTTCCTTTTGAAAAAAGGAACAGCATTTGTGTGCATTTTTGTCGTTCCTGCTGTTCCTTTTTTCAAAAGGAACAGTAGTTTGAGTTTTTGTTGTTCCTTTTTTCAAAAGGAACAGCAATGCGTGTTTTTGTTGTTGCTTTTTCAAAATGAACAGCAGTTTGAGTTTTTGTTGTTCCTTTTTTCCAAAAGGAACAACAGTTTGAGTTTTTGCTGTTCCTTTTTTCAAAAGGAACAGCAGTGCGTGTTTTTGTTGTTCCTTTTTCAAAAGGAACAGCAGTTTGAGTTTTTGCCGTTCCTTTTTTCCAAAAGGAACAGCAGTTTGAGTTTTTGCTGCTCCTTTTTTTCAAAAGGAACAGCAGTGCGTGTTTTTGCTGTTCCTTTTTCAAAAGGAACAGCAGTTTGAGTTTTTGCTGTTCCTTTTTTCCAAAAGGAACAGCAGTTTGAGTTTTTGTTGTTCCTTTTTTCAAAAGGAACAGCAGTGCGTGTTTTTGTTGTTCCTTTTTCAAAAGGAACAACAGTTTGAGTTTTTGCTGTTCCTTTTTTCCAAAAGGAACAACAGTTTGAGTTTTTGCTGCTCCTTTTTTTCAAAAGGAACAACAGTGCGTGTTTTTGCTGTTCCTTTTTCAAAAGGAACAGCAGTTTGAGTTTTTGTTGTTCCTTTTGAAAAAAAGGAACAACAGTGCGTGTTTTTGCTGTTCCTTTTTCAAAAGGAACAGCAGTTTGAGTTTTTGTTGTTCCTTTTTTTCAAAACGAACAGCAGTGCGTGTTTTTGCTGTTCCTTTATCAAAAGGAACAGCAGTTTGAGTTTTTGCTGTTCCTTTTTTCAAAAGGAACAGCAGTGCGTGTTTTTGCTGTTCCTTTTTCCAAAAGGAACAGCAGTGCGTGTTTTTGCTGTTCCTTTTTCAAAAGGAACAGCAGTTTGAGTTTTTGCTGTTCCTTTTTTCAAAAGGAACAGCAGTGCGTGTTTTTGCTATTCCTTTTTCAAAAGGAACAGCAGTTTCGCGTTTTTGTGTATTTTTTATTTTTTTGGTATGCATTTTCTTTTTTGTTCCCTACACAGAACACCACTTTCTTTTTGAGTGTTTTTGCTGTTCCTTCCAAAAAAAAAAAAAAAGCAACACTTTGAGAGTATTTTTGAGAGCAACCCTTCCTTTCTCTTGTGGGATTATTCATAGTTCATCTCAACAACATTTTCCTGGTTCTCTTTTATGGCATGAAGTACACTACTTTTATGAGGACAAGAATTATGGATTCTATTGAAGCAAGTTAATATCATTCAAGTTATGATCTTTAACATGACAGCTCCTTGATGATAGATTCTTTTCAGAAGGGACACAATTATTTATATATCACTTTACTGCATTGTTTTCTGTTGAACATGATATTGATTGACCATCTTAATACCATGCTGGTTCCATCATCCCTGGTTATAATCTTCTCTGTCCGTAATAAATGAGATTATGGGTATATTTTTTTTTTGACATGTTCAACTTCTTCCGCCATCCCCTGCTCTTAAGGAGTATTGAGCCTCCCTCTTTTTATCATAAAAATGTGTAATAATAACAAAATTTTGTTCGCAGATGGAGGATAGGGGATCTCATTACGAGCCAGACTACCATGTTCATAAGGCTGTAACAAAGTGGCATTCCTATTATGGCCACCACACCAGGGTTATAATCCATTGGATAGCCAAATTATCCTTGGAACAGGAGGTCTCATCACGAGCGGGCCTGATCACTTTTGCTACCTCCTAGTGAATGGCAGTGTGGTTATCTGGTTACCACGCTAGCACACTGATCTCTTCTGTAGAACAACACTAAAACTCTCCATTTATAAATTGAGGATCCTGGCTCATATGGGTTAAAAAGCAACCCTGCCGAGGCTATGGACGCCTGCTGGCAGCAGCGGCTCTGCTGATGGTATTGAAGTTATATCTTTTCGTCAATTATTATTATAATACCCTTTTCTTATTTTCTTTTTATCACAGAAGTTATTTCCTTAACTTTTTCCCTGTTTGAACCTTTATGCATGAGAAATTATTTTATGATCAATCACATCATTTTCAGCTAGAATACCGTCAGCAAAGCATCTTTTTAGCATATTGCTGTCCTTTTTCGTTTTGTATAAACTATCATCAATCCAAAGCGTCTTATCTCTTATTCATAACTATATTTACACACTTTGCTCTCAATATAACCATAACTTTCACCGTCCTATCATTGATAAGTGTACTCTGCTTCACTTACTGATATATTGTTCATTCCATTGCCTTGCCGTCAGCACCACCCCTTTCATATGCTTTATGGTTATGGGACCCATTTTCCAATTGGAGGGGGAATGTATGCATTATGGAATTGCATGCGATATGATTACTACACTTTGCCATACCTTATTGATTTCACAACATATTAGTATTGCATGTATACATAAGTTTTTCTCATTGAAATTTTGCATGCATTTTATCTGTTGCTATTCAAAGCTAACACTATGGATTCAAGCACATTGTATGCAAAATAATGCTTTGTTTACAGGAGAACAACAAGTATGGGCAGAATTCTATTCGTCGCATGACCACACTATTGCACTTCACAGTAGAGGCTCGCGAACGTGAACAATTCTTCAGACATGATGTGCTTCCCTGGATTCCACCTTTTATATCACTTTCCGCACCAACTCTGTCTACATCAGCTTCAACAACTGCCAATACATATATGTCATTCCACACTTTTGGAGGTAAAACTTGAGGTAAAATTGCATAGTTTTCTAATTTATTATAAATTTAGGAGAATCTAATGAAAATCTATTTTGAGCATTATTTACCATCCTTCATTTCTACCACTTCCCATTTTTCAGCAGCATATCATTTTCGAGTATGGGGGAGTGTTCCTTCATTTCTTTCTTATGACCATGTCATTCATATTCTTTATCATCCATTGCTCTTCTTATTCATTCTCAACGCCTCCCTTATTTCATGTTGTTTTACACCAAGCATAGAATTCAACAGCTGGTAGCAACCACCTCTATTTGTTTTCTAGCATCGCATGAGGACATGCTAATTTTTCAGAGAGGGGGAGGAATTGCTATGCATGATGAATATTTTCTACTTTCTTCCTTATTTAAGGCATACAATTTCATTTTTTGATTTCCACATATTTTTTTAAAACTATGAACCCAATTCTTGTAATTTTTGGAAAACACATACCTATCATTAATACAAACCCACACAATTTCAAGAAATAGTGGTTCATAAAATTTCGGAAATCATGCACTCTCACCTACAGCCATTTTGTTTATATCCCATGATCCATGCATCAAAACGATCTGATTTGTGGATCATAGAAGACTTCATATATTACAAATCTACTTGCAAGATTTCAAACAAAATCCGGTTTGTAGTTTTTGGGAAAATGGTTCATGAAGTTTGTTGTTACATATATCATATTTTGTTGCAACTTCATATATACATATAATTGAATGTCAATGCCTTCATCAAGATTACCAAAAGTGAATATTCATTAATTAAGGAAGAATTCATTTGTTCTATCCATTTCATGAGCTGAGATGAACATATTTTTTTGCTTGGTTAACACATGGGTTTTTGTCTTTGGGTTGCATGAGGACATGCAATATATTCAGTTTTCGTTGCATGAGGACATGCAATATATTGAGTGTGGGGGTGTGTAGAGTCGATAATATGCCATTATTATTGTCACTTGTGAATGTTTATTTCACCCATTTCTACCATTCTTCATCATGTTATTTATTATAATTTATCATTTAAATCCATTTTATTAATTATTTATGCTCTCATGAATAAATATTATTTATTCTCCTTTATTTCTAATAAATTGATTATTATGCATTATTTTACCAATGATAGTTCTAATAAGTTGGTTGTAACCTTATTTACCATTTTTAGCCTCCAAAGTAACTTCCAGATTGAAGATTTGATTTTTAAATCAGCCAACTCAGAAATTCGCTGGTTTAAGGAGTGACAGTTTTGCGGTTAAGATTCTGAGCAAATGAAGACGAATTTGGAAAATCCGGAACATGGGTTTTGTCCAGAACGGGCCCAATTATATTCTAAGAGAACAGTTTGCCCAAATTCGGCTTGTACAGGGAGAAACGCAGGGTTCTTTGAGCACGATTTTCTCAGATTTGCAGTTGCGGCCGCCCTCCAAATCTCAGCTGTAAACCCAAATTCGTCTTGCTTTTGTTGAAGAGATGAGAGGGAATATATTTTCTTTTTGATCATCTGGTTAGAATCAACCCAAATTTATCATGTTGTAATTATCTATGCTCTGATATTTCTCTATTTAAATGAAACCAAAGATCAGAGGAGGAGGATTTAGCTTTTGTAATTTTACACTCTCGGAATAAACTTTGATCGCTGAGTCTCATTGAGACCTGACTTTGTTATACTTTTGTGGATGCAATTAATATAAAAGACTTGGTTTTCATTCCGTCTCTGCGTCTGGAGTAATCTAAGGCGGTGTACCATCGGCAGCTAAGGGCCCGGCTCCGAAGGACACTTGCCTTTGTATCATACGGTGATTTGTGTGGTTTGCTTATTTCTCTTGTTTCAGTAATCTGATATATCTTTTATATGATAGACTATGCTTTTTAATTAATATCTGAATCTGAATAAGTTCTTTAATTCACGTCTCTGTATTACACAAGCTGAATCTATTCGAATTGCATCCATTTCTACAGCAAGATATTGGTATGAATGTTATCATTATTGGATTCATATAAAATAAGTATTTGTGAGGCTTGAAGATAATATCACTTTGTTCAGAAACATAGTCACATCGTACATTACTCTCGGATCACTGCAGTAGTATAGAACGCGTACATACATCGGAGTTTGCTGTTCCATTTGAGTTTGCGGTTCCATTTGATTGCTGTTGTTCCATTTGATTATTGCTGTTCCATTTTACTGCTGCATCATTTATTGCTGTCCCATTTCCATTTCGCCATTCCGTTTTACTTTCTGCTGATTTGTTTACTTGCCTTTATTGCTTTGGTGTGAGAGAAGGTCTAAAGTTGTAGTGAGTCAGCAAGCCGCTGCTTAGCTCCCAGATCTTTAGTCCATGCTCTAATTTCCATTCCATTTACTTGCATTTACTGTTTTAGTGTGGGAGGAGGATCAAGGCTGTCGTGAGACACAGCAGACGCTATTATGCTCCCAGATCCATGATCCATACTCTAATTCCTTTTCCTTCATCAATTTCTAGAGGAATGAGTTATTGCTACTATATCCTCGATTGATGGTTGTTTGAATGAATGATTTAGTTTCTTGCTGTTCCAATTAGATTTTGTTTCAAGCATTCATTTACTTTTGGGTTTTAAGCACTATACTGCGAAACATTACTCTTAAGAAAATAGCCGCCTCAGACAGAGTACACTCTTGAAATAAAAAGTCGTCCCTGGGTTGATAATTAATGTGAGGTAATTAGGAGTTCATAAGACACCTTTTTATGTTATCTAGGGATTCTTTAGGGGCAGTAAAGAATCCCTAGATAACTGTCAACACAGGTGAATTGGGGTAAACATGAGCCAGAGGGAATTCATATTCATTTCCAATTCAGTCAGATGAAAACATAAAGAAACATCAGAAATTGAGCATAGAGTGCTGTAAACAAATTCTAATGCTATTCTTTCGTTCTGCTATTTAGATGGTGGTAAACAATAAAACAGAGGTAAGATGCACTTATTGTTTCAGGTTGCAGCACAAGAATTTCATCATGCGGCTTCCAGAAATTATTAACAACACATCATAAGGTCTATTCTCCAAGCTTTCAGCAATCTTTGATTACAGAAAATATCTCAGGTATACAGTGCGAGTCTCTAGTGAAAATTTCCAATCGACCAACCCTTGAAACAATGTAGAGGGCGGTATATATAGGAAAACTCTACAAAATTGTTTATTTATAGTTTGACCTAATCAGGCCTGAAAGAATATGATTATTTTAACCTAATCCTATCCAGAAATAAATGCAATGAAATATCTTGGGCTGCGCTGAGGGCCACCGTATCAAAAATGAATAAATGTATTGTCCTCGGTGGCTTGGTGCAGTGCTCCTGCAGTAACTGTGTATGGGTCTCTAATCATTGTAGTTTGGTGGCCTTTAATGCTTTAACTGTGATTCGAGAGGCAGGATGGGCTTCCACCGCCTGATTTGACTTTGTCGGCGGCCATTCAATTTTAACCTGCATTGGGCACTGATGGTTTCCTTTTAAAAGATTCAACTGATACACTTTGATGTTTCCTCTCTCCTCTAATACTCTTTGACAAATGAATTTTGCTGCTTCTTTGATGTGCTGTGCGTTAAATCAAATTTAATGGTCGTTGTTCGGCCCTCGGTCTTCTTCAGAACTATCCTTTGCTCCTTTCTGAATGCTTCACAAAGAAAAACGGGTCATTCTGCGCCTTTCGGGCTTGTTGGGTGCTGCCCGATGAGGGGCTTTCCATTTTGGACCATTTTACCTAGCGAGGTGCAAATCGCGCATCAAAAATTGCCTCAGAAACTGATTCCGAGGCTCCAGAGTCGCGATTTCGCCCTTAGCGCCAAAAATTTATGATGACATCAGCATGACGTAACCGGGTGGGACCAGTACGACGGATCATGTGGCGGGTGACGTCAGCAGGGTGACGTCAGCATGTACGGTGATGACGTGGCAGGGACACGGTGGCAGGAGGCCGACGCAGGCATGTGACATGGCAAGGGTGACTTGGCAGTCGTCAGGGGAGGAGGGACATGCGGTTTATGGTTTCATCAGACCGCCCTTTGTACGGGGGCGGTAATGGTCAGAGCGGTCCTGATGCAATCGTGGGTGGACACGCGTCTTCCTGTACGGCAGAAAACCGCTAGGCTATCGGGCGCTAACGGTCGGGCGATGGGACGGCTTCGAAATCTCCGAGAGCCGTTGGATCTGGAGGGGCAGATTGGAGGGCTGACGGGGCGTGTAACTGGCGGCAGGATAATGGACGGGCGCGCGGGATATACGAATCTTCATAAAGCGCGGCGGGGAGGGTTTAGACTTAGGGAAAATGGGTTTTAAGGGTTACAAATGAGCGTTGTAAATATTTTATGCACAAACATTAGGATAAGGGTGCAAAAGTGGGTTTTGCAGGGTTAAAGGGAAAAGGTTGTTAGTCTGACCAGATGTCAGACTAACTCCTGGACACGGATGGGCTAATAACAGCCCCAGATGGACTATTATTCCATAGACTTAGTGAATATGGCTATAATGCCAGGGAATAGGGAATATGTACATAGGGGCAATATTTACATAATTTTAGTAGGGGAAGGAGAAAAACAGTTAGGGAGCTAGATAATAGAGTCAGTAGTAAATATGAAAATGATAAGAAAGCGCTAAGGTGAGAGACCTTAGGCTATTGGGGGGGATAGAACTTGTGAAGGAAGAAATGAAATCCTTGAGTGAAGCAGATCTTCACCAAGGCAAATGATATGGAGAATAATGAAACTAAGAGGTTCAAGCAGATCTTGACCTCTTTGGGGAAGTTAGTAAGTGATTTGGGGAGAATGAGGAGAAGGGGGAGTTAGTGATATCCAGCTTGAGCCCCTTCAAATGAAAACTGCCTGATAATTGTGATCTGAAAATATATAACACTTTGAAACACAAAACTGATCATAAATCATTATTCTGCAACCACACAGCTACCTACCCAGCCTACTTTCCTAACATTTTTTCTTCTGTTTTGGTGGGTGCACTTAGACTTGCAAACCTAGCTTTACAATATTTCTTTTTTCTGTTTTCCTATCTAAATCTAAACTTATCTCTGCCAAGGGCCCAGATTAAGCAGTTGGGTCCCTTTGATTCTCTACCTATCTACAAATCTGCCAAGATTAAAATGTTTGGACAGATATTATTCTCTATACTCTAAAACAAGAAATTGAAACCTAGGGAGACCAAGATTAGACTATTTGGACCTCCCTTGAATGAAAATTCTTCAAGAATGGAACAACTCTTCAAAATTGGAACATAGCAATGGCATTTGGACTAACACAGTCTCATGGCTTCTTCTGGAAATATGGAACACTGCAGCCTGCAAAGTATGACATATTTGGCCTGTAAAAATGTCAATCATGAAAGATGAATACCTGTTGCAACAGGAGGCTAACAAGATGTAAACACAAGCCTTTTTCCTCTTTGATACATTCTAGTCACCTTAGGTTTAGGTGCCTTAGGAACCTCCACTAATTGGCTTGATGATCCTACCTCCATCTGTTGTGTTGGTATGTTTGGATGTTGAACTAAAACATTAGTCTCATGCCATTTCAAAGTTATTTCCATGAAAGAATCCCATGTCATGTTTTTCTCTGCAAGCTGATGGAGAACTACAACCTTTATCAAACTATGATGAAAAAGGCTAGGATAGTGTTCTTTTTTTGTTCATTTATACCTTCTCGGAAATTTTGACAAGGCTTCTACACACATAATTGAACATGTTGAGAGTTTTTTGAGTTGTGAAGTTCATTAGAAGCCGGATGTGATAGGCACACAATTTCATGACAACCTTCATTAAGGGGGCATACTTATGCAACGTACCTAAATGGGATGATGTGTGTATGGGTCTCCTTGTAGGGTGTTTTCAAGAAGGACTTGTAATGTTCAAGATCCAAATTCATGCCCTTAAACCAATATTCTCCATGATCAGGTATCCCTGTAGCAAGTGAAATAATAACCACTGAAAATGTAAATTCAACCCCAGCTATGATAGCCCTTTCCCCTTTCAAATGAGTGGCGATCCAATCTACCAATTGGTAATGAACACCTACTTCACACACCCTTTTACGAAACTCTAGACAATTTACATCTTCAAAACACTGCTTGATGAAGGTTGATGAATTGATTTCATTGCAGTTGGTAGGTTCATCTCTGAGAATTTTTCCTCCTTTATGGTGTTTTTCCTCTCTGGTGAAGAAACTCCCTCCATGATTATAGAAACATTTTGAATAATCTTAGAATATAAAGAAGTAGGATTGCAAACTCAAAATCGAAATTCAGGTGAGTTTGTATGACTTTTGGGCTGCTCTGGCACAAGCGCAGCGCAGTACATGGAAACGCAGCTCCGACTTACAAACCACTTTTGGAGACCTTAAATTACTTCCAATTGTGAACTTGATTGCTCCTCGGAAATATCTTGAATTCTGCTACAATATGGACACCTCAAGCATGTAATTTGGACACTCTAGCAGGGAGAAAAATTGATTTTCCCAAGGTCACTCTAAAAACCCAGGTTGTCTCTAACAAAAGCACAGTGCCAACTTGCAGAGCACGTTTGGATGCCTTCCACTAATCCAAATCATGATCTGAAGGTACCATTGGAAAGAGTAGGATGTCTAATACACAATAGAGTCCTTAAGCACTGCAAATACCTGCTCCAAATTCCTGAAAATCTATCTTGAATTCAACCTTTCCTGGAGTGTAACAACTCTTCTGTTCCAAATGTAGTTTGGGCAATTCCCTCAAATCATAATACATGTGCACAAATGGAAGGAGGTTTTTGTTCCTTGGCCTATCATTGATAAAAACCTCTTTAAATTTTGTAAATTATTCTCCAGTGGGTCATAAACATATTTTGAAGCAAACATTGCCCTATGAGAAATGATGAGACGAGGTAGTGTATTGTAGCATTATCTCATTTGAAATAAAACATTACCTTTACCTTTATTTTTCTTTCCCTAAGCTGCTAACTCCCTTTACCCACTAAATTACATTATGGACATGTTTTTGTTGTTACCTATGGTATCATGATGACACATGGAGTGAAACCCTAGACCATGACCTAAAATGAAGAATTTGACCATTTCATGACCCAAGACACTTAAATGAAGATATGATACCTCAAAGAAGACAATGACCATGATGAGTGATGAGAAATATGAGTAAGTGAAGGGAGAAAAAGTGACCTAGACACAACAACCGATGACTAAATTTTTATTTGAAGACTCACTAAAATGACAAAAATTTAACTTGACACCCTAACAACACCTTGTAAGAGCATATTTGATATTCGTGACAAGCAGACAAGACTAATACTAACATTGGCTCCAGCTGGGGATGGAAGCTCCTTGGAGGTGTCAAGAATACCATAGACCAGGTAGCCTTATTCATTGGGAAATGTAATTAAAATACAAAAAACTAAACTAAAAATGAAAATTGACTGACTTGACTACAAAAAAGAAAAATATATTGACTGAACTTACTTATGGCAGCAGATGGCTACCTACTTGAATTTTTCTAGTACTTTCCTTGAGCAGGCATAAAAAACAAAATCTAGGCCACTCCAAGTGTCCACTGAACATGTTCTCATGATCCATAAATAAAAGAAAATTCATCTTCCTAGATGGTTGCAACAAATCAGTGTAAGGATCCTTAAAAATATGAAATGTTACCTTGTCTTGAAATCCAGCAAAAATAAAAGTACTCCTTTCATTTTGATCTGAAAGAATACTTGGTTGTTGATCCATAGGAAGGCATAGGGAAGTATGAATTTCTTCTACCTAAGTGTTGACCGTAAATTCCTCAAGCATGAGCAACTTTGATTCTATCTCTGGAATATTGTCTATCTCGGACTCATACTCTTCCAATTCATAGTCTAAATCATCCTTGAACAGAACACATTCTTCAAGATTATTAAACATGTCTGCCTATCCTCTTCATGAAAGAAAAAAGTCTTTATTAGCTTATCTCCTTGTAGGGAATGTACATCACAAATTTGCTTAGTCACAACAACTTCCTATATAGTTTCATCAGTGTCATTACTATCATCATTTAAACCTAGATTTTCATTTTCAATAATGGAAGAAAATTCACTCACACGTTCTTCACTGTGTGAACACTGTAAACCTGCCTTAACTTGGGCTGTAACATGGCATTTTAGGAGTTGATCTATTTCAGCTTCAGAAAGAGGAGAATATTGAGTTTTACAAAATCAACCTTGGCTTGGTGATTTTCATTTTCAAGATCATGAATAGGCCTTTCTCTATTTTGATCCTAGTTTGCTTCATCCAAGAAGAAAGCTGCTAATTCTTGTTGGGAGGAAAAATCATAAAGGGCTTCTAATATAGCTTCTTCCATACATTCTTCATCCCCATACAAATTTTCAAGAAATATAATGAAATTTTCAGAAATCTCACAACACCTATCCATGATTGATAAGGAAAAATTACAACTTTGATAATGTTGAAAGAAAATTAAATGAAACTCCTTTAGAGAATATAAACTAGCAGATGGTAGACTCTCATACCATTTCATTGCTATTTCCTCCAAGGTAGCCATGAAGATCTTCATCAAACAATCTTCAGGAAACTTAGTCTTTAATCTATGAATATGAAAATGAAATTTTACCAAATGCAAACTAGCATCTTCTCCATCCTAACCTTTAAACTTTGGTAGCCCTGTTTGCCAATCTATACAAGGAATACAGTTTGGAAAACCAAGAATATGACCTCGATTCATAGGATCATACCTTTGAGCATTTGAATCCATTTTTAAAACAGTTAAATCACCAAGAAATTCTTCAAACTATTAGTTTGTGAACAGTGGAGTTGCCATGGGAATTATAATTCTTTGTATTCTTTGACACTAGAGTCGCTAGGTGAAAGATGCACAACCTTTCTTGTGTCTAATCATTATTCACCATCAGCAATCAGATCTTATCCTTTTCGTTCTTTCCTAGGGAAGATATGATCTTTCGTTCCCCGGCAAAGGCGCCAAAAATGTTATCCTCTACAATTTCCTAGGCCGAGGAGCATATCAAAAGAGGTAACCTCGAACCACTTTCAGTTCAGTAGCTAGCGCTACTGAACCATAGAGGGGTATCTCAAAGGATTTGTTAATGAATAAACATAAAGAAAAAAAAATTAGGCTAGATATGCAAGTTTTGTTTTGAGTATTTGTGAATTTAGGGTTTTTTGTTTGCGGGACTAGGGTTTAGAGCAGGTAATTAGGTCTAGGCTTCAAGTATGCAGAGACAATTATAAATAGGAGCTAGATATTAGTGTGTTATGGTTCAATTGGAGTGTTTGTCAATGTAGTATATATTTGTGAGCTTAAATTAAACTAATGAGCATGTGAAAGCATGAATTCACTAGCTTTCGAAGAAAGGAAACACAAGTATGAATTCCACATAAATAGAGCTTAAATTCAAGATTTTTGTCTATATAAATCCAAGGAAATTCATAGGAAGAATATAAAGCATGTAAAGAGAGATGATTTATCCATTAGAAACCAATAGAAAGAGTAAACAAACACCATAGACTCACTAAACTAGAGTTCCTGAAATATAGCTGCAACTGCTCCTATATTAGCTGAAGAGAACATAAACATACAAGCCTTCTCCACAAAATTCCAACCCCTCTCTATGAATGAGAAATGATACATATAGACTCAATTGAACCACTTCCCCACCTTCAGGAGTCGAATTCCTAGGTGGTGGAACTATTTCCAAGATTCTCTCAACCAACAGGTGAGAGTGAGAAGGTCAAATACAAACACTTCTTGTAGACTTTGTTTTGGATTTTGCTTCCTTAATGAGGCCTAATAAACCATAAAAACAACCTATCATGTCTATTTATTCATTATTACATCATCTAACCTCGAACTAACTTCAATTACATCAAGAGTTTTGACTTTGACCAAGTCAAACTGAAAACTAGGAAATTTACACAGTGAAATTTAAATGAAAAACACAAAAATTTGTAGAAGCGCAGCACCGACTTTGAGCCCACTTTAAGGTGCCTTCCTGAGGTCCAAATGAATATCTAAAAGAATATTCAACTAGATTTTCAAGTCTAGTTTCCATAACACCTTGAACTTTTGAAAATGACACATGGGAAGGCCTTCAAACATTCATTCTCCCAAGGTGTCTCCATAAGCGCATCGCCTATCAGAAAGAGGGGAAGAATGCTTATTTTTGACCCCGTTTCCTCCCTTTTCTCAAAATTTAGGCCCTTTATGAGAAATATGATGAAATGGATTTTGAGAGGATGCCATGAGATTTCCAAAACTTCAAACCATTTTTCATTTGGATTCCTGAGGAAAAAACGTTGCGCTTCTATGACTAGCCCAATTTCTGAATTTGGCACCAAAATTCTCAAAAAAACAAAAATGCTCAAAAAACCTTCAAAATTTGTCATGAAATGAAAAATGAGGTATGCCATGCCCTCGCAAATGCTTCAAAAAGCATCTCCAAGTTATCTCTCTCATTTTTGTCCTTTAGTGTTTCCTTTAGTTTGTCTTTGAACTACTTGAGCTTGATGTTGTAAATCATATTTCTAGTTTGATAATGATGGTCCATGTGTCTCAATAGAAAATTATCCCTGTTGGCTTTGTCAAGAAGTTGTTATAAGTGGTCATTGACCTTAATTATATAATACTCTCTATCCTCATTTCTCTCCAAGGCAATTCTGTCTTCCATGTCTAGGTATTCATCTAGCATATTATGTTCTTTATCCTCCTTCAATGACCTTTTGAGTCCCTTGGTCCTTGGCCTCTTTTTCCTTCCTTGTTTTTCAGTTTCCTCAAGTTCACTAGCCTCCAAAACCACTTTTCCTTTACTTGCTTGCTGCAACAATTTAGTTTTCTCTTTCTCCATGATGAGTTGTCTAGCTTTGAGCTCACTGTTTTCTTGTTCAAGGATTGAGATAACAAACCTTGCTCTTGCCATGTTGTCCATGAGTTCTCTAATTTGAGAATATTTCTCTTTGTTAACCTGCTACATGTTTGAAGGGCCATTTTTTGTTTCCAATTCCACAAACTCAAATTTATTCTCAATCAAGTCTTTATCGTATACTTGTGATCCATGTTTTGTTGATGTAGAAGGCTTGGCCCCTTTCCCAAGATGAGAAGTAAACACAAGCATTTTTCCTCTTTGATACATTCTAGTCACATCAGGTCTAGGTACCTTAGGAACCTCCATTGATTGCCTTGATGATCCTACCTCCATCTGATGTGTTGGTATGTTTGGATGCTAAACTAAACATTAGTTTCATGCCATTTCAAAGTTGTTTCCATAAAAGAATCCCATGTCATGTTTTTCTCTGCAAGCTGATGAAGAAATACAGTCTTTATCAAACTATGATGAAAAAGACTAGGATAGTTTTCTTTGTTTTTCACTTGTATCTTCTCAGAAATTTTTACAAGGCTTCTACACAGATAATTTCACATGTTGAGAGGTTTTTGAGCTGTGAAGTGCATTAGAAGCTGGAAGTGATAGGCACACAATCTAGAAAACCTTCCCTCATAGGTGAAAAATTTCATGACAACCTTCATTAATGGAGCATACTTCTCCAACGGGTACGTAAATGGGATGATGTGTGTGTGGGTCTCCCTATAGGGTGTTTTCAAGAAGGACCTATAATGTTCAAGATCCAAATTCATGCCCTTAAACCAGTATTCTCCATGATCAGGTATCCCTGTAGCAAGTGAAATAGTAGCCACTGAAAATGTAAACTCAACCCCAGCTATGATAGCCCTTTCCCCTTTCAAATGAGTGGTGATCCAATCTGTCAACTGTTCATGAAAACCTACTTCACACACCCTTTTGCAAAACTCTAGACAATTTACATCTTCAAAACATTGCTTGATGAAGGGTGATGAATTGATTTCATTGCAGTTGGTAGGTTCATATCTGAGAATTTTGCCTCCTTTATGGTGTTTTTTCCTCTCTGGTGAAGAATCTCCCTCCATGATGATAGAAACCTTGTGAACAATATTAGAATAGCAAGAAGTAGGATTTCAAGCTCAAAATCAAAATTTGGGTGAGTTTATATGAGTTTCGAGCTGCTCTGGCACAAGTGCAGTGCAATGTCTAGAAGTGTATCACTGGCCTCAGAAGCACAGCGCAGTCTCTCGAAGCGCAGTTCCAACTTGCAAACCACTTTTGGAGGCCTTAAACAACTCTAAATTTCGAACTTGATAGCTTGTTGGAAATATATTGAAGTCTGCTACAAGATGGACACCTCAAGCATGTAATTTGGACACTCTATCAAAGAGAAAATTTGATTTTCCCAAGGTCACTCTAAAAACCCAGGGTATCTCTGACAAAAACGTAGCGCCAACTTTCAGAGCACTTTTGGATGCCTTCCACTAATCCAGATCATGATCTGAAGGTACCATTTGAAATCTTCGGATGTCTACTACACAATACATTCCTTAAGAACTTGTAATACCTGCTCAAAATACCATAAAATCTATCTTGAAGTCAAATTTTTTTGAAGTGTAACAACTCTCCGTTGCAAGTGTAGTTTAGGAATATCTCTCAAATAATAATACATGTGCAAAAACTAAAGGAGGTTTTTGTTCATTGGCGTATCATTAACAAAACCCTCTTTCATGTTTATAAACTTCTTCTCCATTTGGTTAGAAACATATTTTGAAACAGAAATGGCCCTATGAGAAATGACGAGACGAGGTACTGTACTGTAGCATTGTCTTATTTGAAATAAAAAATTACCTTTACCTTTATTTTTCTTTCCCTAAGCCACTAACTCCCTTTACCCACTGAATTACATGTTGGACGTGTTTTTTTTTACCTATCGTACCATGATGACACATGGAGTGAAACCCTAGACCATGACCTAAAATGAAGAATTTGACCATTTCATGACCCAAGACACTTAAATTAAGCTGTGATACCTCGAAGAAGACAATTACCATGATGAGCGATGAGAACCATGAGTAAGTGAAGGGAGTAGCAGTGACCTAGACACAACAACTGGTGACTAAATTTTTATTTGAAGACCCATTGAAATGACAAAAATTTAACTTGACACCCTAACAACACCTTGTAAGAGAATATTTGATCACTAGTGATAGGCAAACAAGACTGACACTAATAGATGGAAAACATCATGGACTTTTACTGTCGAAGGCAAAGCAAGTCAATAGGCTATTGGTCCAATCCTTTCAAGAATCTTGAAAGGTCCACAAAATTGAGCTAACATCTTGGCACATGATCCAATCCGCAAGGAGACCTTCTTGGGATTGATGTGAAAGTATACATGTTCCCTAACCTGAAACTCCTTTAACAACCTATTCCAATCTACATAATTTTTCTGTCTATTATGTGATTCCTTTAGATTATTCTTGATTACCTATATTTCTTATTCTAATTCTACTAACGTATCTGGTCCTATCAGTACCCTATTAACTGGATCACTCCAACTAATAGGATTATTACAACTCCAACCATGGAGTGCCTTGAATAGAATCATCATCAAAGACTCTTGATACCCATTGTTGTAAGAAAACTCTACCAGTGGAAGATACTCTTCCCACTTTCATTTTCGATGCATCACATACATCCTCAATATATCCTTCAATATCTTATTGACCCTCTATGTTTTTCCATTTGTATGTGAATGATTAGTTGTGTTGAAGGCCAACTTTGTACCCAAACCTGTAAATAACGCTTTCCAAACCCTAGAAGTTAACTTAGCATCCCTATCTGACATAATATTCTTTTCAACACCATGAAACCTACCACATCTATGATGAAAACATGTGCTACATCGTTGGATGAATAAGTATAATGTATTGTATTGAAGTGTGCTACCTTTTCCAACCTATCAACCACAACCATAATTGAGTCATGTTGTCTCTATGTCCTCAGCAAACTTGTGATGAAGTCCATGGAAATGACCTCCCATTTCCACACTGGAATCGAGATCGGTTGTATTAACCCACTTGGATGCTTACACTCTACCTTTACCTCTTGACAATCCAAGTGTCTCGCCATGAACTCCACCACTTCTTTCATCAAGTTCGGTCAATATTAGAACTTCTTCACTGTTTTCAATGACTTATGATATCCTGGTTGACCTGAATATGGTTTCACATGAAACTCTCTCAACATAAGCTTCTTGAGCTCTCTAACATCTGGCACATATATCTTGTCCTTAAATCCGACCAAGCCCATCTGTTGTGAAACAATGGTCCACATCCTGTGCACTTGTACATGCACCTGTACCTGTGCATGTACCTATACTCTGTTGTAACTTGTGCCTGAGCTCCATGTACCTGTTATCAACTGACCTACATGTAAGATCTAAGCCTGTATATTTTTCCCATAAAAACTCATAGCTACTATGTGGTTCACCTGTATCCACCTACTAAGAGCATCTACAACCCTGTTCTCTGTACCTTTAATGTACTTGATCTCAAATTCAAACTCGTTGATCGTGGAAAACCATCTAGCTTTCTTGGCGTTCAAACTTAGTTGGTCAAATAGATACCTCAATCCAATGTGATCACTTATTAGTACAAATATCCTTCCAATAAGATAGTGCTTCCACATCTTCAATGCATGGATGATCGCTTCCAACTCAAGATCATGTGTTGGATAATTTTTCTCATGCTCATTCAGTTTCCATGATTCATAGCATACTACCTGTCATTGTTGTATAATAACTCCACCAAGTCCTCTCTTGCAAGAATCTATGCATAACAAAAACTCTTTGTTCAGATATGCAATCTTTAGCACTGGAGCATTTGTCAACAGTTGTTTTAGCTGCTCAAAACTTGTTTAACATTCTTATATCCATTTAAGCTTCTTACCTTTTCTTTTCAATGATGTGAAAGGATATGCAATGCGAGAGAAGTTCTTGATGAACCTCCTGTAGTAACCTGCTAACCCCATAAATGATCTTACCTCATCCACATTCCTAGGAGCTTCCCATTCCATGATAGCCCTTATCTTCTATGGATCTACTATTATGCCTTCTTAGGAAATAGCATGCCCCAAGTAATGTACCTATTTCTAAAATAAACTACACTTTCTAAGCTTAGCATACAACCGATGCTCTCTTAGCAATGTTAACACTGCTGCTAAATGTTTGGCATGTTCTTCCTCATTCTTAGAATATACCAATATATCATCAATGAATACAATAACAAACTTGTCCAGATAAGGACGCAACACATTATTCATCAAACACATAAAAGTAATTCAAGCATTAGTCAAACCAAATGGAAATACAACAAACTCATAATGCCCATACCTAGTCCAGAAATTTGTCTTGTAAATATCCTCTTCCTTGATGCGTACTTGGTGATATCTAGATCTCAAATAAATCTTTGAGAACACTGTGGATCTCTTTAATTAATCAAATAAGTCATCAATCCTCGGCAATGGTTAGTTGTTCTTGATGGTCACCTTGTTCAAATTCTTGTAATCAATGCATAACCTGAGAGTATCATATTTATTCTTCACAAACAAGATTGGTGCACCCCACAATGATACACTTTGCCTAATGTATCCTTTTTACAACATTTCCTTAACTATACCTTTAGCTATACTAACGCTAGAGTGCTCATCCTGTACGTTTCCTTTGATGTTGGTGTTGCCCCTGGTACCAATTCAATAGAAAATTCTACTTCCCTATGAGGCAACAACTCTGAAATATATGTTGGAAACACATCCTGAAACTGTTGCAAGATCGGGTACCTACTCAATATCTCTGCATCCTCATCCTCCTTACCTTTATCACAATAAATGTGCACTTTAAATAACACACAACCTTTTCTACGATTTCACTTTGCCTGCATAGCTGTCACCATCCTAACTGATGTTTCTTTCTTCTTTCCTTGTAAGATTATTTCTTCTCCATTGTCATCCAAGAACTCAATGGATTTGTCATAATAGTCCACTTTAGTCCTTTAAATATATATTCAGTCCATACACAAAAGCATATTATATGACCCCAACAGTAATACATTCAGGTGTGTTTATGGAGGCATACCATTCAACTCAACTGCATAAGCTATTACCCAATGCTGAACTCTCTTCTTGGTACATGTAGCCAACTACACTAGCTAAGATTTTGCATGCACTTATTTATTCAACTACATTTGACCTAATGTATCGTTTTTCCAGTATTTCCTTCAACTACAACTTCATCTCTACTAACTCTTGAGAGCTCATCCTGTACGGTGCCTTTGATGTTGGTGCTGCCCCTTGCACCAATTCAATAGAAATGTATACTTCTCTGTGAGGAAGAAACTCTGAAATATTTGCTAGAAACACATCCTGAAACTTTTGCAAGATCAGATACCTTCTCAATATCTCTGCATCCTCATCCTCCTTACCTTTATCACTAGAAATGTTCACTGCAAATAACACACATCCTTTTTAGCAACTGCGTTTTTCCTGCATAGTTTTCACCATCCTAACTGATGTTTCTTTCTTCCTTCCCTGTAATAGTATTTGTTCTCCGTTGTAATCCAAGAACTCAATGGATTTTTCATAATAGTCCACTTTAGTCCTATGAATATATAGCAAGTCCATACCCAAAAGAATACTATATGACTCCAATGGTAATACATTCAAGTGTAATGGCGTAGGCATACCATTCAACTCAAATGCACAAGCTCTTACCCAATTATGAACTCTCTTCTTGGTACCTATAGCCAAATTCACTAGCTAAGATTTTGCATGCACTTCCATTAGGGGAATTTTGAGGTTTAAAATGGGCCTCCTAAGGAAATTATAAAATAATAGTGGAAATAATAAAATAAGATTAGATTACATCATCAAATTTTAGATTACATACTCAAATTTCCAATGGAAACACTCATTGGATGCATAATTTGATTCATCATCCAAGGAGTACCCATGTTGCATAGTTTTGATGGATCCTGCTACACGAAAAATGAGAAATACATGAAAAACATAATTGTAATCACGTTTTTTCATGTATTTCTCATTTTCCGTGTAGTAGGGTCCATCAAAAGTATGCAACATGAGTACTCCTCGGATGAGTAATTGAATTTTTCATCCAACGAGAACTCCCTCTTGAAATTTGAGTAAAAATTTTGGGAGATAAGTTGAAAATACAAGTTGAAAAAAGTAGTTTTCTTATTTTATTGTTTTTTAATCTTTTTACTTTTTTACTCCAAAAATGGTGAATCATCCCCCATGGTTGACATCATCATTTTGAATCCTATCGGTTCTTATAAAGTTTATTTTGGTTGTACATTTTTCTTAGGAGGCCCATTTTAGACCTCAAAATTCCCCTAATGTTTATTCAAACCACACTTATCCACCAAGTCAAGGTTAATATAACTATAATTAGATCTAGGGTCAATAAAAATAGAAACAACTTGTTCACAAATCTTACTTTCCATCTCAATGATAGATGCCTAATGATTTTTCTGCCTATTATCTAGCGTTGCATAGATACAGGGAATGCTTTGCCTAATATCCACAATAGTTTGTTGCTTCTGTGCGCTATAGATCTTAGGCCTACCACACTGATCTGCAGACAATCCTTCCTAAGATGCTCCTTACCACATGCCCAACACTCCAACCATCATATACCCTCACCTCTATTATTTCGTTGTGTCCCATGTCCCTATCTTACTACATTGAATTTATTATGCGATGCAACATTCTCTTTTTCTTTTGTATTTTGAGGCCTTTTTCTTTTCGATGGCCATTTACCTTTACTTTTATCTTTCCCTTTCCATCCTTGTTGAGATTTTTTCTTACACTTTGACTGTTCATAGAAATGATTTAGTTTCCCAATAACCTCATCAAGTGACCGAGGCTCATCATACTCAATCTCATCTCTAAATGATAATGGAAATCCACTGAAAAATCTCTGAAATTTAGCATTTTCATCTTTAAGATGTGGTACATACCTCAATAGCTCCAAGAACTTGGTCATATACTCCTCATTTGTCATTGATCCCATTTTAAGCTCATATAATTCCTTGGCTTTGTTGTCATTGTACATTTCTGACAAGTACTTCTTTATGAAGAGTCTTTTGAATTCGTGCTAGCTCAACTCCTCTATCCTGATGTCTTTGACCCACTTTATATCTTCCCACCAAATGTCTACTTTACCTTTCAGGCTGAAGATAGCTATTCTAGCCTCCATATTCTCTATGTACTCATGTAGTTTAGAGAACTTATTCATGCCAAGTAACCAAGCCTCTGCATCCTCCAAATTCTTCAACTCTCCATTAAAATTAGGTGACTTTTCTTTCTTAAACTCATCTAGCAAGTATTCCCTATCACTTCTCCTATAAGGATGATAACAATGATGATCATAGTTCCTGTCAGAATCAGAACTAGAATAGTACCTTTGTCCATCACCTCTCCTATCCAGAGTATCCAAGAATCTACCATCTCAGATCATATCATCTCTATTTGACCTATGACCACCATGATATTGACTGTCATATGCCCCATTAGTCTCATCCTCCTGTCCATAAATGATCTAGAGTGGCCACTGTCTCTTCAATTCTAGAAAACTCTGAATGATTACTGCATTAACTTATGCTTGTTTCTCCAGTGCCTACATGATTCTATCATTGTCTGCTTTGAAAATCCTTATTTCTTCCTTCAAACTCCTTAGTGTGTCTGCTAAGTTAGAAGAGTTCCCAACGCCATGTTGCTCATCTGATTCATAGGGAGAATCTTTGTAGTCTACCATCATGCTAGTCATATTTGATCTTTTCTTCCTGCAAGGTATATCATGTAAACTAAACCAAATCATAAAAAAATGAGTGTACCTTAGTATATTTCAAGTAGGATGTCTGTTCTACAAGACTAACCCAATTAACACAATACATATATAAACATAATCATATCAGCATATAAGCATATTTTCAACCATTATCTAGTTATCAATGCATGACCATACCCACCACATATCATGACCTCATGCATGGTAACTACAACCATATCACTATATGCATAACAACATATATATGAAACGCACGCATACACATTATGTACAAACATTCACATGCATAACCAATGCATATCTAACATACATTCACAATAATTACATTCAGCAATGACACCATCAACTTTCACATGGTGACACAACTAAAACCATACCCAACACCATGCATACACAACCAATAAATGGAGCATAAACATAAGAACACATATGAAACTAACATGAATGCATGACCAACACGCTGCCCATCCAATCCAAGGGGTGAACGCTCTAATACCACTCTGTAACACCATCCTCCCACATATACCCAAGTAAACCTCCAACTGGGGTAAATATGTGATGAGAGGCTATTATGATCTCATTCAACTCCCCATGTATAGTTAAGGAAGTGGAACAGACACAACATGACCAATATAACCTTCTACACATGCAACAGAACCCCCAAGATCCATTACACCCTTCCAGGTGACTAGCCCCTTAGACAACCTAACATTATCATGCATTAAAGCTTCAGTCACTCCCTTGAAATGGGCATGCATGCGACTAGGACCCTATAGTCACTCCCACAACAAGGCATGCATGCAACTGGGGATTTTTCTAGGTAGTTCTATGCCAACGACTTCGGATTTTGTGCCACCTTTTCAGGGCCAGGACTTAGGCCACTTCCCATAACTCCATGAAACTTCTATAAATTAAAATTAACATCAAAACAATGATACATATGAAAATACATGAATAAGGACTTGACTGGACCCCTACTAGCCATGATAGACATTTCATTAAACATGTCACAAATATGCATTCTATAGGTTTAAACAACATATTTGAGCATAAGGATCTTATACTTATCTGAGAATCGATAAGACACATTGGTGCCTTATCACATTAGCTGCATTATCATCTATTAGGTCATATATTCATTTCCCATTCATTTACAAATCAAAACATGATGACAACTATACATTGTCACTGTCATAAAACATATTGATAACCAACATATAAACAACAGAAATAATGAGGATACCACAACCATGTCTGCCATAAATGAACTAGTACATTTACACATAAAATACCAAGGAAAGGAACTCTTATAAATGAATGAAAAATCCAACCGAGTATGGGACTACCACGTTCCACCCAACCATAGATTGGCTAAGCCAAATCTCTCTTCATCCAATCACCCCCGTGCAATATTCCAAGCATGAATGTGGGAATCATAATCGAAAGAAGAACCGAATGAACATGGATTCCACCAGATTTCTCCACCTACACCATGAGGAATTTTATTGCCTCCTAGTCCCTATGCTTTACCTTATATCCTGCCATTCACCGACAAGGATTCCTAGGCCTAAGCAAGGGCAGCCACCTTTATTCTTTACCATATATCCTGCCATTCTCTGGTCAAGGATTCCTAGGCCCACTGAGGCACACAATACCTGGCTTTACCGCAACCCACAGTCTGGTTCAAATGTTACTAGGCCAGTGGCTTTACCACAATCCACAATCTGGTTCAGAGATGACTAGGCCATGTTTTTTCCTTTCAAAGTTCCACCTCACTCAGCTTCGAATCCATCCGTAAATCTAGCTCCACCAAAACATGAGAACCCATCACCTCAATGCTATCAGGAAATGGAAAGGAAAGGTTGAAGAACACTATCACACCTGGAAAATCCATGCCAATGACAATAGGAGAACCATGAACACACATGCATAACCATGCATGCCAAATTTTGCAAGGAAAACACACATGCAAATCGATACCTACAAGTAAACCCGGTGTAGCTACTTGATCATGCTCTTCCTTTCTTGATCTTTGATCCCTCTTTACCTTCTTTTCCCCTCTTGATCCATTGTTGAAGTGCTCCAAAAAAACTCTAAGTGTCCAAGACTGTGAGAGAGAGAGAATAGAGAGAGAGCTCCAAAATTGAACTTACAAAATGCCATGAACTGATCCTCAGAAGCCGTTTTATTAATGTGGCATCTATTGTCTTCATTTTCTATTAATTTCCTTCATTTTCCTCCTTTCATGCAACCCATGACCTTTCACCTTCCTTTTCTCCTAATTTCCATTATTTTCATAAATAAATTGTCAAAAATTCCATTTTGCGTTTCCAAAACCTTTTCCATTGCATTTGCCAATTTCCTTAGCCATAATAACCGAAATAAACACCCACACTAGGATGTTTTTCCCAACATTTAGCTTGGAATAAGTGATCTGAATTTGGAATATTAGATTTTTGTGCTAAGATCCTCATCAAAATATAAAAATGTGCTTGAGGTTTGTACTCCAAAATAGCAAGTAAAATACATGAATTTTATGTGTGTTTACTTAAGTTAGCTTCATGAAAGAAATTTAAAACATGAAACCAAAAATTTGAATGGAATCATGCATCAATCAGTAATACACCATTCATTGTTAAAGGATTTCACCCCTCCTAGGCTACATCTCCTTGGATCAGCTCTAAAGGCATGACCCTTTCTCATTATGCTCAATATCTAGAAAAGAAGAGTGCATAAACCACTGAAATGGAATGGCTAGTTTCTCCTTCAAAGAAACAACTTCTACAAAATTTCTCACTCCATACACATGTTAACCTACAGTCAAACATGTAAACCTTCAAAAAACACAGGGATCTTACACTAAGACCCCATACTCCAACTTCAAAGAGCATAAACAGTACCACAATCTACTAGATGTACATAAACAAGTCTCTTCTTTGAAACACATTTAGAGAAAAGAGGAATAAAAGATACAACATTGATGTAATGGATGTTGCACAATGCACATGGAGGCTAGAAGACCCGTGAAAGGTCATCTTCATCTTCAAACTCCTCCATAAATTGAATCAACACTCTGTTTGACCACGGCACCCATAGGCTTCACTTTGAAAAAATGCTATCCAAAAGTGCTCCTTTGATCCTGGAACCTATTCCAATGAGTTCAAAATGTCCAAAAATGACTATCTAGCCTCTCCTTGCATCTCATTTGGTCGAAAATGTTAGAAAATTATATATTACAGAGCAATGGAACACATAAAATATTGCAGAAATATAAACATAGAAAACACATAAAACAAGAGAGACATATATATACATGGTTCACCCAATTTGGGCTATGTCCACAGAGAAACAACCAGTCCTTCTGTTTATGTTATCCAGCAAACTGAAGAGATACAACCTATAGCAGATCCGTTGTAACCCCCTCTTCGCTCTCAATCTCCTCTCTCTTCCTCACTCAGAATACAAATATTCATATATACATAGATGCAATACAATTCCCTCATATCTAGCGAGGGGTTGCCGTCTAGGGCAAAAAACCCTAAATTAAACATAACTTCTACCGTCAGATCATCCACCTAATGAATGGCCTAGATTGACTAGAAATTACTATACTTTTACAAGGCAATTTTACATCTATTCTAAGCTTCGGGGGCACTACCCCCGATCCCCCCGCCAGGGGGGGGGGGGGGGGGTTGGGGGGCTCCCAAAAGGTCGCAGTCGTCCCCCCCCCGGACCCCCCCTGCAGCGAATATTTTATGGGCAACGTTGCCGCCCCATTTCGAACTGGGGTCCAATGCGGCGATACCTTTGAAAACAAAATATAATCAGGCTCCACACCTAACAATCTCCCACTTGGAGACTATTTATAGCAACTCCACTGTTGCTTCATTTGTTGGACAATGGCTCCACTTTGGACTTGGATGTTTCTCATCTTCTTCATCATACTTGAAGACCAATTGAAACTGAGCAGATTCTTTGTTTCTCACTGGTTACAACTTTTGTTAACATATCTGCAAGATTCTGGCTAGTGTGTATCTTTTCCAGCTTTAACTGTCCATCTTCCAACATTGACCGTATGAAATGGTACTTGAGCTGTATATGCTTAGTCTTGGAATGAAATGCAGAGTTCTTTGCAAGATGTATGGCACTCTGGCTGTCACTGTATAACCTGCCCAACTCCTGCTTCTTACCCAATTCATATAGAAACCTTTGTAACCAAATCATTTCTTTACTAGCCTCTGTAGCAGCAACATACTCTGCTTCTGTTGTTGAAAGTGCAACAACACTTTGGATTTTTGAAACCCAACTAACAGTTGTTCCACCTACAGTAAATACATATCCTGTAGTGCTCCTCCTATTATCTCTGTCACCTACCATATCTACATCAACATATCCCTTTAGAGCAATGTTTGAACCACCAAAGCATAATGCTTGATTTGTGGTACCTCTCAAATACCTAAGGATCCAATTCACCGCCATCCAATGTTCTTTTCCTAGATTGTTCATGTACCTGCTTACAACTCCCACTGCATGTGAAACATCAGGCCTTGTGCAGACCATTGCATACATTAAGCTTCCAACTGTTGATGCATATGGAACTTTAGACATATGAGCCATTTCTTCCTGAGTCTTGGGACACGCCTCCTTACTTGATTTGAAATGGCTAGCCAAAGGTATACTAACTAGTTTTGCATTCTGCATATTAAACCTTTTCAACACCTTTTCTATATACTCACTTTGATACAATGTTAATTTGTGATTCTTCCTGTCTCTAGTTATTTTCATACCAAGGATTTGTTTTGCAGCACCCAAATCCTTCATTGCAAATGAGTTTGCCAATTTCCTTTTGAGCACATTTATTTCCTACATGTTAGAACCTACAACAAGCATGTCATCTACATACAATAACAATATAATATAGTTGCCATCATTTTTCCTTTTTAGATAAACACAATGATCAGAGTGACACCTAGTATAACCTTGTTTAGACATAAACCTATCAAATTTTAGATACCACTGCCTTGGAGCCTGTTTTAAGCCATAGAAGCTCTTCTTCAACCTGCACACTAGTTTCTCCTTCCCTTTTACCTCATATCCTTGTGGCTGCTGCATATATATCTCTTCCTTCAAATCCCCATGGAGAAAGGTTGTATTTACATCTAACTGCTCAAGATGCAAATCTTCAGCTGCTACTAGACTCAGAATAGTTCTGATTGAAGTCATTTTCACAACAGGAGAAAATATCTCATCAAAGTCTATACCCTTTTTCTGTGCAAACTCTTTCACCACAAGTCTTGCTTTATACCTTTTTCTACCTCCATCTTCTTCCTTCAACTTGTAAACCCATTTATTTTGTAATGTTGTTTTACATGCAGGCAACCTGACTAAGTCCCAAGTCTGGTTATGTGCTAAGGAGTCCATCTCTTCTTTCATGGCTTGCTCCCACTTCTTCCTGGTTTCTACCTACACTGCTTTTTCATAACATTCTGGTTCACTAGAATCAGTCAACGATACATAATATAATGAAGGAGAGTATCGTTCAGGGGGTCTACTCATCCTAGTAGATCTTCTAACACCACTTTCAGGTGTTTGAAGTGCTTGTTGCTATTGTGGTTGTTGTTCTGGTTGTTGATCATTATGATTTTCAGGCACCATCACTTTTTCTGTGATCTCGTCAAGCACTGTGTATTCTCTGTTTTCTTTTTCCTGTTTCTTTTCTTGCAGCTGATCCTTATACAAAAAATTTTCATTGAATATGACATCTCTGCTGCTAATGATTTTATGTTTTTCATAATCATAAAAGTGATAACCAAAATCATTAACACCACATCCAATAAAGGTACTTTTTTTTTTATTTTGCCTCAAGCTTTGTTCTATTTTCTTTGTTAATGTGGACAAAGGCTTCACAACCAAAAGTCTTTAAAAAAGAGTAGTTTACCTTTTTACCTATCCATGCCTCCTCTGGAATACCACCATTAAAGGAACTTGAAGGCCCTTTGTTTATTAGATAAACAACAGTGTCTACAGCATCTGCCCAAAATTGTAAAGGCAATCCTGCATGAAATCTCATGCACCTTGCACGCTCCATGATTGTCCTGTTCATCCTTTCTGACACGCCATTTTCTTGTGGTGTTCCTGGAACTGCCTTCTCTCTGTGAATTCCATTCTCTGAACAATACCTATCAAACTCTTTGCTGCAATATTCACCTCCATTGTCTGATCTGAGACACTTCAACATTTTTCTTATCTCATTTTCAACAAAAGCTTTCCATCTCTTGAAAGTATCAAATACATCAGATTTATTTCGAATACAATAAATCCAGGTTTTTCTGGCTGCATCATCAATAAAATTAACATAATAACGAGAGCCACCAAGAGATGACACCTGAGCAGGTCCCCATAGATCTGTATGCACAAGCTCTAATTTTTCGCTCTTCTTTTATTTCCCAACTCTAAGGAATCTGACTCACTTTTGTTTTCCATAAACACAATTCTCACAAAATTTTAAATCAACATGCTTCAAACTTGGCAACCAATTTCTTGAGTGAAGAATGTGCATCCCCTTCTCACTCATGTGCCCGAGCCTATGATGCCACAATGTCGTATCTTATCTTGTAGAGGTTAAAGCATTAATAGAATTAGAAATACCATTGCCTAAATACAATGTACCAACCTTTCCTCCTCTCGCTATTACCAGGGATCCTTTAGTGACCTTCCAAGTTTTATCTGTGAAAGTAGTTAAGCAACCTTCACCTCCCAACTGCCCTATTGAAATCAGATTTTCTTCAGATCTGGAACATGCCTTACCTCCTTCAATAGCCACTAATTTCCATTTTGTTGTTTTATGAAAATTGTACCCATTCCAATGATTTTACGAGGTTTATCATCACCCAATCGAACCTGTCCAAAATCTCCTTGAACATAATCATAAAAATGTTTCCTATCAAGTGTGGCATGGAATGAGGCCCCTGAGTCTAACACCCAGGCATCAATAATATTTTATAATGAAAGAATTAAAACATCTTGCAACACATCACCTGTTACATTCTCTTCATGATTAGTTTCTTGCTGCGAGTCTCCTTATTTTCCCTTCCGAGACTTGCATTCTTTCTTTAGGTGTCCTTTCTTCCCACATTTCCAGCACACTATCCCCAATCTAGACTTGGATCTGCCTTTTCTTGACTTACTGTGATATCCAGGGCTCTTTCCTCTTTCTATTTTTCTTCCCCTAGTCTCTGCAGTCAAAGCATTACCTAATGTCTCACTGGAGCTTTTCCGTCGCATTTCCTTGCTAAGGATTGCACCAACAACATCATCAAACTTTAAAGTACTAGATCCAGAGATAGAGTTACTAATGGCCATAACTAAACCATTCCAACTTTCTGGCAATGAGCACAGAAATAACAGATCCCTAACTTCATCATCAAAAGTTACCCCTACAGAACTTAACTAACTTGTAACTGTATTAAAATCATTTAAATGGTCTACAATAGATCCACCTTTTGACATCTTCATATTAAATAAACGCTTCATAAGAAATAACTTATTTGAGGCCGAGGGCTTTTCATATAGTTTAGCAAATTTCGACCTTAAACCTTTTGTTATTGTTTCCTTTGAAATATTAAATGCTACCGATGCCGCTAGGCACAACCGTATTGTTCCAAGTGCCTTTCTGTCGAGAATATTCCATTCTGTGTCTATCATACTTGTCAGCTTCTTTGTCTTTCCGCTCAATGGTAGGTACAGATATCTCTGATACAGATAATCTTCCATCTGCATCTTCCATAGCTGGTAATTTTGGCCATTGAATTTTTTGACCCTAAACCTACCATCTTCCGCCATTGCTCCCACTCGAACCAGGAACCCTTCTCTCCTATGAGTTTATCAGCCAAATAGACCTTTAACTCTGATACAAGTTGTTAGAAAATTATATATTACAAAGTAATGTAACACATAAAATATTGCAGAAATATAAACACAGAAAACACATAAAACAAGAGAGACACAGATATACGTGGTTCACCCAGTTTGGGCTACGTCCACGGAGAAACAACCAGTCCTTCTTTTTATATTATCTAGCAAACTGAAGAGGTACAACCTATAGAAGATTCGTTGTAACTCCCTCTTCATTCTCAATCTCCTCTCTCTTCCTCACTTAGAATACAGATATTCAGATATACATAGACGCAATATAATTCCCTCATATATAGTGAGGGGTTGCCTTCTATGGCAAAAAACCCTAAATTAAACATAACTTCTATCGTCAGATCATTCGCTTAATGAACAACCTAGATTGACTATAAATTACTATACTTTTACAAGGCAAAGCTTTGGGGGCACTGCCCCAGATGGCTCCCAAAAGGTCGCAGCCACCCCCCCGAACCCCCCCTGCAGTGAATATTTTACTGGCAGTGTTGCTATCCCATTTTGAACTGGGGTCCAATGCGGCGATACCATTGACTACAGAAGATAATTAAGCTCCACACCCAACAATAAATTTCCTTAGTTATGACTTATGTTAGTCTTTCCATAATTTTCTCCTCCAAATCTTGCTAACTAGCAATTAAATTCATTATTGGGAGTTAATTCTTGCAGTTCCACCGAAATCAACGGTCTCGCCAACCACCCCACCTATCTCGTGGAGAAGGCTAAGTGGTCACATGCAAATTGGTTAGGTCCAGGGAAAAGGCGACAGTTCTGGCAACTCCATCGTAAATCGCAATTGGTGAAGTTTGGCGGGTCTTATGGTTTGTGAACACAGGGGGATGTGCGATTGCAATATCGGTGAACCCGCTGAACTATTAAACCCAGTTCATAACTGTATCACATCTCGATCCTTTCGCTAATCGCAATCGCGGAGTACCGATAGTCTTTATATGTGTGGGACTTTTCCTTATTTGCGATATGCGATTGAGATATTGCATAGCAACCTCGTACCTGTCGAGGGTCGATTCTATTGTGTCGTGTGATATAAGATGTGTGATCGCATCGCAACCTGATACCTGTGAGGGGCCGATTTTGTAGCGCCAACCCACCTTTGATATGTGATTTGTGAAAAGTGGGGATCAATGGCAACTTGCCACTTGGCACCTCCCAATTCGCTGATGAAGCCTACCATGTCCTCCAATCCTATCATGTGAGCAAGTCAACCCTGAACTCTAACTGGCTCTAACTTCTTCATATGAGCTCGGATTTGAGTGTCGTTTGCACCGTTGGAATTAGAATTATGAGTACTTTGATATGAAGATAAGTTTATCAAGATTCTAACAAATACTTTTAGAATATTTTAATATTTTTAATAAATTAATGAAATAATATCATTATTTAAATATTTTTTTTCAAAAAATGGCCGTTTAATATAGCCGTTACTTAATAATATTTGTTTTTAATATATTAATAAATTAATATTATAATTTAAACATTATTGTTAAAATATAGTTGTTACTTGGAATTATGTCTCTACATTGCTCTCTATTTAAGCCCTTGCCATGGTCTGCGTCTTCATCTGGTCCTGATGATGAACCACACTTGTTGGTTCGAAACACATCAGCCAAAAAATTCTCTCATGTGATTTCTACAAAAAGACTTTGTTTAATTCATTATGGATCACAGAAGCTTGAATACAAAAGATTCTAACACTTTGAACTTTTTGGCAAATTTTGAGCCCCTGATCACTCTTCCCCACTGAAAAACTTTTGGTCTCCAAAATTTGACTTTCAATTGTTCAGCATTTGAAGGTACAGCTCCTTCATTTTTTCCAAAGTCGATGTTTGTAGTGCCCTGACTTGTACTTATCTTGGCTCTTTCTCAATCTAAATATAACTTGACTAAAGAAGTCAAGTTTGATGTTCTTCTCGGCTTGTCCATGTCGCTATGGCCATCCATAGCAACATCCTTCCCAAGAAGAATTCCAAGGTGCTCATCTGCAAAATCCTTATCGAGGATAAGATCCCAAGAGATTTTGACAAATGAACGAAAACAAGTTTCACATAGTGAATACTTGTATAACTTGAGTGCTTAACACATTTGGAACATACTAAATGTGTTGCAACTACTCATACAACAGTTTTAAACTGCTTTCTCAACTACAAATAGAAATGCATTTTAAAAAATGGAATAAAATTGACTCCCAGATTTTCCATTCAAATTGACTATCAACAAAGCTAAACTAGCATATTAATGCTCAAATAAAACATTGTTGCATGTAAGTGATTTATTTATGAACATCACTTTTACGAGTTACCCAACTATGGGGATATGAAACTAGTGCAAAACAATAGTTTACAAACTTCAGCTAGACAAATAGTCTTCCCATTTCTTACCAAACCAAGTAAATGAACCCACTATTTTAACTTTTTCTCCTTCTGAAGCTGCTTCAGGGATGGTCGCATTGTGTGCCACTTTTTCTTTTGGCACTTCCTCTTTTGGTGGTTGCATAATTTTCTTGCCATTACCAAGATGAAGTTGTGGAAACAATTTCCAAAACTTCTCGATCCAATGCCCACTAATATTGTAGTGAGTGCAAAAGTTATTTTGAGCTCCTCCTGGCTCACATGCCTTTAACCTTGGATGAGATTTTCTATTTTCGGTCTCAATTCCATTAGACATAAACACCTTCTTGATGATTACATTCCTTTTATTGCACTTATCTACATAATGGTTAGATGAAAAGAAAAAGGTGCATGGAAACATATTCCTCAACATGTTATTCAAATCAGCATGTTATTTTCCATTATGAAAAACATTTGAATTAATAGGATGATTATACCTCTTTTTGTTGTCCTTTGTCTTATGCTTCTTACGTGAGGAACTTGCATGGAAAGAAGAACTTAGATTTGTTTCTTCTTCAATTTGTCTATCTCTCTTTGGAGATGTTTTTCACTTCAAGTCCTCCTTATGCTTGAGAAACCAATCGGTACAATTCTGGATGTAAATCCCAACATCTTGGCTCCTCATGTCCTCTCTTATGGCAAAAGGAACACGATACCCATGAGCTATCACTAGAAGACCATTCTTCTTTTGCAACATAGCCTAAGCCTTCATATTTAGGCCTTTCCTTGGCCTCAATTGGATTTTCAATTCCTTGATGGTTTATTCCAATGCCTCCTCCCTTGTAACCCATCTTGGTCAAGAGCTTGGATCCAATGCCTTTACTATGTTTTTCAAAGGCTGCAAATGAATTGACAACAACACTTTCATGGAAAGAAGAAGCATGTAAATTCTTACCATTTGCCTCATCTTTTGTATGACATACAAAGATGTTTTCAAACTCCCTTTTGATTCGGGATGTGTCCTCTTCAACTCTTTGTCTCTCTTCTTTCATATCCTTAAATTTTGGTGCTAATAGAACCTTATCCTCCACATCATGTGGACAAAAGGTACAAACTTGTCCATGTACCTTCTTTGAGGGACATTCTACACTAGCATCTTTCATAAGAGTTGTATAAAAACATGAATATTGTGGAGAATATGGTGGTTTATCACCATTATTTTTTACCTTCTTCCTTTAGAGAACATTCTCCTCTTGGAGGTCTAGAGCTTTCACCTTGCAATTTTTTATTCCTCTCTTCATAGAGGACTTTCACCATTTCTGCCATGTCTAACAAATCCTTTCTAAAAGCCTTCACATCCTCTGACATTATTGCAGGCTCTCCTTCTTAGGACATGCTTTTCTTGAAGCTTCTATTTCAATTTGAGGTAGAACTTGGTGGTAGAGATTGTAACAATCTTGCTCTCCTTTCCAAAACCTTCTCCTCACTTGAGACTCGAAACAGATTCACTTGCAAACAACAATCAATTCCTCCTTGCACAAAGCAAACATATGCTTTGATACCAACTTGATCTGAATTTGGAATATTATGTTTTTATTCTAAGATCCTCATCAGAATATAAAAATGTGCTTGAGGTTTATACTCCAAAATAGAAAGTAAAAACCATGAATTTTATTTGTGTTTACTTAAGTTTGTTTCATGAAAGAAACTTAAAACATGAAACCAAAACACTAAATGGAAGCATGCATCAATCAGTAATACACCAGCCATTGCTAAAGGAGTTCACCCCTCCTAGGCTACATCTCCTTAGATCAACTCCAAAGCCATGACCCCTTCTCATTATGCTCAATATCTAGAAAAGAAGAGTACAGAAATTGTTGAAATGGAATGGTGTTAGGTCCCTATAATACTAGTTATTCCCCCATTACTATTATCATTGTAGCCCTTATTATTATTGTTGTGCCCATATTTTCCTCATATTGTTATTATTGTGCCCCATAGAAGCCCATTATTGTTATTGTTGTGCCCTTATATTATTATTGTTATGTCAGCTTTGATTATATTATGACCCCTTAGACTCCTATATATAGAAAGGAGGTTCTTTCATTTGCATCATCCAAGAATTGTTCATTTATGTAATTTAAAGGAGGTTTCCCCCTCAGAGAGGCTGATTTTGAAGTCATTGATCTATTTGTTCTTCTATGTTGTGAGTTGGTTCCATATCATTTGGTATCAGAGCTTTGGATTCTAGGGCTTCTCTACTCTAAACAGGTCATCACGTAATTTTCGCAATAACTATTTTTCTACGATGGTTCAAAAGTTGAAATTAAAACCCATTTGAGCCGAAACTTGATGAACCTTGGGTCCAAATTTCAAATCCTTTCTCTCTATATTCTTGGATATATGATCCAAGGCAGTTATGGTTTTTTCAAGCTCCTGAATTACATCCCAAATAGGTGTCCTTGGGAAAATCATCATAACTTTCTCTTTGAGCATCAAATTGAAATTTCATAAGAATTTATAGAAAGAGGATGGACTTTAGTTTCCTGTGTAGTGTTTTCAGGTCCGAAGGTCGAAACAGTGACACATGGAAAGTTGTACAAGTTTGCTCTACTAAACAAGTCTATAATTAGGTCATCATAGTAGATGTTACATAACTCTTTCTTGAAGAATCCAATATTCATCAAACTGGTGGGGTTAGGAATAGAACTCAGAGGGCTACCATAATATGCAATTTCAGACCTTGGAGATCCTAAATTACAAAGATACAACAAATTCAATATCGAGCTACTACAAAGAGAAAAGGTGTGTAGTTTTTTTAAACAATTTGCATAAGTTTGGTTTGAAAAAATAGTTTGAGGTGATTCAAAGGGAATATTGAGGCATAATTATGATTAATTGATTCCCCGAAGAAAGAAAATGGAAACACCTAGTAAGAAACCTGAAATATATACCATGACTCATGAAGAAGAGGAAGAAATGCAGCATGATATATCAAAATTACGAGATCAAGTGCAACAATTTTCGCTCTCACAAAACTTAATAGAAGCTAAGGTGGATGGTTTAAAGAAAGGCATGGAAGCTAATATGAATGGCATGAACGCTAATATGGATGGCATGGAAGCTAAGATGAATAGAGTATAAGCTAAGATGTATGGCATGGAAGCTAAGATGGATGGCATGGAAGCTAAGATGAATGGCGTGGACACTAAAATGGATGGTATAGAAGAAAAACTTAAAGGAAACATGGAAGATTTGAAGATAGTTTTGAAAAATTTGCTACAAGAAATTCTTACTAATGGTGAAAGGGTAGTAAAGAAAACTCATGATGAGAACAAAATAAATGTTAATCATGATTTCATAGACTCTAATGTTGGATTAAAGACCCACCATGTTCCAAAGATTGATATGAGGAAGTTTGATGGCAAGGATCCTGTAACATGGATACTACAGATGGAGCGATACTTCGATCTCCATAATGTGCAAAACACAAAAAAGGTATGCATTGCAACTTATATTTGGAACCAAATTAGTTTGTATGGTATCAATGGCTTTTCTCTCGTAAACAAATTGCCACTTGGGAAATTTTCAAGGAAGAAATGATAGCACATTATGAGGATACAAAAAGCAACACCTTTTTTAGCCAATTGATAAATCTCAAACAAAAGGGTTCAATGATGGAGCACATTGAGGACTTCCAAAAATTGAATTTAAGGGTAAAATAAATTCCAAAGGAGCATAGGATTGATGTGTTCATAGGGACTTTAAAGGATAACATCCAACATGAGGTTCGCCTTTGGGACCTGATTCATTGGAGGAGGCATTCAGGTTGGCAAGAAAAATGGAAATCAAAATTGTGGCAACAAGGAAGCCTACCACTCACAACTATAAAGATGGAAGTATTGTTTCCCCTAACCTTCCACAACCTACAAGGTTGACACCACAACAATTGGAAGAAAAAAGAGAAAAAGGGCTTTGTTACAGTTGTGATAGCAAATACACTAAAGGTCACAAGTGTTCTGAGAAGAAATTATTTTACATAGATTGTGAAAGGGAGGAAGAAAACGAACAAAAAAATTCAAAATAAGAGGATATACACCAGGAACAAACCCTAGAGAAAGAAGAAATGAATCTGACCATATCTTGCAATGCATTGGCCGGAATTACCACTCCTCAAACTATCAAGATAGAAGGACATATCAAGAAGAAAAAGGTAATAGTGTTGATTGATTTGGGAAGTACCCATAATTTTATTCATTGTAAGATAGCCAAAGAATTGAATTTCTTCCTATATCCAACACTAGAGTGTCAAGTGATGGTTGCAAGTCGAGGAACCATAAATTTCTCTAGAAAGTGCCATAATATCAAGCTATCCATGAGAGAATATGTATTGAATAGCCTAATTCTTTCCATTCAATGGGTTTCACTAATTTTGTACTAGGAGTCTAATGGCTACAATCTTTGGGTACGATAGCTTTTAATTTTCAAGAACTTTTCTTGAAAAAAAAATTGGAAGGAAAGCAAGTTGAATTAAGGGGTATCACAGGGAAATCGAGAAAGATAATCATCTCTAATGGAATGGAAAGCTTCTAAGGAAAGAACAATGAGGCATAATTTGCAAAATTATGTCCGCTAGAGGTTCCCACATCGAAATCATCTATTTCTTCAGATATCCAAAAAGCCTTGGATAATCATTCTAAGGTATTTGAGACTCCCAAAGGCCTCCCACATATTTGTGATCATGATCATGCTATTCATTTGATTCCAGGAAGTATTCCTCCAAACATCAGGCCTTACAGATATCCCTATTCCCAAAAGAGTGAAATTGAATGTATGGTTGCAGAAATGCTAGAGGCTGGTATAATTCAACATAGTCAAACTTCTTTCTCTGCTCCAGTAGTATTGGTGCACAAGAAGGATGGATCATGGCGCATGTTTTTGGATTATAGGGATCTCAACAAGATCACTATTAAAGATAAATATCCCATTCCTGTCATTGATGAATTATTGGATGAATTTTATGGATTAATTTACTTCACCAAGCTGGATCTTCATTCAGGATATCATCAAATCGGATTGAAGAATAAAGACAGTTTGAAAACAACATTTAGAACTCATGAGGGTCATTATGATTTTTTGGTCATGCCTTTTGGCCTTACCAATGCACCTTCTACATTTCAAGGTTTGATGAATTCCATTTTCAAACCCTTACTTAGAAAATTTGTGTTAGTATTTTTTGATGATATACTAATCTACAACAAGTCTTGGAAGGATCATGTTCAACATGTTGACAGGGTGCTCAAACTATTGGAGGAGAAACGATTATATGCAAAAAGCTCCAAATTTTTCTTTTGAGTACAAGAGGTGGAATATCTAGGTCATATTGTGTCTCATGAATATGTTAAGGTAGACCCTAGCAAAATTAAAGCCATTAAGGAATGGAAAATCCCCACACCCATAAATCATTTTCGAGGATTTTTCGGGTTTGTTAAGAATTATGGGAGAATAGAAAAACCTCTAACACCATTATTGAAGAAAGATGCATTTTCATGGACTCCAGAAGCAACTAAGGCCTTTGAACATATTAAAGAGGCAATGTGCCAAGCATCGATCTTAGCTACGTCGAACTTCACAAAAACCTTTATTGTTGAATTTGATGCCTCGAGAAATGGAAGTTGTGTTGTTTTAATGCAAGAAGAAAGACCCGTTGCTTTCGAAAGTTGTCTAATCAAAGGAAAGTGTTTACACAAAACTATTTATGAGAAGGAAATGTTGGCAATACTACAAGCACTTAAGAAATGGCGACCCTACCTAATGGGAAGACACTTCAAGGTAAAAACAGATCATGATAGTCTTAAATAATTTTTAGAACAAAGATTATCTTCAGAAGAGCAGCAAAAATGGGTCAGGTTATGACTTTGAAATCATCTATAAAAAAGGGAAACAAAATGTTGTGGCAGATGCACTCTCAAGAAAGGATGAGGATGTGGAAGCATTTCTTTGCATCATTTCTATTATCCAACAAGATTGGATAAACGAAGCAAGGGATGAATGGAAGAATGACGAAGAAGTGTGGGCACTCATTCAAAAGTTACAACAAGATCCCAGTACATCTGATACATTTAGCTGGAAAATTGATTTGTTATGGTACAAAGATCGCTTATACCAATATAATAATTCCCAACTCAAACAAAAAATTCTTATGGAATTGCACACCTCTCCCTTAGGATTGCACTCAGGATTTTTAAAAACTTACCACAGTGTTAAGAAGGAAATTTTTTAGGATGGCCTTAAATCTGATATTCAAAAGTTTGTGGCGGAAAGCTTGGTTTGCCAATAAAATAAAGTTGAAACAATTAAGACCTCAGGTCTATTATAACCTTTATCCATTCCAAGTCAATTTTGGAAGGAGGTCTCAATGGATATTAACGCAGGTTTACCCAAGTCCAAAGAAAAGAGTGTCATCATGGTGGTAGTTGAAAGACTTACCAAGTATGCACACTTTTGTGCATCATCTCATCCATTTAAATCCAGTACAGTTTCTACTGCATTTATGGAAATAATTCAAAAGCTACATGGAAACCCAAAGCTTATTGTAAGCGACAGAGATCCCATTTTCACTGGAATTTTTTGGACATAATTATTTTCTTGTCTTGGGACTCAGTTATCTCATAACTCATCTTATCATCCTCAATTTGATGGGAAAACTGAGATAGTAAACAAATGTTTGGAGGATATATTTGTTAATTTGTATCTAATAAACAGACACGATGGGTCAAAGGGTTGCCTCTAGATGAAAGGTGGTATAACTCTTCCTTCCATACTGCAAAAAAAATTACCACATTTATGGCACTTTATGGATATCATCCACCATCCATCACGTCATATTTAAGAGAAAATTCTAAGGTTCAAGCAGTGGAAGATCACATCAAGCATCAAAAACAAGTTCTCCAACACTTATAGGATAACCTCACTTTGGTGTAGAATAGAATGAAACAACAGGAATATCAACATCATAATGAAAGAAGTTTTGATGTAGGTGATTGGGTATTTCCACAGCTACAACCATATAAAATAATGTGCCTCAAGAAAGCTAAGGATAATAAATTATCACCAAAGTATTATGGTTCGTACAAGGTGTTGCAAAATATTGGTACTATGGCATACAAATTGGAGCTTCCCGCAACTTCCTGGGTCCACCCAATTTTCCATGTTTCATGCTTAAAGAAGGTTATAGGTGACAAGCTCCCAGTTCAAATGATATTGCCAAAACTTGATGAAGAAGGAAAAATCATATTGGAACCTGAAGCAGTCACAGAAACAACTTGACAACTACAAAATCGATCAATTTCGGAGTATCTCATCAAGTGGAAGAACTTACCAACTGAAGATTCCACATGGGAGGATGAGAATTTTATACAAAAGCTTCTAGAACTACTCAAGAGTTGAGGAAAACAATTTTTTGAAGGAGAGGGGCATGTTAGGTCTCTAAATACTAGTGATTCCCCCATTATTATTGTCATTGTAGCCCTTATAATTATTTTTGTGCCCCTATTGTCCCCATATTGTTATTATTGTGCCACATAGAAGCCCACTATTGTTATTGTTGTGCCCTTATATTATTATTGTTATGTCGGCTTTGATTATATTGTGACCCCTTAGACTCCTTTATATAGAAAGGAGGTTTTTTCATTTGTATCATCCAAGAATTGTTCATTTTTGTAATGTAAAGGAGGTTTCCCCCTTGAAGAGGTTAATTTCAAAGTCGTTGATCTATCTTTTCTTCTATTTTATGAGCTAGTTGCATAAAAAATGACTAGTTTATTCTTCAAAGAAACAACTTCTACAAAAAATTCACTCCATACACATGTTAACCTGTAGTCAAACATGTAAACCTTCAGAAAACATAGGCATCTTACACCAAGACCCCATACTCCAACTTCAAAGAGCATAAACAGTACCACAATCCACTTGAAGTACATAAACAAGTCTCTTCTCCAAAACACATATAGAGAAAAGAGGAATATAATGCAACATTGATGTAATGGCTATTGCAGAGAGAACATGGAGGTTGGAAGACCCCTGCAAGGTCTTCTTCATCTTCAAACTCCTTCATAAACTGAATCAACACTCTATTTGACCATGGCACCCTGTTGATGCCCCGAAATTCGTTGCAACAACATCGGGGAAACCACCCGGTCCGGACCTTAGTGCAGCTCCTTTTCCGTTTGGGGTAGTGGCTCCGACTGGGGATAATGGGACCAGTTTCCCATTAATTATAAGTAGACGGGATGGATAAATGATTTACGATATAAGGTGGTAATAAGTGAATAGCTAAACTATAAGAGAAATATAATAACTATAATCTAATCTCGGGACTTATCGATTCATAGAGTGCAACGTTTGATAATCTGTGCTTAATGGCAGGCATATAGATGACTCTAAAACTAAAGCATAGATGTTTAAATCATTTAAGATTGCTCTGCATAATTAGTTATGCAGAGCGATAATAGCGAATTACTACACTTGGTCATTTATATTATTGCTACACGCATGAGTAAGAGAGATAACAAATCACAAAACATTCAATAGTGATATGAAATGAAGATTTGCTGTTATATTGCATACATGTATTCAACAATAGCAAAGATAATAACACAGCAATTCATATAATAGAAAAGAGGACAGATACAGATAATAGTACCATGTAAGCTGTTTGATCAATCCAGTATATTAATTACTATGTCGCGGTCCTTCCTTCAAACCAGAAAGCATTCCAAGCAAATGACAGTAGTGCACAATTGCGTAAAACAGCCTTCTAAGAAAAATTAAGAACCATTGGTCGAGTTTCACAAAAGGATATAGACTGAAGCACAATAGTGCAAACTTCAGCCTTTAAGTCTTTTACAAAATTTTACGACCCTTTCCAAAACAATGAAAGGATCTATAAATACTATGCTAATCTAAATATCTAAATATCTAAAAACTGAAAAGCTACTAAATTGGCATTAACAAATATCATCTTGTTTCCTGGCGATCTGGCAGTCGGCGGCGATGCTTCATTCAGAGGTCTCTTTGCCTTTACTCCTTCGCTGACATATCGCCAGCATTGGCTCTACTTCTGGTGGAGTGTTGAGGCGTGAAGTTAGCTGGGCATCATATGTGGCATCCTGAATGTCGGAAATCAGATATCGGAGGGCATCTGTTAAACAGTTAAGAGCCGACCTTTGAGAATGTGGTTTAATCAGAAAGAGCCAGTATGCGTCGGCGGTTAAAGTATTTACTCCGGTGATTAACCGTCCTTGTTTCTCCAGATCAGGGTAATTTCTCTGTTCCAGCATGTTTGTTGTTGTTATGCTTCCAGGTGTGCACTGGGAAATCATGTTTGCCAGATACAATGTGTCGTTGACTAGATTGATCATGTTGCTGGCAATCATTTTACATCTGGAAGCCACCCTTTCAGCTTTCATTACCTGCGTATTCCATTCCATGAAGAGTATGTCCTTGTATGTTATATGGATTCAGGACAAATTTGCCGCTTTCCCTTCTGGAGTGTCTTGCCACTCAATATATTCCGATATGTCATCCTCGGCCTGATCTAGCTTATTCCTGGCCTTTTCTATTTGTTCACACACCACTGTAGATGTTTCACAAAATGACTCAGCGTCAACAAGTTGTCGGCACAAGAGCCTGATCTGAGATATTAATGCGCTGTTTATTCGAGTTGCCTCTGCTATGAAATCATCAATACTCTGGGCGTCCTTGATACCTTCGAGCTGTGCTGATAGCCGAATTATTTGCTCATCTTTAGATTTTATCATCAGCTCATTTGATGCTTTTAACTGGGATAATGCCTATGATAATTCTTTTGCCTTTTGAACCTCACTTTGGTCTATCCTCTGTTTTTCGATTAGCAGTTGCTGGGTTAACAAATTGTTTTCTTGTTGTTGAGCCAGCAACTGTTCCTCTACCTGCGCTGCCTTATTTTTCGCCTCAATTACTTCTGCCTGCAATGCATATATTTCATGATCTTTAGTCTTCAACAGAAGACTTACCTCTGATGCTTTGTCAATAGTTGCTGCCGAATAAGCTCCCGCAAATTGCGACAGTTTAGTCAGATCTTCAGAGGGATCTAATTCTCCCTTCCAGACCACATTGCCCGTGACTGTTTGCTCGGGTGAAATAGAAGGTTGATCAAGCCTTCGTCTTTTCCTAGAGCGCCTAACAACGGCTCTATGCTTTGGGCTGTAGAAAATATCTAGGGGAGGAATTTCTTCCACCTGGAGATCAATTTGATCGGATGGGTCTTGAGTGATTACCTCAACATTCTGTAACATGGGTGGGCCGCTGGTTCCTTCTAGAACCTGAGAAGAAGTAGTATCGGGAGCATTACTTGTTTTAGAGGCGTCTGAGTCTTTGGAGGCTTCCTTACCACTGATAATGGAATCGAATTGGTTCCATTCCTTAATCAATTCAGGATCGGTAGAGATTTGCTCACTTTGTTCTGTGTGGGCTTTACTCTGTTCTTTCTCTTGTTCAATCCTCTGCTGTTCCTCGAATGCCTTCCGCTGTTGCTCCTCTTGTGCTTTCTGCTGCTGCTCCTCCAATTCCTTTTTCTGCCTATCTTCCAGTTCTTTCTTTGCTTTCTCTTCTTCTTCCCTCTTCCTCTGTTGCTCTAAATCTTTCTGTTTTCTTTGCTCTTCATCCTTTTGTGCCTTTTGTTGTCTTTCTATCTGCTCCCTTTTATGCTTCTCTGCCTGCAGCTTGTTTTGCCTTTCCTCCTGTTGTTTATCATACTCTTTAATTGTAACAGGAGGTGAATGTATTTGCTGCTGACCAGGCTCGCTTGAGGAGGACGTTGGGGTTGTGGATAATAAATCTAGAGGCAAAGTTTGCAACCTTTGCTTTCTAAGTTTATTAAATTCAGTTAACTCCACATCTTCGTATCTCATTGCAGAAAGTTGTTTGATTTGGCTTATTGAATCGGCACTCACGAACAGGTCATCAAACTGATCTTCTTGATGGACAACCTTTGACAGTTTGGCCTGTTCCAAGGCAATGAAAGCAGTCTTTTTTGGATCATAGAGTCTGTTTGGAATAGAAGCCAGGGATATCATTTGGAGTTTTGCTGCTTCCTTTTCTGCATGCTTGTAATTCTGCAGCGTATAAACTCCAATTCTTAAAGGAAAAGAGGGCCATCCTCTCTTTTTCTCATCTTTGAGAGTTTGTGTGACACCCTCAGACATAATCTGATAGGAGATTTCCCGGGCTAACAATTTATCTGGGATGTACAGAGGGAGAACGTGTGGCCTAGCCTTGCTTCCAAAAACTCTAATATAGGTAAAATGCTCTTCCCCGAACCAATGTGCTACGGCTGGTAGGTCAAAAGAAGCTTCATAGGAAATTCTTGGGATGGGTCTGTCGAAAATAGAATAGTGGACGGGCACCATGAAACCATTGCAAATTTGATACAAATGGTCTTTGTAAGAGGGTTTCCATAATTTCCGATGGTACAAGTGAATGGGTGTTGGGTCATGGGTGGTCCATCTCCAACCAAGGACAGGAAACTCAGAATTAAAACACAGGGTATCCATAATGTAAGCAGAGTAATAAAAGGGTGGGATTTTCCTTTCGGTGACTCTGGTTTTGGCTCTAAACTCACGAACAGCTATGACCAATTTATCAGACAGAATAGTGGCCCAATCCATAATTGTACTATTGACGGCCGCTTCCATTAAGGGAACCATGTCAATATGGATATTAGCAGAGTCATGTAATCCCCACAATCTACACATCATAATCCCAGCATAGCAATAGGGAGAAGCCAAAGAAGCATTGGAGTACTTACCCGAACTGTCATGCTTGTGTTTGGCTGGATTCTGCCTCCAATCTCGGAGAGGTTCGGATGGTGATTCATTCTCTTTCGCGAACTTCTCCACAAAGGTTCTGTTATAGACTAGCTCAGGTTCAGGCAAATGATACATCTGCCTCAGGTCATCAGGCTTGAAGGATCCGAAAATCCTTCCATCCTTTGTATGAAAGGTTCTATCAGTGAGGGTAATTTCCTCAATTGCCCAGCGGACCACATCAGTGTAAGGTAGGACTTGTTCTCTGGCTGCTATTCTGTGCAAAAAGGAGTCGGCCAAGTCTTTGAGAGTTGCCTCGGACTTCCTTAGTTCATCCACACTAGCCTCAGTTACTGTTTTTTCTGGTTGCTCAGCCTCTAACAGATTATATGTACCCTGCCATGTAGTGCTAGGAAGACCAGTGCATGTAGTATCTGAGATTAGGCCTTTCTTCGAAACTATAGCAGCTTGACCTGCGACAGGTGTTGGAATAGAACCTGCAGCCTTCTTGAATTTCTTTCCCATCATGTTCAGGCTTCTCTCGACGGTTGAATTCTACACAAGTGCAAGAGAAATCGTAACAAGGAAATAACAATGACAATCCATAACGGGATAGATATATTACTTGAAGCGTGGCGAGATTAATTCTAAAAGTGGCTGCGGATCTAATGATTTGAGAAGGCACCGCAGATGCAATGATGGTGATTTTACAGCCTGCAGCTCCATAAATGACCATTACTTAGTTATTAAACCGAATGACCCCTTAAAGCGTGCAACAGATTTTTTCAAAGGTCTAATCGTGAATGTTCGTTAAATCAAAGGGTCAAAGCTTTAAATACGCATGCATTACCTTATCCCTGCATTTAACGGCATTTTGAAATCTGTGCTTTTGTCAAATCGGATTCAAATATAACTTTGAAGCTTTGAAATAATCACCTTTTAGGAATTCTGGTCATCATTAAGCGTCATCGCATCGCATCGGGGGTGTGAGTGATATTATCGTTTGGGAGAGATCTTGGCGAATGTCGATTGCGACATTACATCGTATTAGCGTGCGAACATAATCCCTAGATGTATATCAAATGATTTACCGACTACCGATAGCGATATCACATCTCATCGGGGAAAAGATCTGAACGTCTTATGAAAATGTATGGGATTCTGCCGACTACCGATAGTGATATCGCATCGGGTCGTGGCTTAAAGCGCTTTTCATAGGAGGCAGCGCCGATAGTTGATCACCGATATTACGTCGCATCGGGGAAAGGACATGTGCTTTTTCTGTGTGTGCATTGACTATCGCCGATGGCCGATAGCGATATCGCATCGGAAAGGACCAAGGTAACAAGCGATCTTGCGATTGCTTTTTCGGACTTAACCAAAAATTGCTTGCTATTTATTCAAAAAGGCTTTTATTCGCAAATTCATTTGATTATCATACCTTTTTCGAACAAATTCATTAATGCCAATTAAAATTTTAAAAGGGACCCATTTCATATGTTAATTGTTTGTGATAAAAAATGTTATGAAATGGGGGGTTGTTGTAGGGCACAACAATTGGCGATTCGTTGGTAGAACCAGTTATCTCTGGACTGATAAACATACTTACACTTTTTCAAATAGAATCTTTATAAGGGAAAGGAAATTTCTAAATTAACTAGATGTCTATTGATTCTGAATAAAACAGACTTCTTCAGTTGACTTCCTCTTTTTATAAAGAAAATAAATGCATTTTAAGTTTTAAAACAAGTCTTTAATGGTTCATAAAGGTAAAATAGAAAACTTTTCCATATCAGCTTTTAAAATAAACTCCTCTGTCACAGGTAGAGCCTCTGCTGCCAGCAAATGTTTATAGTCTCGGCAGGGTTACCTTTTAACCATGTTGTTGTCCATTGTTCCATTCACTTAAGAGTGTGACTAAACAGAATGAATTCAAAAGATATTTTCACATTTTTTGAATTTCACTTTCTTTTCTTCTTTGCTTAAGATAAAAGCCATTGTCCTGGTTTGGTGGCCAGATAATGACAATGCCACTCACGGGTAGTAACTAAACTGAACAAGCTGGCTCGTGATGAGACCCCTTGTCTTGAAATTTCAAGCCATTACCCTGTTTGATATGCAGTTTTGGTAATGTCAGTTAAATTATTTTCCTATGAACATGGTAAGCAGGCTTGTAATAAGACCTCTTATCTTTAATCTTTTATATTTTAGAATTACACTCTGAGTAATCATAAACTTTTGGTGAATGGGATGAACAACTATCTTCTTAAGAGTAAATGGATGACAGGTTGAGAGTTAAAGATGCTGAAGATGGATTAGCTCCTATTTTAATATAGATAACCTTTGGAGACTAATTTTAAAAACCCAAGATGACTCATAGAACTTCGTTCAGAAAGAAGTTTACAAAAGTTAGACTGTGATCTCAGAATAGAAAGATATCTAATTTCCTAGAAATGATCTCTCTTGGTTTAAGACTCTATTATCCAAAAGCAAATATTAATAGTGCCCCGGCGAGACAACTTTTAACTATAGCGAAAGGTCAATGGAAGATGTCCCACATCCTTATTTCTACAAATCCTACAAACTATATAAAAACTATCAAACTATAAAGAGAAGGGGTTACCTCCTCAATTAAAGAATTTCTTCAAGATTAGACCATTGACAGGGAGAGAATCTCTCACCCCTGATAGATTTTGCAGTATAAAAGTGGAATGGCCTATTTTTTCACAGATCTGAAATGGTCCAAGCCACAGTTTCTGAAACTTGGAGTGTTTACCTTTGTCTTCATGGGCTTTGTCCTATTTCAGAACTAAATCCCCGACTTGGAATTGTTTAGGACTAGACGAAGCTAGATCAAAAGCTGCTTTAATGACTTGCTGATGTTTGGCGTGTGTAACCTTGGCTTTTTCCCTTTCTTCTTCAAGTTTGAGAATTTGATCATATCTAAACTGGATAGAGGAAGAAGGAGTTTCGTCAATAAATTGCACTAGGGCTAGAGATGGAAGAAGAAGATTGGTTGGTACGATTGCTTCTTTTCCGTAGACAAGATTAAACGGAGAGGTTCCTATGGAGGCTTTCTGTGTTATCCTATCGGCCCATAATGCAAATACCAAGGATTTGTGCCAGTTCTTATGATTCTCTTCGATTGTTCGCTTAATGATTTTGATTAGATTTTTATTAGTTGATTCTGCTAGGCCATTACCCTGAGGATAGTAATTAGCAGAATACTTTAATTTAAATCCTCTTTTGATAGCGAAATCAATCATCGCATTACCTGAGAAATAAGAAGCATTATCAAAGACAAGAGCATTTGGAACACCAAACCTGGTAATGATGAACTGATCTATAAATTCAATGATCGCCTCAGAGTTTGTTGTCTTTAACGGAACTGCTTCTACCCACTTTGTAAAGTAATCGGTGGTTGTAAGGATATATTTGTGCTGCTTGGAAGAAGGTGGATTAATTTCTCCAATGATGTCCAATCCCCATTGTTCAAAAGGTTGTTCAATGTTGACTGGTTGCAAAGGGAAAGCTGGTTTTTGTTGTCTTCCACTGGCAGTTTGGCATTTGAGACATTTCCTTACATACTCGTGAGTGTCCTTAAACAAAGTAGGCCAATAGTATCCAGCATGAATGACTTTATGAGCTGTTGTATCAGCTCCAAAATGTCCTCCTGCTGGTCCGTCGTGTAGGTCCTGCAAAACCTTTTGAGCCTCAGGTTTCTCAAGGCATCTTAATAGGACAGAACCATAATTTCTTTTGAAGAGCACATCATCGATAATCGAATAACTCTTAGCTTTCAATCTAATGGCCCTTTTGTTTTTGTAGGACAAATTGGTAGGTGCATAACCATTCTTTAAATAAAAGATCAAATATGCATATTGAGATTCGGAATCGGGAACACTTAGCTGATTAACTTCTTGAGTTTGCTCTGTATCACTTGATTCCGGAATATTTGATGCTCCTGCTAATATCTTGCAAAAACCTTGACCTTTAACAATCTTTGCTGGCTTTATTTCTAGGTCATATTCTTGGAGAGCCGCGACCCAATTTGCCCTTTTTTCGCCCAATTCTTTTTGGATTAATAGTTGCCTAACTGCCGAGAAAGGAACTATCACTTTAGTGTGGGTTTTTAAAAGAAAGGGTCGATAATGTTTGACTGCTTTAAAGACAGCAAAAGCTTGTTTCTCAACATCGGAATAGTTCAATTCGGCGCCTTGAAAGTTTGAACTAAAGAACGAGATAGGCGCTTCCAAATTGTCATCATTCAACTGGGTGAGCACTGCTGCGTAAGATAAGTCGGATGCAATGGTATATAATGTAAAATGATTAGAAAGATTTGGAGTATTCAGAGCTGGGGCATTGATTATTGATTGCTTAATGTCATTAAAAGCTTGCTTTTCTTCTAATCCCCACCTGAAGGTTGAATTCTTTTTAATCATCGTTTGTAGTGGTAGTACTATCTGTGAAAAATCTGGAACAAATCGTTTAACGAAATTAATCTGGCCTAAAAATGACTGCATTGATTTTTTATTGTGTGGAAAAGGAATTTCAGAAATTTCCTTAATTCGATCAGGATCTACATAAATGCCATCCTTAGATACAATAAATCCTAAAAGCTTACCCTGGTTAAGAGCGAAGAAAGACTTTTTTGGGTTAAGAGAGATACCATGTGTTTTGCATCGCTGAAAAATCTGATTTAAATCATGCAAGTGATTATATCTCTTCTTAGAATATACAGTAATATCATCGAGGTAGACGACTACTGTCTGGTTAATTAACCCTCTAAAGGCTGTATCCATAGCTCTTTGGAATGTTGCTCCTGCATTTATGAGTCCAAAAGGCATTTTTTGATATGCATAAGTCCCCCATTTTGTTCTGAATGTGGTTTTAAGTCGGTCATCAGGATGAACCAGCACTTGATTATATCCTGAGAATCCGTCGAGAAAGGACATCAATTCAGATCCTGCTACCGATTGGAGGATTTGCTCCATGGTAGGCAGTGTGAAGTTATCTTTCAAGCTTGCCTTATTCAAGTTTCTGAAATCAATACAGATTTGGATGAAGCCGTTTTTCTTCCTGACTGGTACCATATTAGAGACCCAGTTTGAGTGTCGGACAGGGAAGATAATCTTAGCTTTTAAAAGCTTATTAAGTTCCGACTTTATCTGGCTCTCCAAATTCGGATGTATTTTTCTTAACTTCTGCTGGATCGGTTTTTGATTGGGAAGCATAGGAATAGTATGTTGTATGATAGATGTATCATATGTCTTGAGGTCGTCATACTTCCAAGCAAAAACTTGTTTGTTTTTTCTTAAGAGTTTGATAAATGCTTCCTTTTCTTCTATAGAAAGTCCTAATCCTAATTTGATATTTTGAGGAGCTTGATCTGTTACCAAATTAATCAATTCAAACCTAAGAGTAGAGCTTTGGAGTTTTGTATTAATTGCAGGTTTGAACCTGTCTTTAATGTCATAAAGGTCTTCGAGCTTTACTACGGGCTTGGGAATCGCGTTATCTTGAGATGTTCTTTTCATTTGAGAATCATGCTCATCTTCTTCAATGATTTGATTGTCATAGGACTTTTCAGAGGTTAAGAATTGCAAGATATCCTCGTCATGGTTGAAAACCCTCTAGTTGGTGATGTTATCAGGAACTGAAGGTCTAAACATTAATTCTATAGAAAATCTATCAAGGCTATAGTCTTCAGAAGGCAGAAGTTTGGAAGCTACGTTGGCTAGTAAATCGGCTGCTGAGTTCTGTGATCTAGGAATTGAGGAAATGTTGAATGCTGAGAAATGTGAAGTAAGATCTTGCACTAGCGATTGATAATGCTTAAGGTGGCTTGAAAGGCAATGAATTGCATTTCTTACCTGCTTAACAATGATCTCACTATCGCCGAATACTTTAATATATTGGACTTTAAGGTCGATTGCCTTATATAATCCCTGCACTAGGGCTTCGTATTCGGCCGTGTTATTGGTGCACTCAAATTCTAATCTACAGGAAAGCATTGTCTTTTCGCCTTGCGGACTAACCAAAATGCAACCTGCTCCTGAGCCCTCACTGGACTTAGAGCCATCAAAATACAAAGACCAAAATAAAGGAGAATTAACAAAAATATTTACATCCTTTTGATTTTCATTAAAGCATTTGGATAAATTGGTTTGTGAAAAATTTTCTACCTGAGATGTACAACGGTTAACTGAAAAAGGAGAAGGTTGGGCAACAAAGTTGCCAAAGAATGATTCTGAGGAATAATTTCCCAAAATGTTGTTGTTGAAGGCCACAGGCTGGTTTTCTTGTTCGAAATCGGTTACTGTGTGGGTCATGTGTTTCTCACGGTCGATCCTTATTTGTTTTGGCTTACCCTTGTAGGGGAGCCACATATGTGACCAATCAGTGGAAATGTATCCATGCAGTTTTTCGGACCAATCTCTGCTCAAAATTAAACCATAGAATTCAGGTATGTCAGTAATCAAAATATCTATTCTCTGTACAATTCTGGGATCAGCAGACAACCTGATAGTCACGGAATTAATTTCTCCTACAACCTGTACTTTGGTTCTGTCTAACTGTACAATGTGGATAGCGGACTTCTAGGGTTCTATGTTCAGTTTAGAACAAACTGAAGCTGGCATAATATTAGATGAAGCCCCTGAATCGATTAAACAGTTATGCAGATTTCGATTATAGATTTCATAGGTGAGCAAGAAAGGTGGGGTATGAGAATTGGATCTATCTCCGATCAGAACCGAATCGGTAGCTTCAACCATACCTGGAGGGGGTTGTCCTGAATCATTAGCAGCTTTTGAATTGGGAAGAGGGAAGAAGGGACAGCGTTAAATTCTCTTAGAAGCAATTTCTGCTGATGTTTTAACTTACTAAGTTCAAACATGGTTATGTTTGCCTTAGTCTTTTTCATATCATCAACAATATTATACTCCATGGAGTCAGATACCACTAGTGTCTTAGATGTCGAAGGAGAATTAGAAATTGGAGGCTGGTTTTGAGGAGCTGCTACAAGCGACTTTTTTGGGAGAACTTTTTCCTTTGGTGTGGCAGCACCTGCGCTCCTTTTCTTTGTAGTTGTTTGAGTAGGTTCAGAAGCGATTTTACTTCTTGTAGTAACAGGAAAGGCTTCTTCTTGATTCTCGGTGTCAGAGTTTGGGAGTATAAAATCCCACATGCCGTGGCATTCAACTAATTCTTCTTCATCATCTGTTTGAGAGGTTGTTTCCTCTTCCTCTTCTTCCTGTTCTGAGTCTGCATTAGATATAACATTGGGTGGCTTTGCTTCAGTTTTCTTGAAAGTCCTAAATGGTCTTTTGTTTGAAGTCTCAGCCACCTGTTTTTTAATCTCAACCATTTCATTAGACAATGTTTTAAGGACTTTTTGTAAACCTTCCATGTCGTACGGGTCCTTTGGGGTTTTTTTCTTAGAATCCTCTTTAAATGAGACTTTTTTAGCTTTTCTATCCTCCAAGGCAGCTTTCTTCTCTAGAGCGTTAATGCGCTTTTCAACGGCAAGTGCTTCCTTCATATTTTCGGCTAAGGTAGGTTTGCCAGCCCTGTCAACAAAAATAGCTATGTTGGAAGGGAGGGCAGTAATATACCATTCGCTCCTAATTTGTTCACTTGGTTTTGAAGCGGTGGGGATTTTATTTAGGAGTTTATTAAATCGGGCATTAAACTCCTTTATTGGTTCCCTATGCTCTATTCTCAAATTGGAGAGGTCATTTATTAAAGTGGCTAGAGACCTGTCATCTCCATATTTGGTAAGGAACTGCTCTTGGCATGTGGTCCAGCTGGTAATAGAACTAAGGAAAAGTACCAGGATCCTGCCGATCCTTGCAAGGTATAAGGGAAAAGCCTGACAACAACATCTTGCTCTGTCACTCCTTTTAAATTAACTGCTAACATAAAATTGTTAATATGTTCTTCAGCTTGTGTTCCGTTATCTGGATTGAATTTAGGCAACCATTTTTCGGGAGCATCAGGTAGATCATGCAATGGTGCGGGCATGTTGACTGCACCTGGTGTAGTCCATGGATCTGCCATTATGCTGGCGACAATAGTTGTTACTACTGTTGGGATTCCAGATGACTGAGGAGAAGAGATCGTTGAAGAGTGAGTAGTTTGAGATGCTGTAGTACTTATTCCCTGATGAACAACAGTGTGTAACGGAGGAGTGGATGGTTGACTTCGCAGATTAGGAGTTGAGATGGAGGATATGGAAGAAAGGTCTTCACTATCAGATCCTTCAGTAATCTTCTTAGCCTTTTTCCTTTTCGGTAAAGGGAACTCAGTAGGTTCAATACCGAGTTTTTCGCTCTGAAGTCTGGTAAGTGGATGGGATAAGTTGAACTGCGAGGTCACACTGCTTTGTGATACTTCAGATTTCTGAGGCGAAATCGAGAAGCTCTGAAGTTTATGGATAAGAGACTGAACTTCAGGGGATTCAAGACTTAATTGTTCTGAAATATGATGGGTATGAGCAGTGGTGGTTGATTCCTCTTTTTCTCGATTGTGTGCCGGAGAACCAGCATGTGATTGACTCTTAGAATGGTTTGCAGATTTGGACCTGCTTGCCATTCACAGTCGATGGCCCTCCTTCTAGCGCCAAAAATGTTGATGCCCCGAAATTCGTTGCAACAACATCGGGGAAACCACCCGGTCCGGACCTTAGTGCAGCTCCTTTTCCGTTTGGGGTAAATAATTGTTAAATGATGATATCTAAACTATAAGAGAAATATAATAACTATAATCTAATCCCGGGACTTATCGATTCATAGAGTGCAGCATTTGATAATCTGTGCTTAATGGCAGGCATATAGATGACTCTAACACTAAAGCATAGATGTTTAAATCATTTAAGATTGCTCTGCATAATTAGTTATGCAGAGCGATAATAGCGAATTACTACACTTGGTCATTTATATTATTGCTACACGCATGAGTAAGAGAGATAACAAATCACAAAACATTCAATAGTGATATGAAATGAAGATTTGTTGTTATATTGCATACATGTATTCAACAATAGCAAAGATAATAACACAACAATTCATATAATAGAAAAGAGGACAGATACAGATAATAGTACCATGTAAGCTGTTTGATCAATCCAGTATATTAATCACTATGTCGCGGTCCTTCCTTCAAACCAGAAAGCATTCCAAGCAAATGACAGTAGTGCACAATTGCATAAAACAGCCTTCTAAGCAAAATTAAGAACCATTGGTCGAGTTTCACAAAAGGATATAGACTGAAGCACAATAGTGCAAACTTCAGCCTTTAAGTCTTTTACAAAATTTTACGACCCTTTCCAAAACAATGAAAGGATCTATAAATACTATGCTAATCTAAATATCTAAAAACTGAAAAGCTACTAAATTGGCATTAACAAATATCATCTTGTTTCCTGGCGATCTGGCAGTCGGCGGCGATGCTTCATTCAGAGGTCTCTTTGCCTTTACTCCTTCGCTGACATATCGCCAGCATTGGCTCTACTTCTGGTGGAGTGTTGAGGCGTGAAGTTAGCTGGGCATCATATGTGGCATCCTGAATGTCGGAAATCAGATATCGGAGGGCATCTGTTAAACAGTTAAGAGCCGACCTTTGAGAATGTGGTTTAATCAGAAAGAGCCAGTATGCGTCGGCGGTTAAAGTATTTACTCCGGCGATTAACCGTCCTTGTTTCTCCAGATCAGGGTAATTTCTCTGTTCCAGCATGTTTGCTGTTGTTATGCTTCCAGGTGTGCACTGGGAAATCATGTTTGCCAGATACAATGTGTCGTTGACTAGATTGATCATGTTGCTGGCAATCATTTTACATCTGGAAGCCGCCCTTTCAGCTTTCATTACCTGAGTATTCCATTCCATGAAGAGTATGTCCTTGTATGTTATATGGATTCGGGACAAATTTGTCGCTTTCCCTTCTGGAGTGTCTTGCCACTCAATATATTCCGATATGTCATCCTCGGCCTGATCTAGCTTATTCCTGGCCTTTTCTATTTGTTCACACACTACTGTAGATGTTTCACAAAATGACTCAGCGTCAACAAGTTGTCGGCACAAGAGCCTGATCTGAGATATTAATGCGCTGTTTATTCGAGTTGCCTCTGCTCTGAAATCATCAATACTCTGGGCGTCCTTGATACCTTCGAGCTGTGCTGATAGCTGAATTATTTGCTCGTCTTTAGATTTTATCATCAGCTCATTTGATGCTTTTAACTGGGATAATGCCTCTGATAATTCTTTTGCCTTTTGAACCTCACTTTGGTCTATCCTCTATTTTCGATTAGCAGTTGCTGGGTTAACAAATTGTTTTCTTGTTGTTGAGCCAGCAACTGTTCCTCTACCTGCGCTGCCTTATTTTTCGCCTCAATTACTTCTGCCTGCAATGCATATATTTCATGATCTTTAGTCTTCAACAGAAGACTTACCTCTGATGCTTTGTCAATAGTTGCTGCCGAATAAGCTCCCGCAAATTGCGACAGTTTAGTCAGATCTTCAGAGGGATCTAATTCTCCCTTCCAGACCACATTGCCCGTGACTGTTTGCTCATGTGAAATAGAAGGTTGATCAAGCCTTCGTCTTTTCCTAGAGCGCCTAACAACGGCTCTATGCTTTGGGCTGTAGAAAATATCTAGGGGAGGAATTTCTTCCACCTGGAGATCAATTTGATCGGATGGGTCTTGAGTGATTACCTCAACATTCTGTAACATGGGTGGGCCGCTGGTTCCTTCTAGAACCTGAGAAGAAGTAGTATCGGGAGCATTACTTGTTTTAGAGGCGTCTGAGTCTTTGGAGGCTTCCTTACCACTGATAATGGAATCGAATTGGTTCCATTCCTTAATCAATTCAGGATCGGTAGAGATTTGCTCACTTTGTTCTGTGTGGGCTTTACTCTGTTCTTTCTCTTGTTCAATCCTCTGCTGTTCCTCGAATGCCTTCCGCTGTTGCTCCTCTTGTGCTTTCTGCTGCTGCTCCTCCAATTCCTTTTTCTGCCTATCTTCCAGTTCTTTCTTTGCTTTCTCTTCTTCTTCCCTCTTCCTCTGTTGCTCTAACTCTTTCTGTTTTCTTTGCTCTTGATCCTTTTGTGCCTTTTGCTGCCTTTCTATCTGCTCCCTTTTATGCTTCTCTGCCTGCAGCTTGTTTTGCCTTTCCTCCTGTTGTTTATCATACTCTTTAATTGTAACAGGAGGTGAATGTATTTGCTGCTGACCAGGCTCGCTTGAGGAGGATGTTGGGGTTGTGGATAATAAATCTAGAGGCAAAGTTTGCAACCTTTGCTTTCTAAGTTTATTAAATTCAGTTAACTCCACATCTTCGTATCTCATTGCAGCAAGTTGTTTGATTTGGCTTATTGAATCGGCACTCACGAACAGGTCATCAAACTGATCTTCTTGATGGACAACCTTTGACAGTTTGGCCTGTTCCAAGGCAATGAAAGCAGTCTTTTTTGGATCATAGAGTCTGTTTGGAATAGAAGCCAGGGATATCATTTGGAGTTTTGTTGCTTCCTTTTCTGCATGCTTGTAATTCTGCAGCGTATAAACTCCAATTCTTAAAGGAAAAGAGGGCCATCCTCTCTTTTTCTCATCTTTGAGAGTTTGTGTGACACCCTCAGACATAATCTGGTAGGAGATTTCCCGGGCTAACAATTTATCTGGGATGTACAGAGGGAGAACGTGTGGCCTAGCCTTGCTTCCAAAAACTCTAATATAGGTAAAATGCTCTTCCCCGAACCAATGTGCTACGGCTGGTAGGTCAAAAGAAGCTTCATAGGAAATTCTTGGGATGGGTCTGTCGAAAATAGAATAGTGGACGGGCACCATGAAACCATTGCAAATTTGATACAAATGGTCTTTGTAAGAGGGTTTCCATAATTTCCGATGGTACAAGTGAATGGGTGTTGGGTCATGGGTGGTCCATCTCCAACCAAGGACAGGAAACTCAGAATTAAAACACAGGGTATCCATAATGTAAGCAGAGTAATAAAAGGGTGGGATTTTCCTTTCGGTGACTCTGGTTTTGGCTCTAAACTCACGAACAGCTATGACCAATTTATCAGACAGAATAGTGGCCCAATCCATAATTGTACTATTGACGGCCGCTTCCATTAAGGGAACCATGTCAATATGGATATTAGCAGAGTCATGTAATCCCCACAATCTACACATCATAATCCCAGCATAGCAATAGGGAGAAGCCAAAGAAGCATTGGAGTACTTACCCGAACTGTCATGCTTGTGTTTGGCTGGATTCTGCCTCCAATCTCGGAGAGGTTCGGATGGTGATTCATTCTCTTTCGCGAACTTCTCCACAAAGGTTCTGTTATAGACTAGCTCAGGTTCAGGCAAATGATACATCCGCCTCAGGTCATCAGGCTTGAAGGATCCGAAAATCCTTCCATCCTTTGTATGAAAGGTTCTATCAGTGAGGGTAATTTCCTCAATTGCCCAGCGTACCACATCAGTGTAAGGTAGGACTTGTTCTCTGGCTGCTATTCTGTGCAAAAAGGAGTCGGCCAAGTCTTTGAGAGTTGCCTCGGACTTCCTTAGTTCATCCACACTAGCCTCAGTTACTGTTTTTTCTGGTTGCTCAGCCTCTAACAGATTATATGTACCCTGCCATGTAGTGCTAGGAAGACCAGTGCATGTAGTATCTGAGATTAGGCCTTTCTTCGAAACTATAGCAGCTTGACCTGCGACAGGTGTTGCAATAGAACCTGCAGCCTTCTTGAATTTCTTTCCCATCATGTTCAGGCTTCTCTCGACGGTTGAATTCTACACAAGTGCAAGAGAAATCGTAACAAGGAAATAACAATGACAATCCATAACGGGATAGATATATTACTTGAAGCGTGGCGAGATTAATTCTAAAAGTGGCTGCGGATCTAATGATTTGAGAAGGCACCGCAGATGCAATGATGGTGATTTTACAGCCTGCAGCTCCATAAATGACCATTACTTAGTTATTAAACCGAATGACCCCTTAAAGCGTGCAACAGATTTTTTCAAAGGTCTAATCGTGAATGTTCGTTAAATCGAAGGGGCAAAGCTTTAAATACGCATGCATTACCTTATCCCTGCATTTAACGGCATTTTGAAATCTGTGCTTTTGTCAAATCGGATTCAAATATAACTTTGAAGCTTTGAAATAATCACCTTTTAGGAATTCTGGTCATCATTAAGCGTCATCGCATCGCATCGGGGGTGTGAGTGATATTATCGTTTGGGAGAGATCTTGGCGAATGCCGATTGCGACATTGCATCGTATTAGCACGCGAACATATCCCTAGATGTATATCAAATGATTTACCGACTACCGATAGCGATATCACATCGCATCGGGGAAAAGATCTGAACGTCTTATGAAAATGTATGGGATTCTGCCGACTACCGATAGCGATATCGCATCGGGTCGTGGCTTAAAGCGCTTTTCATAAGAGGCAGCGCCGATAGTTGATCACCGATATTACGTCGCATCGGGGAAAAGACATGTGCTTTTTCTGTGTGTGCATTGACTATCGCCGATGGCCGATAGCGATATCGCATCGGAAAGGACCAAGGTAACAAGCGATCTTGCGATTGCTTTTTCGGACTTAACCAAAAATTGCTTGTTATTTATTCAAAAAGGCTTTTATTCACAAATTCATTTGATTATCATACCTTTTTCGAACAAATTCATTAATGCCAATTAAAATTTTAAAAGGGACCCATTTCATATGTTAATTGTTTGTGATAAAAAATGTTATGAAATGGGGGGTTGTTGTAGGGCACAACAATTGGCGATTCGTTGGTAGAACCAGTTATCTCTGGACTGATAAACATACTTACACTTTTTCAAATAGAATCTTTATAAGGGAAAGGAAATTTCTAAATTAACTAGATGTCTATTGATTCTGAATAAAACAGAATTCTTCAGTTGACTTCCTCTTTTTATAAAGAAAATAAATGCATTTTAAGTTTTAAAACAAGTCTTTAATGGTTCATAAAGGTAAAATAGAAAACTTTTCCATATCAGCTTTTAAAATAAACTCCTCTGTCACAGGTAGAGCCTCTGCTGCCAGCAAACGTTTATAGTCTCAGGGTTACCTTTTAACCATGTTGTTGTCCATTGTTCCATTCACTTAAGAGTGTGACTAAACAGAATGAATTCAAAAGATATTTTCACATTTTTTGAATTTCACTTTCTTTTCTTCTTTGCTTAAGATAAAAGCCATTGTCCTGGTTTGGTGGCCAGATAATGACAATGCCACTCACGGGTAGTAACTAAACTGAACAAGCTGGCTCGTGATGAGACCCCTTGTCTTGAAATTTCAAGCCATTACCCTGTTTGATATGCAGTTTTGGTAATGTCAGTTAAATTATTTTCCTATGAACATGGTAAGCAGGCTTGTAATAAGACCTCTTATCTTTAATCTTTTATATTTTAGAATTACACTCTGAGTAATCATAAACTTTTGGTGAATGGGATGAACAACTATCTTCTTAAGAGTAAATGGATGACAGGTTGAGAGTTAAAGATGCTGAAGATGGATTAGCTCCTATTTTAATATAGATAACCTTTGGAGACCAATTTTGAAAACCCAAGATGACTCATAGAACTTCGTTCAGAAAGAAGTTTACAAAAGTTAGACTGTGATCTCAGAATAGAAAGATATCTAATTTCCTAGAAATGATCTCTCTTGGTTTAAGACTCTATTATCCAAAAGCAAATATTAATAGTGCCCCGGCGAGACAACTTTTAACTACAGCGAAAGGTCAATGGAAGATATCCCACATCCTTATTTCTACAAATCCTACAAACTATATAAAAACTATCAAACTATAAAGAGAAGGGGTTACCTCCTCAATTAAAGAATTTCTTCAAGATTAGACCATTGACAGGGAGAGAATCTCTCACCCCTGATAGATTTTGCAGTATAAAAGTGGAATGGCCTATTTTTTCACAGATCTGAAATGGTCCAAGCCACAGTTTCTGAAACTTGGAGTGTTTACCTTTGTCTTCATGGGCTTTGTCCCATTTCAGAACTAAATCTCCGACTTGGAATTGTTTAGGACTAGACGAAGCTAGATCAAAAGCTGCTTTAATGACTTGCTGATGTTTGGCGTGTGTAACCTTGGCTTTTTCCCTTTCTTCTTCAAGTTTGAGAATTTGATCATATCTAAACTGGATAGAGGAAGAAGGAGTTTCCTCAATAAATTGCACTAGGGCTAGAGATGGAAGAAGAAGATTGGTTGGTACGATTGCTTCTTTTCCGTAGACAAGATTAAACGGAGAGGTTCCTATGGAGGCTTTCTGTGTTATCCTATCGGCCCATAATGCAAATACCAAGGATTTGTGCCAGTTCTTATGATTCTCTTCGATTGTTCGCTTAATGATTTTGATTAGATTTTTATTAGTTGATTCTGCTAGGCCATTACCCTGAGGATAGTAATTAGCAGAATACTTTAATTTAAATCCTCTTTTGATAGCGAAATCAATCATCGCATTACCTGAGAAATAAGAAGCATTATCAAAGACAAGAGCGTTTGGAACACCAAACCTGGTAATGATGAACTGATCTATAAATTCAATGATCGCCTCAGAGTTTGTTGTCTTTAACGGAACTGCTTCTACCCACTTTGTAAAGTAATCGGTGGCTGTAAGGATATATTTGTGCTGCCTGGAAGAAGGTGGATTAATTTCTCCAATGATGTCCAATCCCCATTGTTCAAAAGGCTGTTCAATGTTGACTGGTTGCAAAGGGAAAGCTGGTTTTTGTTGTCTTCCACTGGCAGTTTGGCATTTGAGACATTTCCTTACATACTCGTGAGCGTCCTTAAACAAAGTAGGCCAATAGTATCCAGCATGAATGACTTTATGAGCTGTTGTATCAGCTCCAAAATGTCCTCCTGCTGGTCCGTCGTGTAGCTCCTGCAAAACCTTTTGAGCCTCAGGTTTCTCAAGGCATCTTAATAGGACAGAATCATAATTTCTTTTGAAGAGCACATCATCGATAATCGAAAAACTCTTAGCTTTCAATCTAATGGCCCTTTTGTTTTTGTAGGACAAATTGGTAGGTGCATAACCATTCTTTAAATAAAAGATCAAATCTGCATATTGAGATTCGGAATCGGGAACACTTAGCTGATTAACTTCTTGAGTTTGCTCTGTATCACTTGATTCCGGAATGTTTGATGCTCCTGCTAATATCCTGCAAAAACCTTGACCTTTAACAATCTTTGCTGGCTTTATTTCTAGGTCATATTCTTGGAGAGCCGCGACCCAATTTGCCCTTTTTTCGCCCAATTCTTTTTGGATTAATAGTTGCCTAACTGCCGAGAAAGGAACTATCACTTTAGTGTGGGTTTTTAAAAGAAAGGGTCGATAATGTTTGACTGCTTTAAAGACAGCAAAAGCTTGTTTCTCAACATCGGAATAGTTCAATTCGGCGCCTTGAAAGTTTGAACTAAAGAACGAGATAGGCGCTTCCAAATTGTCATCATTCAACTGGGTGAGCACTGCTGCGTAAGATAAGTCGGATGCAATGGTATATAATGTAAAATGATTAGAAAGATTTGGAGTATTCAGAGCTGGGGCATTGATTATTGATTGCTTAATGTCATTAAAAGCTTGCTTTTCTTCTAATCCCCACCTGAAGGTTGAATTCTTTTTAATCATCGTTTGTAGTGGTAGTACAATCTGTGAAAAATCTGGAACAAATCGTTTAACGAAATTAATCTGGCCTAAAAACGACTGCATCGATTTTTTATTGTGTGGAAAAGGAATTTCAGAAATTTCCTTAATTCGATCAGGATCTACATAAATGCCATCCTTAGATACAATAAATCCTAAAAGCTTACCCTGGTTAAGAGCGAAGAAAGACTTTTTGGGGTTAAGAGAGATACCATGTGTTTTGCATCGCTGAAAAATCTGATTTAAATCATGCAAGTGATTATATCTCTTCTTAGAATATACAGTAATATCATCGAGGTAGACGACTACTGTCCGGTTAATTAACCCTCTAAAGGCTGTATCCATAGCTCTTTGGAATGTTGCTCCTGCATTTATGAGTCCAAAAGGCATTTTTTGATATGCATAAGTCCCCCATTTTGTTCTGAATGTGGTTTTAAGTTGGTCATCAGGATGAACCAGCACTTGATTATATCCTGAGAATCCGTCGAGAAAGGACATCAATTCAGATCCTGCTACCGATTGGAGGATTTGCTCCATGGTAGGCAGTGGGAAGTTATCTTTCAAGCTTGCCTTATTCAAGTTTCTGAAATCAATACAGATTCGGATGTCGCCGTTTTTCTTCCTGACTGGTACCATATTAGAGACCCAGTTTGAGTGTCGGACAGGGAAGATAATCTTAGCTTTTAAAAGCTTATTAAGTTCCGACTTTATCTGGCTCTCCAAATTCGGATGTATTTTTCTTAACTTCTGCTGGATCGGTTTTTGATTGGGAAGCATAGGAATAGTATGTTGTATGATAGATGTATCATATGTCTTGAGGTCGTCATACTTCCAAGCAAAAACTTGTTTGTTTTTTCTTAAGAGTTTGATAAATGCTTCCTTTTCTTCTATAGAAAGTCCTAATCCTAAGTTGATATTTTGAGGAGCTTGATCTGTTCCCAAATTAATCAATTCAAACCTAAGAGTAGAGCTTTGGAGTTTTGTATTAATTACAGGTTTGAACCTGTCTTTAATGTCATAAAGGTCTTCGAGCTTTACTACGGGCTTAGGAATCGCGTTATCTTGAGATGTTCTTTTCATTTGAGAATCATGCTCATCTTCTTCAATGATTTGATTGTCATAGGACTTTTCAGAGGTTAAGAATTGCAAGATATCCTCGTCATGGTTGAAAACCCTCCAGTTGGTGATGTTATCAGGAACTGAAGGTCTAAACATTAATTCTATAGAAAATCTATCAAGGCTATAGTCTTCAGAAGGCAGAAGTTTGGAAGCTACGTTGGCTAGTAAATCGGCTGCTGAGTTCTGTGATCTAGGAATTGAGGAAATGTTGAATGCTGAGAAATGTGAAGTAAGATCTTGCACTAGCGATTGATAATGCTTAAGGTGGCTTGAAAGGCAATGAATTGCATTTCTTACCTGCTTAACAATGATCTCACTATCGCCGAATACTTTAATATATTGGACTTTAAGGTCGATTGCCTTATATAATCCCTGCACTAGAGCTTCGTATTCGGCCGTGTTATTGGTGCACTCAAATTCTAATCTACAGGAAAGCATTGTCTTTTCGCCTTGCGGACTAACCAAAATGCAACCTGCTCCTGAGCCCTCACTGGACTTAGAGCCATCAAAATACAAAGACCAAAATAAAGGAGAATTAACAAAAATATTTACATCCTTTTGATTTTCATTAAAGCATTTGGATAAATTGGTTTGTGAAAAATTTTCTACCTGAGATGTACAATGGTTAACTGAAAAAGGAGAAGGTTGGGCAACAAAGTTGCCAAAGAATGATTCTGAGGAATAATTTCCCAAAATGTTGTTGTTGAAGGCCACAGGCTGGTTTTCTTGTTCGAAATCGGTTACTGTGTGGGTCATGTGTTTCTCACGGTCGATCCTTATTTGATTTGGCTTACCCTTGTAGGGGAGCCACATATGTGACCAATCAGTGGAAATGTATCCATGCAGTTTTTCGGACCAATCTCTGCTCAAAATTAAACCATAGAATTCAGGTATGTCAGCAATCAAAATATCTATTCTCTGTACAATTCTGGGATCAGCAGACAACCTGATAGTCACGGAATTAATTTCTCCTACAACCTGTACTTTGGTTCTGTCTAACTGTACAATGTGGATAGCGGACTTCTGGGGTTCTATGTTCAGTTTAGAACAAACTGAAGCTGGCATAATATTAGATGAAGCCCCTGAATCGATTAAACAGTTATGCAGATTTCGATTATAGATTTCATAGGTGAGCAAGAAAGGTGGGGTATGAGAATTGGATCTATCTCCGATCAGAACCGAATCGGTAGCTTCAACCATACCTGGAGGGGGTTGTCCTGAATCATTAGCAGCTTTTGAACTGGGAAGAGGAGAAGAAGGGACAGCATTAAATTCTCTTAGAAGCAATTTCTGCTGATGTTTTAACTTACTAAGTTCAAACATGGTTATGTTTGCCTTAGTCTTTTTCATATCATCAACAATATTATACTCCATGGAGTCAGATACCACTAGTGTCTTAGATGTCGAAGGAGAATTAGAAATTGGAGGCTGGTTTTGAGGAGCTGCTACAGGCGACTTTTTTGGGAGAACTTTTTCCTTTGGTGTGGCAGCACCTGCGCTCCTTTTCTTTGTAGTTGTTTGAGTAGGTTCAGAAGCGATTTTACTTCTTGTAGTAACAGGAAAGGCTTCTTCTTGATTCTCGGTGTCAGAGTTTGGGAGTATAAAATCCCACATGCCGTGGCATTCAACTACTTCTTCTTCATCATCTGTTTGAGAGGTTGTTTCCTCTTCCTCTTCTTCCTGTTCTGAGTCTGCATTAGATATAACATTGGGTGGCTTTGCTTCAGTTTTCTTGAAAGTCCTAAATGGTCTTTTGTTTGAAGTCTCAGCCACCTGTTTTTTAATCTCAACCATTTCATTAGACAATGTTTTAAGGACTTTTTGTAAACCTTCCATGTCGTACGGGTCCTTTGGGGTTTTTTTCTTAGAATCCTCTTTAAATGAGACTTTTTTAGCTTTTCTATCCTCCAAGGCAGCTTTCTTCTCTAGAGCATTAATGCGCTTTTCAACGGCAAGTGCTTCCTTCATATTTTCGGCTAAGGTAGGTTTGCCAGCCCTGTCAACAAAAATAGCTATGTTGGAAGGGAGGGCAGTAATATACCATTCGCTCCTAATTTGTTCACTTGGTTTTGAAGCGGTGGGGATTTTATTTAGGAGTTTATTAAATCGAGCATTAAACTCCTTTATTGGTTCCCTATGCTCTATTCTCAAATTGGAGAGGTCATTTATTAAAGTGGCTAGAGACCTGTCATCTCCATATTTGGTAAGGAACTGCTCTTGGCATGTGGTCCAGCTGGTAATAGAACCAGAAGGTAAGGAAAAGTACCAGGATCCTGCCGATCCTTGCAAGGTATAAGGGAAAAGACTGACAACAACATTTTGCTCTGTCACTCCTTTTAAATTAACTGCTAACATAAAATTGTTAATATGTTCTTCAGCTTGTGTTCCGTTATCTGGATTGAATTTAGGCAACCATTTTTCGGGAGCATCAGGTAGATCATGCAATGGTGCGGGCATGTTGACTGCACCTGGTGTAGTCCATGGATCTGCCATTATGCTGGCGACAATAGTTGTTACTACTGTTGGGATTCCAGATGACTGAGGAGAAGAGATCGTTGAAGAGTGAGTAGTTTGAGATGCTGTAGTACTTATTCCCTGATGAACAACAGTGTGTAACGAAGGAGTGGATGGTTGACTTCGCAGATTAGGAGTTGAGATGGAGGATATGGAAGAAAGGTCTTCACTATCAGATCCTTCAGTAATCTTCTTAGCCTTTTTCCTTTTCGGTAAAGGGAACTCAGTAGGTTCAATACCGAGTTTTTCGCTCTGAAGTCTGGTAAGTGGATGGGATAAGTTGAACTGCGAGGTCACACTGCTTTGTGATACTTCAGATTTCTGAGGCGAAATCGAGAAGCTCTGAAGTTTATGGATAAGAGACTGAACTTCAGGGGATTCAAGACTTAATTGTTCTGAAATATGATGGGTATGAGCAGTGGTGGTTGATTCCTCTTTTTCTCGATTGTGTGCCGGAGAACCAGCATGTGATTGAGAAGGGGGAGAGGATTTGGAGGGAGAATTACTCTTAGAATGGTTTGCAGATTTGGACCTGCTTGCCATTCACAGTCGATGGCCCTCCTTCTAGCGCCAAAAATGTTGATGCCCCGAAATTCGTTGCAACAACATCGGGGAAACCACCCGGTCCGGACCTTAGTGCAGCTCCTTTTCCGTTTGGGGTAGTGGCTCCGACTGGGGATAATGGGACCAGTTTCCCATTAATTATAAGTAGACGGGATGGATAAATGATTTACGATATAAGGTGGTAATAAGTGAATAGCTAAACTATAAGAGAAATATAATAACTATAATCTAATCCCGGGACTTATCGATTCATAGAGTGCAGCGTTTGATAATCTGTGCTTAATGGCAGGCATATAGATGACTCTAACACTAAAGCATAGATGTTTAAATCATTTAAGATTGCTCTGCATAATTAGTTATGCAGAGCGATAATAGCGAATTACTACACTTGGTCATTTATATTATTGCTACACGCATGAGTAAGAGAGATAACAAATCACAAAACATTCAATAGTGATATGAAATGAAGATTTGCTGTTATATTGCATACATGTATTCAACAATAGCAAAGATAATAACACAGCAATTCATATAATAGAAAAGAGGACAGATACAGATAATAGTACCATGTAAGCTGTTTGATCAATCCAGTATATTAATCACTATGTCGCGGTCCTTCCTTCAAACCAGAAAGCATTCCAAGCAAATGACAGTAGTGCACAATTGCATAAAATAGCCTTCTAAGCAAAATTAAGAACCATTGGTCGAGTTTCACAAAAGGATATAGACTGAAGCACAATAGTGCAAACTTCAGCCTTTAAGTCTTTTACAAAATTTTACGACCCTTTCCAAAACAATGAAAGGATCTATAAATACTATGCTAATCTAAATATCTAAATATCTAAAAACTGAAAAGCTACTAAATTGGCATTAACAAATATCATCTTGTTTCCTGGCGATCTGGCAGTCGGCGGCGATGCTTCATTCAGAGGTCTCTTTGCCTTTACTCCTTCGCTGACAAATCGCCAGCATTGGCTCTACTTCTGGTGAAGTGTTGAGGCGTGAAGTTAGCTGGGCATCATATGTCGCATCCTGAATGTCGGAAATCAGATATCGGAGGGCATCTGTTAAACAGTTAAGAGCCGACCTTTGAGAATGTGGTTTAATCAGAAAGAGCCAGTATGCGTCGGCGGTTAAAGTATTTACTCCGGTGATTAACCGTCCTTGTTTCTCCAGATCAGGGTAATTTCTTTGTTCCAGCATGTTTGCTGTTTTTATGCTTCCAGGTGTGCACTGGGAAATCATGTTTGCCAGATACAATGTGTCGTTGACTAGATTGATCATGTTGCTGGCAATCATTTTACATCTGGAAGCCGCCCTTTCAGCTTTCATTACCTGAGTATTCCATTCCATGAAGAGTATGTCCTTGTATGTTATATGGATTCGGGACAAATTTGCCGCTTTCCCTTCTGGAGTGTCTTGCCACTCAATATATTCCGATATGTCATCCTCGGTCTGATCTAGCTTATTCCTGGCCTTTTCTATTTGTTCACACACCACTGTAGATGTTTCACAAAATGACTCAGCGTCAACAAGTTGTCGGCACAAGAGCCTGATCTGAGATATTAATGTGTTGTTTATTCGAGTTGCCTCTGCTCTGAAATCATCAATACTCTGGGCGTCCTTGATACCTTCGAGCTGTGCTGATAGCCGAATTATTTTCTCGTCTTTAGATTTTATCATCAGCTCATTTGATGCTTTTAACTGGGATAATGCCTCTGATAATTCTTTTGCCTTTTGAACCTCACTTTGGTCTATCCTCTGTTTTTCGATTAGCAGTTGCTGGGTTAACAAATTGTTTTCTTGCTGTTGAGCCAGCAACTGTTCCTCTACCTGCGCTGCCTTATTTTTCGCCTCAATTACTTCTGCCTGCAATGCATATATTTCATGATCTTTAGTCTTCAACAGAAGACTTACCTCTGATGCTTTGTCAATAGTTGCTGCTGAATAAGCTCCCGCAAATTGCGACAGTTTAGTCAGATCTTCAGAGGGATCTAATTCTCCCTTCCAGACCACATTGCCCGTGACTGTTTGCTCGGGTGAAATAGAAGGTTGATCAAGCCTTCGTCTTTTCCTAGAGTGCCTAACAACGGCTCTATGCTTTGGGCTGTAGAAAATATCTAGGGGAGGAATTTCTTCCACCTGGAGATCAATTTGATCGGATGGGTCTTGAGTGATTACCTCAACATTCTGTAACATGGGTGGGCCGCTGGTTCCTTCTAGAACCTGAGAAGAAGTAGTATCGGGAGCATTACTTGTTTTAGAGGCGTCTGGGTCTTTGGAGGCTTCCTTACCACTGATAATGGAATCGAATTGGTTCCATTCCTTAATCAATTCAGGATCGGTAGAGATTTGCTCACTTTGTTCTGTGTGGGCTTTACTCTATTCTTTCTCTTGTTCAATCCTCTGCTGTTCCTCGAATGCCTTCCGCTGTTGCTCCTCTTGTGCTTTCTGTTGCTGCTCCTCCAATTCCTTTTTCTGCCTATCTTCCAGTTCTTTCTTTGCTTTCTCTTCTTCTTCCCTCTTCCTCTGTTGCTCTAAATCTTTCTGTTTTCTTTGCTCTTGATCCTTTTGTGCCTTTTGCTGTCTTTCTATCTGCTCCCTTTTATGCTTCTCTGCCTGCAGCTTGTTTTGCCTTTCCTCCTGTTGTTTATCATACTCTTTAATTGTAACAGGAGGTGAATGTATTTGCTGCTGACCAGGCTCGCTTGAGGAGGACGTTGGGGTTGTGGATAATAAATCTAGAGGCAAAGTTTGCAACCTTTGCTTTCTAAGTTTATTAAATTCAGTTAACTCCACATCTTCGTATCTCATTGCAGCAAGTTGTTTGATTTGGCTTATTGAATCGGCACTCACGAACAGGGCATCAAACTGATCTTCTTGATGGACAACCTTTGACAGTTTGGCCTGTTCCAAGGCAATGAAAGCAGTCTTTTTTGGATCATAGAGTCTGTTTGGAATAGAAGCCAGGGATATCATTTGGAGTTTTGTTGCTTCCTTTTCTGCATGCTTGTAATTCTGCAGCGTATAAACTCCAATTCTTAAAGGAAAAGAGGGCCATCCTCTCTTTTTCTCATCTTTGAGAGTTTGTGTGACACCCTCAGACATAATCTGATAGGAGATTTCCCGGGCTAACAATTTATCTGGGATGTACAGAGGGAGAACGTGTGGCCTAGCCTTGCTTCCAAAAACTCTAATATAGGTAAAATGCTCTTCCCCGAACCAATGTGCTACGGCTGGTAGGTCAAAAGAAGCTTCATAGGAAATTCTTGGGATGGGTCTGTCGAAAATAGAATAGTGGACGGGCACCATGAAACCATTGCAAATTTGATACAAATGGTCTTTGTAAGAGGGTTTCCATAATTTCCGATGGTACAAGTGAATGGGTGTTGGGTCATGAGTGGTCCATCTCCAACCAAGGACAGGAAACTCAGAATTAAAACATAGGGTATCCATAATGTAAGCAGAGTAATAAAAGGGTGGGATTTTCCTTTCGGTGACTCTGGTTTTGGCTCTAAACTCACGAACAGCTATGACCAATTTATCAGACAGAATAGTGGCCCAATCCATAATTGTACTATTGACGGCCGCTTCCATTAAGGGAACCATGTCAATATGGATATTCGCAGAGTCATGTAATCCCCACAATCTACACATCATAATCCCAGCATAGCAATAGGGAGAAGCCAAAGAAGCATTGGAGTACTTACCCGAACTGTCATGCTTGTGTTTGGCTGGATTCTGCCTCCAATCTCGGAGAGGTTCGGATGGTGATTCATTCTCTTTCGCGAAATTCTCCACAAAGGTTCTGTTATAGACTAGCTCAGGTTCAGGCAAATGATACATCCGCCTCAGGTCATCAGGCTTGAAGGATCCGAAAATCCTTCCATCCTTTGTATGAAAGGTTCTATCAGTGAGGGTAATTTCCTCAATTGCCCAGTGGACCACATCAGTGTAAGGTAGGACTTGTTCTCTGGCTGCTATTCTGTGCAAAAAGGAGTCGGCCAAGTCTTTGAGAGTTGCCTCGGACTTCCTTAGTTCATCCACACTAGCCTCAGTTACTGTTTTTTCTGGTTGCTCAGCCTCTAACAGATTATATGTACCCTGCCATGTAGTGCTAGGAAGACCAGTGCATGTAGTATCTGAGATTAGGCCTTTCTTCGAAACTATAGCATCTTGACCTGCGACAGGTGTTGGAATAGAACCTGCAGCCTTCTTGAATTTCTTTACCATCATGTTCAGGCTTCTCTCGACGGTTGAATTCTACACAAGTGCAAGAGAAATCGTAACAAGGAAATAACAATGACAATCCATAACGGGATAGATATATTACTTGAAGCGTGGCGAGATTAATTCTAAAAGTGGCTGCGGATCTAATGATTTGAGAAGGCACCGCAGATGCAATGATGGTGATTTTACAGCCTGCAGCTCCATAAATGACCATTACTTAGTTATTAAACCGAATGACCCCTTAAAGCGTGCAACATATTTTTTCAAAGGTCTAATCGTGAATGTTCATTAAATCGAAGGGGCAAAGCTTTAAATACGCATGCATTACCTTATCCCTGCATTTAACGGCATTTTGAAATCTGTGCTTTTGTCAAATCGGATTCAAATATAACTTTGAAGCTTTGAAATAATCACCTTTTAGGAATTCTGGTCATCATTAAGCGTCATCGCATCACATCGGGGGTGTGAGTGATATTATCGTTTGGGAGAGATCTTGGCGAATGCCGATTGCGACATTACATCGTATTAGCGTGCGAACATAATCCCTAGATGTATATCAAATGATTTACCAACTACCGATAGCGATATCACATCGCATCGGGGAAAAGATCTGAACGTCTTATGAAAATGTATGGGATTCTGCCGACTACCGATAGTGATATCGCATCGGGTCGTAGCTTAAAGCGCTTTTCATAAGAGGCAGCGCCGATAGTTGATCACCGATATTACGTCGCATCGGGGAAAAGACATGTGCTTTTTCTGTGTGTGCATTGACTATCGCCGATGGCCGATAGCGATATCGCATCGGAAAGGACCAAGGTAACAAGCGATCTTGCGATTGCTTTTTCGGACTTAACCAAAAATTGCTTGCTATTTATTCAAAAAGGCTTTTATTCGCAAATTCATTTGATTATCATACCTTTTTCGAACAAATTCATTAATGCCAATTAAAATTTTAAAAGGGACCCATTTCATATGTTAATTGTTTGTGATAAAAAATGTTATGAAATGGGGGGTTGTTGTAGGGCACAACACACCCATAGGATTCACTTTGCAAAAATCCTTTCCAGAAGTGCTCCTTTGATCCTAAAACATGCTCAAATGAGTCTAGAATGTACCTCTTTTTGCATCTCATTTGGTCAAAAAATGCCTTAGTTATGACTTTTGCTAGTCTTTCCACAAATTTCTCCTCCAAATCGCGCTAACTACCAGTTAAATTCATTATATGGAGTTAATTTTTGCAGTTCCACTGAAATTGGTGGTCTCACCAACTTCCCCGTGTATCTCGTGGATAAGGCTGAGTGGTCACATGCAAAATGGTTAGGTATGGTGGAAAAGGCAACGATTCCAGTAGCTCCATTGCAAATTGTAATCGATGAAGTTTGGCGAGTCTTATGGTCTGTGGACGTGAGGCAATGTGCGATTACGATAACGGCAAACCCGATGGACTATTAAACCCAGTTCATAATTGTATCGCATCTAGATCCTTTCGCTAATCACAATCGTGGAGTACCGGTGGTCTTTATATGTGTGGGACTCTCCCTATTTGTGATGTGCAATTGTGATATCGCATCATAACCTAGTACCTATCGGGGGTCAGTTCTATTGTGTCATGCGATATGACAAGTGTGATCACATCGCAACCTGATACATGTCGGGGACCAATTCTATAAAGTTGACCAGGCTTTGATATGCAATTTGCGAAACGTGTGGACCAATGGTAGCCTACCACTTGGAGCTTCCCATTTCACTAATGAAACATGCCACATCATCCAATCCTTCCATGTGAGCAAGTCAAACCTGAACTTACTAGCTCTAACTTCTTCATATGAGCTCAGATCTGGGTGTCGTTCACACCATTGGAATTAGAATGATGAGCACTTCAATCTAAAGCTAAGTTTATCAAGATTTTGACACTTTCAATTTTTTGGCAAATTTTGAGCTTTCGATCAATAAGTGTCCCATAACCATGGTTATTATTTCGACTTTATTAACTTTTGTTACATGGAATTTTCACGAAGGTTGTTACAAGCAACTATCCATTTAGATTTCTTTACAAAGGTAAGTGTCCCTAATAATGTCGTTTTGAATTGTAGAGTTAATGCATGTATTTATTCATAAATATGTACTATACTATTATATATTGTTTCATTGTTATATGTTGTTTATAGTTAATGTGGATTCACTGTAAACCTTGGTTGAGGCTTTTTGTTAATATGTTCCAATTTTTTCAATTATTTGTCATTCTAATGCATAATATATATATCTATATATATATATATATATATATATATATATATATATATATATCTATATATATATATATATATATATATATATATATATATCTATATCTATATCTATATATATATATATAGATATAGATATAGATATAGATATAGATATAGATATAGATATAGATATAGATATATATATATATATATCTATATATATATATATATATATATATATATATATATATATATATATATATATAGATATAGATATAGATATATATACACCACAAAACTCAATGCACACACGCCTCCATGATGATCTGCGGTTACGAACCATACACAAATATATATAAAAGAAATGTTAAAACAATAATATATTCATATACATGCACCTTACGACTGGAGTCCATGAGCATTAATAAGTCCAATCGTATATCCACATAGGGCCACGATGTTTATAAAGACAAACATATGCAAAGACAATATAAACAATAATGTGTATCGTATACAACCCAGGGCAAGATCAACACCCCAATGTGTCATATTGGTTCACATTCATGATGCCTCCATGCAAAAACCAATATTTATGGAGCTATAGCTTCATTAATGCATTGGGGTAGTATATGCCACCCATTAGATTTTATACTTGGTTAAATCCAATGGCTTTCATATATTGCTCCAATGCATTAATGGAGTTATAGCTCCACAAATATTGATAGCCATGCCTCCATAGCCCATGAATGTCTCAGCTCAGGGTCCACCACATGGCCCACACCATCCACAAAATTCACAATTATTACGCCGAAAGGCATTTTTTTTGTGAGGTTGGGTGGGAAAGCATTGTCCACACCACCCAATCTAAGAGCTATATTTTCATCTTTCGATCCAATTATATTTTGACACGTGAAACGAGTTTCAGGAATGTTTTGCAGATTTTTGGGCGAGTTTCAGTATATGACCAATGAATCGATGACCACCCAGACATTTATGAACCCATCTTCCTGGATTTCTCCCATGGATTTAGACCTCGATGCAGTTTTCATACACCCTTTAGGGACATGCTGGAAAACTAGAAGAGAATGAAAACCTACGCAGACATGATTAAGTGTTTCGATAATAGATGATTCTTCTCTCTTTGACGTTGGAACCATACCTATCGGGATCCACCATCGGGAAAGGAAACAATAACATACATAAGAAAACCACGAAGAAAATCGATACGGTGATCTTGAGATTCTTGTTAAAGTTGATTCTGTTTGCATTCTTCTCGCATGTGTCCGAACCTACGAACCCACACATTCCAACCACTGGTTTAGTTGTGAGTTTCCTCACTAATCACTATGCAGAATAACTCTCATCTATGATTTAATTGTGTTGATCTTGGGATGGGCTAGTAAATATATTCTGGGAGTACCTAGCAAAGGGTCCCTGAGGCTATGGTCGTGTCCTAGGTGGATGGTTTAGCCTTGGTGATGGGATCAAACCGTGGGAGCCTGGTTCTCTTCGCATAAGAATTTTTTACCAATGGCCTGTGGAGCTCGGACTTGTATGGTGGTACGGAAATAGACGGCCCATGGGGTGAATGTGATCCTATGGGCATTGCTCATTTTTGTCATGTGGTTACTTATCAAAAGGGTTTAGTGACTGGAGAGGTTATGTATGCAAGGAAACAGGTTACTGAGGCCTCTGTTGACAACCTTTACACATAGGACCCTATGTGTTTTCAAACATGGCATACTTTATAAATTTACCAGTAAATTATCCCACTTCTGAGAAATACACGGCATTGTTATAAAGTTGAGAAGGTGAAACCGAGAGTTACGAGTGAGATATACTTTCAGAGATGAGATGAAAACATGATATTTGCCTTGAAAAGTGAGAGGATTTGAAGGAGGCCCATTTCAAATAAATTGAGAAACCCAACACCTTAAAGTCAATCGTAAATTAGTTAAATTGTTTATTTATTATAAAGTCGCATGTATTCAATAAAATGTGTAATGTAAATAATTCTAAAGTATATATTATATATATTATTTTTTAATTTATTTTAATGTTTTAAATATATTTTTAAGTGGGAAGGCACTTACAACCTTTTAATGTTATCTTTGATCATCGACGCTTGGCATTGCAACATCCCATCATTGGTGACTACAAAATCCGATGAATAAATTAAAGAGTTCCATTAATATAATGTTTTCCAAAGTATTTCTCGTGCGTAATTCATTGAAAGCGAAAAGGCACGGTCTTCATTTACCAAGGTGAAATTTACAGAGCATAGATATGTCCATCCCAATGTGTGAGAAACCACTCAACCCACAAAGGGGACAAAAACACCAATTATCCACAATTCTAGGACAACATAACCAAAAGCTAATGGAAATCACCAAGAGATAACCATAATTTCATAATATCTTAGAAACCAAACATCCAACAAATTTTGAAGTGTTGAGCAAAACCAAACACCCAACAAATTTTGAATTGTCACCGCATAAAGATGACAATGCACCAAATGTCCATTGAGCTTTATTCACCAAACAGAAGCTCAAATACAAAACCACCAAGAAAAGGGAAGTCATTGCCAAAAATAATTTAAACCTCAATACATATTATGATTCAAAAGGTTGGTAACGAGTTAAAAATACATATTATGATTCAAAATGTTGGTTAGGAGTTAATTTGTGCATGTGTTAAGTAGAGATGCAAATATTTTCATATTTCAATCTCTTGTTTAAAATCCAATGACAATGGTGTCATGCCATTTGTTGTTTGATAATGATGTAATGTGTTCGATAACAATATTAGGGTATAGAAGCATGCCTCATTTTTCCTTGCATACAAAGATTAAGGTATGGCTAAAGCATGATGTCATTTTTCTAAAGAACCTTAATGTTGAGCTTATTTCTTTGTCAGTTAGAGAGGTGACCTAATAATTGTATTCTCTTAGAGCTTGGAAGAAAGAGACCCTTTGAAATCTACAAACCACCTCCTTCTAGATTCATGCTATTAGGGACTTTTGAGGTCATCAAGTTGATAGTCATACTATAATAATTGATTAAAACATATTTTATTTATTCTATCTTCTGTAACGCCCTCCGCCCACATCTACCCAAGTAACTAGCCAATAGGGGTAAACATGTGACGAGAGGCTACTATCATATGATTCAACCTCCAAGGTGACCTTAAGGAATTGGAATCAATAGAAACACATCAAACATACCTTCCACATCAGCAACAACACTCCTAGGAGCCATCCCAACGACTCAGGTATCATGCCCCTGGGTCCCACTAAGTTATTAATCCATTAAACCTTTGGATTCTCCCATGCTATGGGCATGCCAACATCCAGAGAGCTTTGGATGCTCCCACAAGCCTGCATGCCTCCATTTGGGGACTATTTCCAGCAAACGTTTGCCAGAGTCTATGGGATTTAAGACACTTTTCAAGCCCAGAATTCTGGCCACTACCCAGAACTTGTTGTAAATTCCTTAATCCATTAAACACATGATGAAAATATTAATAATCCAAAAACTAACTCCATGACTAGGCCTTATAATCTCCAACTGGGACCGACCTTATCTCAAACACTCAGCATCAATGAAAACTACATGTCTAGGATACAAGACAGAGCATGAATGACTGAAAACTCTTATGAGACATGACAATAAGGATCACCACCTTATCCCTTAACTGTTATGACATAAATTAGGTCTTGCATCCATTATTTTAACAATTAAAAGTAAATAAATTAAATAACCATGACATGAACCAGTTAATTAACCATGCTTATAACTAGAATAAACCCATGAAAATAACAGTGAGATAACATCCATTAAATCCACATATAAATAAGTACGCAAGCAAGATAACTTATCTTTTATTAGACATAGGAAAATCTGACTAGGTTCGGGACTTCCATGTACCACTTGATTGTAGACATGGATGAACCAAATCTTTCTTTCATCCAGTGACCCCCTTGCCATATCCCAAGAATGAATGTGGGATCTCATAAACACATTCTAATATTTCCATAGGCCAACCACCTCAACCCATCAAACAGTGATTCCACCTCATCATCGGACATCAGAAGAACCATCATCAGATTGGTCTCTACCCAAACATTTCAGGGCTCCGGAGCATTTGTTCCAACCAAGGCTCCAAGACTAGTAACACAACCCACAACTTATACAGGGATCTAGAGCATTTTTCCAACCAAGGCTCTAGGACTAGTAACTCAACCCACCAAGGGCTCCAGAACATTTGTCCAAACAAGGATCCATGACTAGTAACTCAACCCAAGCTGTTACAAAGCTCTAGAGCATTTGTCTGACCAAGGCTCCAGGAACTAGTAAGTCAACCCAAGCTAAGGAAACATGAGAACCAACTAGAAAAACAAATAAATGAACCCACAACACCGTGGCTATCCAGGAAATGGAAAGGCTAGGAAAATCCGTTGTCAATCTAGGAAATCCTCCATGCCAATGAAAGATCATGACCAATAAACCACATGCATATGCCATGCATGCCCAAACTAGTGAGGAAAACATGCATGCAACTTGGTATCTACAAGAAAAACCATTATAGTTGTTTTTCTCGATGTCATCTTATGCTTTCATGTACTTCCTTTGACTTCTTGCTCCAAAATTCCAAGTATGCCACACTCCTCTAAGAGTGCTCCAAGGAAACTCTAAGTGTCAAAGAGTATGAGAGAGAGAGAAAAGAGAGAGAGCTCCAACACTGAACCAGCAAAATTCTGAACAAAATCTTTCCCACTGATCCTCAAAAGTTGTTTTATTAATGAGGCCTCTATTTCCTTCATTTTCCTCCTCACATGCAACCTATGACCTTTCACCTCCCTTTTCTCTTAATTTCCATTATTTTCATAAATAAATCTGCCAAAATGTCATTTTTCCTTTCCAAAGCCCTTGCCATTTCCCCTTGCCAGTTTCCTTAGCCATAATAACCAAATGAACACCCACTAGGATGTTCTTCCCACCATTCATCTTGGAATACATGTCCTATGACCATGGCCTTATATTTTTTTACATGATTTTTTAACCATGGATGTTACAGAACCCTCCCCCTTGGGGGGACACCATCCTCTGTGTTCAATGACACATATAACCAACAAGACTGCTGAAAACAAAAAATACTTCCCATGGAGCTTTATAATATAGCTCGTTACAGTATTTACAATGACCATCTGGTAAAACATGACAAACATATCGTTTACTGGAGCTTTATAACACAACTCATTACAGTATTTACAATAGCAACAACATATACTCATGCACATTTTCTTCACCCAAAAAATAATCATACTATCTATGGAGCTTTATAAATCCAGCTCGATATAGTATTTACAATAATACACACATATACACATATTCACATTTTCTCAACCAGCAAATAAAAGGAGACAATGCCTACATCCGCAACAAGGGAATCCAAACGCTCACACCTCCACCCTCAAAGTAGTACCAGGATTAACCTCCTTCCCAGGAAGTTCAGAATCCAATGTGAAAGTCAAAGTTACATCTAATTTCCAATGTTATAATCCTACGCCACTTGTCCTCTCTGTGATCAGTTAATGGCTCATTGTTCCAAGGCATACTCTCAATGTGCATTTGATTCCATCTGGAAATGCTAATGACCAAAACAAATATATCCCTGACCTTCCCTTCTCTACTACACAGTCCCTTGAGAAATCCGGTCACCCCTCCGTGCAATCACACACCTTCCAAGTTTCGTTGGCACCCCCATCCTAGGCAGTCCATCCCTTGGCAAGGCTTCTTCACATAGGAAGATACAAAAACCAAGGCATATCCCTATCTTAAAAACATCATGCCAGTCATAGAATGCTCATGGAAATCAATGGACATTATTGGGTACCAGTGTCCCACAATGGCCCTGCTCCTGAATGCTTTACCAGAATACTATTGCATTTCCCAATTCCTGTTGTTGTTGCAAATTCTTGTAGTCAATTTGAACCACCCAACTGGGCATGTTCATGCATTCCTGCACCAAGCACATAATTTCCATTAAATTTCAAAATAAATTGAAATAAATTCACACCATACCTCATTGGTAGCTCGTCAATAAGGTACACTTGCAATCTTATTTACTTCCTGTCACAACAAGTCAAACTAATATCTTTGAACAAATCAACATGTATAAAAATATCACATCAGGTTAGCTCAAAACACAACCATCATGGATCAAAATCATGAATCACATGCAATCATCATAAACCATAATCATAGATCACATGTAATCATCCTTGACCAGAATCATAAATCACATGCATAATAAAACTAAAATAAAATATTGATACTTATACTTTAATCAATCCTTAGCTTCTACCTTTATCCTTATTTAGTGCACACACTAGATTGGTTGCCACACCCGACAAACACACAATGCCTTCTCCTCAACCATGTGCACATACACATAGTGTGCATCGCACACATACAACCACACATGACATACAACACCATGAAATACATGCACCTACACCGAACATACCACACGTACACCTACACTCAGCATACACGCAACACATAGATCTATACACGATGTACAATACCACACAATGCATATACCTACACCTGGTGTACAACAAAACACTATACATGTACTACACAGAGTACACCACAATGAGTACACATGTCACGATACCACAACTACACAATGCACATACATAGTATCACATGTCTGCAACACAACATGTATGACATGCACATAATACCACATGTACACCAGTACCACATGTACAACATGTACACAGTACCACCTATACACAACACCACCTGCACAACATGTACACAACATCACATGTAGATGGAACCACCTGCACAATGTGTACACAACGGCACATGTACATCATACCACCTATAAAATATGTAAACAACACCAGACATACACAAAACCACATGCATGAAATGTACATGACACCAGATGTACACAACCCCATATGCACCACATGTATATAGCACCACATCTACAGCATGTACATGGCACCACAATCCCACAACACCACCATTACAATCATGCACACAACACAATCTGTACATAGCACCACATGTACAACATGCAAACAACATGATATGTACATAGCACTACATATACAACATGTACATAACACCCTATGTACACAGCACTGCATATCCAACATGTGCACAACACCACATATCCATCATGCACACAGTACAATATGCACACAGCAGCGCATATCCAACATGTACATAGCACCATCTATACCCATCACTGCATATGCAACATTCTCACAATACTATATGTACCACCCTGTAGATAACATTGCATAAAGAACATGTACACACACTATATATGCACAACACTGCATGCACACAACATCACAGATGCAACATGTACAGCATATACAACATATTCACAACAATAGTACCACACATCCAAAACCACACTATCTCCACCAAGAAAGCTTGCTTTCAGTGTCTTATCCATGCTTGTCCCAGCATGTCATAGAACACACTGCTTTCATTTCATTGATGTATCCCTCAGAGTTACATGTTATAGCATAAGCATAGGCATAATACAAGTACACAATATCAATTCATATCCACATGATATTGACCTTGTATATTTATCATCACTACTCCTTACTTGATTCCTCATCGACTAGGAACCTCTTCATGGAATTCACGTATGTAAGAAATCATTCCTCCACAAGAATGACTCCTAAAAACCCTGTCATACAACAAAATACATACATGCATACATATACATATAAATATTAGGATTAAACAATCTGTCAGACAATGACATACATACATATATGCATATAAACATTAGCATAAAGCAATCATGATCACAACATAATTAATAAATCTCAAGGTCAAGGTTAAGAGAACTTCCTTAATTTATGCACTACATGCACAACATTGAGAACAAAAGTTCCCAAGATAGAAAAGGCATATGACGCCTCAAATCCATTCACCTTACCTTCCTTGATTACCTTTCCCGTGATTGTCCTACCATCATCCATTTACACCAATGGACCCAACCAGTCCAACTAGTTGTCATACAAGTCTTACCTTACCTATCGGGTACCACACATCTCTCCCCAAGATCCATTAACTTCCTCTTTCCCCAACCAATTCCCAAGACTCTCAAGACATAAAAATAAATACCAAGAAGAAAACCATGGAAAACCAACAACAATACGACACCACAAACAAAGTGGCATGGTAATGCACTAGACGCAAACAAAACCATCATCAAGAACAAAAAATCACAAAAGACCAAAAGCACAAGCCTAACAGCAGACACCATGACTCAATCCCCATGGTTCCCAATGCTTCCAAGGGAAAGCTCAACCTAAGCCTTCTTTGATGTTTCATGGCAATCTCTTTTCCATGCAATCCCTTGCATCATAATTCCATAAACACATAATTTTCATTGCATAAATAAACACAACAATACACCAGTTACCTTACCTTGTTGTGCCAAGCACGTTTCCTTGTAACCAAACGCATCCATGTCATCTCTCAAGGGACTCCAATTCCTTTGACGAATCTAGCCATAACTAGAACCAATTGCTATACCTGTCAAATAAATATTTATGAATATAACACATATTCTCATAATGTTGGAAAAATTCAAGGTTAAGAAGACTTCTTGCAAAGCACTCATTCATTTAGAATTAGGGTTTCCAAACATAGCTAAATGAATTCTTTCCCAATTCCTTTATTTTACCTTTTTACCTTACTACAATTGAGTCTTATTATGCACTGTCACATCACCCAATTGTTATTTATATAAACACATCAACTATTACCTTATCAAGCTAATACCAAGCATGTTTCCCTGCAACTTCTCACACATGTCAATCTCACATTCCAAAGATCAAGACATAATGTATATTAATTTGAAATCAACCTTTACCAAGTCTAACAACCATGTCATACTCAACAATCAACTCATAGTCATCAGTCATAATACATAATGCTACAACTATCACCTACTTACACTCGAGTACATATCAGTTGTCCCAACACATATGTATTAGTACAACCATATTAAAACAAAATCATTTATTTGATGAAATCTTATAGACACATACTCATATCATGCAATTAATCAAACATTCAACAACAGATAGATAACATAATTAAAAATTCAAGCACAAAGTAAATGACATAAGAAAGCTCATACCTTAATGTATCTCAGGGGAGGTTATCTTGTCTACACAATCAAGATAGATTAGCATGATATAACTTCACAACATATCAACTCCACCATAAATAAGGTCATGATATCAATGATAGTAACTAAATAACATGTTCACATCATAAACTCATAAACAATTTTCATTCATGCATAACAATCACATATGCAAAGTTAGTCTAGATTAGTATGACATAATATCAAAACATATTACCTCATACCTGAATGTCACAACCCTAACCATTTGCATAGAACAATCGAAATTACTATGATACACATAATATCAAGATCTTAATGCTATAACCCTAATCATCAAGTTACTAGCATATAACAACAAAAAGTTATATATCATGCTCATCAACAACATATAACCTAATCCTCAAGCTAACTATCACATAACAACAACAAGCTAACCTATACGATACTCATCAACAACATAATACATAATCACCAAGCTGTCTAACATAAAACAACAATATTAATGTATACAACTACAGGTTACTATCACTCAGGACTATCTAACACATGTGCATATGATTATCCTAATCAACTATCATCTATCATGTATGTAACTATAACATAAATAGAATGAAAGGCATACACAACCATAATGCATATGATAATCCTTACATACATACCTGCATTCCCAACATACAAACTTGTATGACGACATTCTCTTGCCTCGAGATCCAATGTTGCAACTTTGCTTTGATGACCTACATCTCCTGCTCTATCTCAACCAACACATTAGCCTCATACATACCAATAACATCATGATGACCTAATTTCATACAATTACCTCACAATACATGTTTGACCTACTATACATTCATAACTATAAACATGGCAATGCATGCATAATAACATATAGACACTGACATGCATAAAAAATGAATATGTGACCATACACTCGTGATGACACATCCCAAAACAATACTGTTACACAAAAATATCGTCACCATGACTATTTGCAATCAGTATGGGTCTATCATCACTTATATTGTCCTCCTAAGCAAGTCTTAGACCTCAGCTCTTCATGTCAAGCTTTGAAAATGAGAGAAAGAAATTAAAAATCAACAAAGCTCTGGTTCCGCACTTTCTCTCACTGTTGCCTGCAATCTCGCACCCCCTATTCACATTACCTGCATACCTGCCCGCTCTGTCTCTAAAGGAGTGGGTGCGGACCCCTGTGAAAGTAAAAAAGGCGCAAGTTTATTCTAAAAAACTCACTTTGGGTTAATTCTAGATGATTCTGGAAGGAATTTTGACATGGATTGTTTGCTCTTAGGTGGTTCATGCATCCCAAAAGAGAAGGAGCTAATCCCTTGATGAGAGGAGCTATCCCTTTGAAGGAGGGATTTATCCCTTTGAAGGAGGACCTAGTAACTTCCCTCCATTGCACTATAAATTAAGGCATTGGGATGGTTGCTAGGGAGGTGAGAAGTTGAACATTTTTTAGGGTAAATGTTGGTGGAATTGAGACTTCCTAGTTAAGCTTGAGAGGAGATATCACATACCTTTTGGCTTCATTGGGAAGAGAGTGAAACTTGTCAAAGTAGAGGAGACTTCTTGTTGGACCCTGGGAGGAGCTTGTACAGCATCAAGGCACAGGTTGTAAAGTTCTTCTTTGATCTAAATTAATACAATCATATTCATTTTTCTCAACAAATTGTCTTATGTGATTTGTTTCATGAATTCCTTGATCATCATGATAAATATGCTTTATTCTATTGGCTTTTCAGGTGCTATTTAATTTGTGTGCTTGTTTGTGTTTGCAGATCCTATACAAGGGAGCTCATTTGGATCAACGGAGCGAGGCTTCCACAAACTTGCATTGGACCCAAGGTAGGCCTAAAACACTTGTTTGACTTTGTTTATAAATTGCATATTTAGAGAAAGATAGAATTTGATTGGCTTGCTTGTCACTAGATATCATTAGATACTAGGGAGGTCGGTCTTGTCCGCAAGAACGACTCATTTCGTGTGACAAAATGGCAACTTGCGCTCTAGCAGTTATGCTTAGGGGGCATCAAGCACAGTTTTCTCTCTGTTTCAAGCTTGTGTAAAAATGAAACAACTCTGAAGCATAGTTTTTCTCTGTTTCAAGCTTTTGTAAAAATGAAACCTATCTCGAGTCAATTTCGGTTATTTTCAAGACTCGTTAAACTCATGAAAATCCCAAGATTATTTTGCTATCTTTCATTCTCGTAAAACAAATGAAAATGCCGAGTTCTTTCCGTCTTTTCCTGCTCGTAAATTAAATTGAAAGTCGGCCATATGAGTACATTTTTATCATTTTTTCGAACTCGTTAAAACTTACGAAAAAGTGAAACCTTAGAGTCACCTTTAAGCTCTTTTCTGACTCCTCAAACATGAAAAGATTGCTAAGTTTTTCTTTTTGAGCTCGTTAAAACAAAACTAAAAAGATGGTCCACTTACAGCTCTTTTTCTGGCTGTAAAAACATGAAAAGATTGTTGGATTTTTTTCGTTTCAAATTCGATATTGGTTATAAAACGATGTGTCATTGATCGCTTTTTTACTTTTTCGGATCAGAGGCACTAATTACGAAAAGTACTCCTTGGTCGTAATGATCAAGCGGTTCTCTCAAGTATTATTTTATACTTTTTCGAGCTTGGGAGACACAAATTTACGAAAAAGGTCAACCATGGAGTCTTCTTAAGTTTTTTCAGACTCTCTAAAATTGAAAAACACCGAGTTTCTCTTATACTGGACTCATTAAAATTTAACAGTAAAGGACCTGTTCAATTACAAACAGGAACAGACCACTCCTTCTTAGGGTTCGAATTTAAACTAAGTTGGACTCATCCGAAGGATGAGCTTATAATCAAGCAAATGTTATCCTCGTCAAGCTTGTCAAAAATAAAGAGGTAATTGCCAGAAATGGTGGGGGAAAAGAGAGAAAAACGACCCTGTTTTTCATACTTTGTAACCACTCTTGAACACGAAACTTTTATTCACCTGGGTTGGGAAATCCTTTTCCTAACAATTGATCAAACCATATTGAAAGTCTTTAGCCGGTTTCTGGGTATTAACTTTGGGTCAATTGTCACCAAACCATCTACTGTGTTCAAGAGGTCAGTGCAAATAAGCCATTCATTTGCAAAATATCTGTCATCCATCTTGACCATCCCTGAGTCAGTCCTTGCAACTAAATTTCTTCAAACTTGATCTATGATTTCATGTTGTGGGCTTGCCTACAACGGATTGCTTTCTATCGACTTCAGCTCATTATCTAGAAAGATGATCTAGAAATCGCCAGTACCTTGGGATCTGCATGCCTCAATGGTAGGTTTCTCGCCTTCGACGGTAGGTTGCACCATTGACCTTCGATCAAAGGATTCTGTGACATGTTCGACATCAACACATCTATTCACATTTCATGGATTGTACTGAGTACTTTGAGAACCATTGACATTACTGGTGGTTTCTCTCACACTTGTTAACAGTTTACATCATTGACTGGTAATCAAGTGGTTTCTACCATGTTCGACTTCGACACATTCATTCACATGGATAGAATCGTACTATTTCGGGGAGTATAAATCAAGACCCTGGATCTAGTTTCCACCATCCAGGCTACGAGGAATTTTGTATTCATTATACAGTGGACTATTCATAAACAGATGGCTGTGCCCATACTGTGTCTACATGTGTATTTACTTGTGATGTATTACAAGATCATTCCTATATCAGAGCAGTAGTTAGTTTTCTAGTCAGTTTTGATCTGAGTATGGGAATGCCTACCTCAGCGATGATATGATCTCATATATATATTTTGCATTGAATGTTTTTACAAGTTCCAACCGGGCTCTCCACAAGATGATCCTCGAAATGATAAAGTACTTCACTCTTCCTAGATAATAAATGAAATCCTCATCTACTACAGACTTCACACTTTATGGGGCAATATGTTACACAAAAATATCGTCACCATGACTATTTGCAGTCAGTATGGGTCTATCATCACTTATACTGTCCTCCTAAGCAAGTCTCAGACCTCAGCTCTTCATGTCAAGCTTTGAAAATGAGAGAAAGACATTAAAAATCAACAAAGCTCTGGTTCCGCACTTTCTCTCATTGTTTCCTGCGGTCTCGCACCCCCTGTTCACATTACCTGCGGACCTGCCTGCTCTGTCTCTAAAGGAGTGGGTGCGGACCCCTGTGAAAGTCAAAAAGGCGCAAGTTTATTCTAAAAAACTCACTTTGGGTTAATTCTAGATTATTCTAGAAGGAATTTTGATGTGGATTGTTCGCTCTTATGTGGTTCATGCATCCCAAAAGAGAAGGAGCTAATCCCTTGATGAGAGGAGTTATCCCTCTTAAGGAGGGCTTTATCCCTTTGAAGGAGGACCTAGTAACTTCCCTCCATTGCACTATAAATTAAGGCATTGGGCTGGTTGCTAGGGAGGTGATAAGCTGAACATTTTTTAGGGTAAATGCTGGTGGAATTGAGACTTCCTAGTTAAGCTTGAGAGGAGAGATCACATACCTTTTGGCTTCATTGGGAAGAGAGTGAAACTTTTCAAAGTAGAGGAGACTTCTTGTTGGACCCTAGGAGGAGCTTGTACAGCATCAAGGCATAGGTTGTAAAGTTCTTCTTTGATCTAAATTAATACAATCATATTCATTTTTCTCAACAAATTGTCTTATGTGATTTGTTTCATGAATTCCTTGATCATCATGATAAGTATGCTTTATTCTATTGGCTTTTCAGGTGCTATTTAATTTGTGTGCTTGTTTGTGTTTGCAGATCCTCTACAAGGGAGCTCATTTGGATCAACGGAGCGAGGCTTCCACAAACTTGCATTGGACCCAAGGTAGGCCTAAAACACTTGTTTACCTTTGTTTATAAATTGCATATTTAGAGAAAGATAGAATTTTATTTGCTTGCTTGTCACTAGATATCATTAGATACTAGGGAGGTCAGTCTTGTCCGCAAGAACGACTCATTCCGTGTGACAAATACCATCAACCCTCACATGGAAACATCACTACAACCATGATCAAGACCATGCAAATGCAACAAGCACATGGACTACAATCATAAGGAACACATATGCAACCAACATCAATGCATGACCAACACACCACCCATCCAATCTAAGGGGTGAACCATGCTCTTATACCACTATGTAACACCCTCTTCCCACATCTACCCAAGTAATCAGCCAATCAGTGTAAACATGTGATGCGATGATACTATGATATGATTCAACCTCCGAGGTGGCCTTAAGGAAGTGGAATCGACATAAACACGTCAGCAAAAACATTCCTAGGATCCATCCAAACAACTCGGGTATCATGCCCCTAGGTCCCACTGAGTTATTAAGCTATTAAACCTTTTGAAACTCCCATGTTATGGGCATGCCAACATCTAGAGATCTTTAGATGCTCCCACAAACTTGCATGCCTACGTCCAGGGACTATTTCCAGCAGACCTGTGCCAGAGTCAGCGGGATTTAAGGAACTTTTCAAGCCCAGAATTTTGACCACTTCCCAAAACTTGTTGTAACTTTTGAAATCCATTAAACACGTGATGACAAGACTAATAAACCAAAAATTTACTCTAGGATTAGGACCGACCATCCCCAACTAGGACCAACTTTCTGTCATACACTTGGCATTAATGCAATATACAGGTCTAGGATATAAGACAAAGCATGAATGATTGAAAACCCTTATGAGACATGACAAGAAGGATAACCAACTTCTCCCTTGAACTTTTATGACATCAATTAGGTCTTTCATCCATCATTTTAACAATTACAAGTAAATACATGAAATATCCATGACATGAACCAGTCAATTAACCATGCTTATAACCAGCATAAAACCATGAAAATAAAAGTGAGATAACAGACATTAAATCCACATATAAATAAGTATGAAATCAAGAGAACATAACTTTTATTATACATAAGCAAATCTGACAAAGTTTGGGACTTCCACATACCACCTGACCGTAGACATGGATGAACCAAATTTTTCTTTCAACCAATCACCCTCGTTCCATATTAGAAGCATGAATGTGGGATCTCATAAAAACATCAACTAAAACCATCCAAGGCTTCCAGAGGCCAGCCACCTCAACCCATCAAATAGTGGTTCCACCTCATGATCGAACATCACAAGAACCATCATCAAATTGGTCTCTACCCAGCCTTCTAGGGATCGAGAGAGTTTGTTCCAACCAAGGCTCTAGGACTAGTAACTCAACCCATAGCTTGTACCAGGCTCTAGAGTGTTTTTCCGTCTAAGGCTCCAGGACTAGTAACTCAATCCACCAAGGGCTCAAGAGAATTTTTCCTACAAAGGCTCCAGGACTAGTAACTCAACCCAAGTTGTTACAGAGCTCTAGAGTGTTTGTCCAACCAAGGCTTTAGGAACTAGTAACTCGACCCAAGCTAAGGAAACATGAGAACCAACCAGAAAAACAAATAAATGAACCCATAAAACCATGGCTATCTAGGAAATGGAAAGGTGAGGAAAATCCACTATCAATCCAGGAAATCCTCCATGCCAATGAGAGATCATGTCCAATAAACCACATGTAATGATGTGCATGCCAAAACCAGTGAGGAAAACATACATGTGACTCGATAGCTGCAAGCAAAAACCATTGTAGTTGCTAATCCCATTGTCCTCTTGTTATTTCCTAATCTTCCTATACCTTCTTGCTCCAAAAATCCAAGTATGCCACACTCCTCTAAGAGTTCTCCAAGAAAACTCTAAGTGTCCAAGAGTATGAGAGAGAGAATAGAGAGAGAACTCCAATAGTTGACTGACAAAAGTCTCGAAAAAAAACTTTCCCACTAACTCTCAAAAGCCTTTTTATTAATGAGGCCTCTATTTTCTTCATTTTCCATTATTTTCCTTAATTTTCCTCCTCACATGCAACCTGTTACCTTTCACTTTCCTTTTCTCCTAATTTCCATTATTTTCATAAATAAATGTATCAAAATGATATTTTGCCTTTCCAAAGCCTTTGCCATTGTGTTATCGAATTTCCTTAGCCATAATAACTTAATGAACACCCACTAGGATGTGATGCCCACCATTCAGCTTGGAATACATGTCTCATGACCATGGCCTTATATTTTTTTTAAATGAATTTTTAACCAGGGTTGTTACATCTTCATTTACTAAAAGAAGACCCTCCAAAAGGGTATATGTATCAACTTGATAATTTGTGAAATTATTTAAACCTCAAGTGAAGTTTTTTTTAGATATCTCTTGAGATAAAGAATAATCATCCAATCCCACTACCCTTCTACCTTTAAATAGTAAAATATATTAAGATTTTTTTCACAGATATATCTATATATATATATATATATATATATATATATATATATATATATATATATATATATATATATATATATATCCAACTTTAACAAACTCATGCATGCGCACACACAAATAAATTTTTCTCAATTGTTTTTAAATTAAATTTAAGATGTTTATTATATTGAAAATTAATAAAATATATTTACAATTTAGATATATTTAACATATTTATAATACTAGGAAAGGTTTGTTTGGAGTTGAGGGTTGTTGCAACAAGGTTGTATGAGAATGTTATTGCCAAGTTTAGGACCACTAAGGGTTAGTAAGAAGAAATTAATTGTGATATCAGAGTCAAGCAAGGGTGTCCCTTATCCCTTACCCTTTTTGGCATACACATTGATAAGTTTGTAACAATTGTTTTTCTATAACACCCCATGTATGTAACCCAACTGTGTAAATTATAGATGTATATAAATTTATGTGGAAAAGAATTTGATGGTTGAATGAATGTGTTATGAAACCAGCTCAAGAAAAGATAGAAAGATAGATCCACGCCTTAGAATTCAGCCTCTTCGAGGGGGAAACCTCCTTTACATTACATAAATGAACAATTCTCAGATGATTCAAATGACAAAACCTCCTTTCTATATATAGGAGTCTAAGAAGTCACAATATAACCCAGCCGACCTAACAATAATAATATAAAGCCACAAAAATAACAATAGAGGGATTCTATGGGGCATAGTAATAACAATATGGGCACAATAGGGGCACAATAATATTAATAAGGGGTACAGCTACAATAGTAATGGGGTAGTCACTAGTATTATAGGGACCCAACATGCCCCTCTCCTTCAAAAAGTGTTGTCCTCAACGCTTGAGTAGTTCTGGATGCTTCTGTATAAAATTTTCATCCTCCCATGTGGAATCTTCAGCAGATAAGTTCTTCCACTTGACAAGATACTCTAAAATTGATCGATTTCGTAGCTGTCGAGTTCTTGTTCTGTGACTGCTTCTGGTTCCAATATAATTTTTCCTTCCTCGTCAAGTTCTGGCAATATTGTTTGAACTGGGAGCTTATCGCCTGTAACCTTCTTTAAACATGAAACATGGAAAACTAGGTGCAATCGAGAAGCTGCAGGAAGCTCCAATTTGTATGCCATAGCACCAATCTTTTGCAACACCTTGTATGAACCATAATACTTTGGCAATAATTTATTATCCTTCTTAGCTTGCTTGAGGGACATTTTCTTATATGGTTTTAGTCGTAGGAATATCCAATCACCTACATCAAAACTTCTTTCGCTACGATGTTGATTTGCCTGTTGTTTCATTCTATTCTGTGCCAACACGAGGTTATCCTTTAAGAGTTGGAGGACTTGTTGTTGATGTTCGATGTGATGTTCCACTGCTTGAACCTTAGAATTTTCTCTTAAATATGATGTGATGGATGGTGGCTGATACCCATAAAGTGCCATAAATGGGGTCATTTTTGTTGCTGTATGGAAGGAAGTGTTATACCACCATTCCCAGAGGCAACCATTTGACCCATTGTGTTTGTTTATCAGATACAAAGCAACGAAGATATCCTTCCAAACATTTGTTTACTATCTCAGTTTGCCCATCAGATTGAGGATGATAAGATGAGCTGTGAGCTAACTGAGTACCAAGACAAGAAAATAATTATGTCCAAAAATTTCCAGTGAAAATGGGATCTCTGTCACTTACAATAATCTTTGGGTTTCCATGTATCTTTTGAATTGTTTCCATAAATGCAGTAGAAACTGTATTGGCTTTAAATGGATGTGATAATGCACAAAAGTGTGCATACTTGGTAAGTTTGTCAACTACCACCATGATGACACTCTTTCCTTCAGACTTGGGTAAACCTGTGATAAAATCCATTGAAACCTCCTCCCAACATTTGTTTGGAATGGATAAAGGTTGTAATAGACTCGGTGTCTTAATTGTTTCAACTTTATTTTGTTGGCAAACCAAACATTCTTCCACAAACTTTTGAATATCTGATTTAAGGCCATCCCAAAAAAATTCCTTCTTAACCCTGTGGTAAGTTTTTAAAAATCCTGAGTGCCCTCCTAAGGGAGAAGTGTGCAATTCCATAAGAATCTTTTGTTTTAGCTGGGAATTCTTACAGAGGTATAAGCGATCTTTGTACCATAACGAATCATTTTTCCAGCTAAATGTATCAGACGTACTGGAATCTTGTTGTAACTTTCGAATAAGTGCCCACACTTCTTCGTCATTCTTCCATTCCTCCCTTGCTTCATTTATCCAATCTGGTTGGATAATAGAAATGGCACACAACAATGCTTCCACATCCTCATCCTTTCTTGAGAGTGCATCTGCCACCACATTTTGCTTCCCTTTTTTGTAGATGATTTCAAAGTCATAACCCAACATCTTTGTGACCCACTTTTGTTGCTCTTCAGAGGATAATCTTTGTTCTAAAAAGTATTTAAGGCTATCATGATCCGTTTTTACCTTGAAGTGTCTTCCCATTAGGTAGGGTCGCCATTTCTTAAGTGCATGGAGTATTGCCAACATTTCCTTCTCATAAATAGCTTTGTGTAAAAACTTTCCCTTGATTGGACGACTTTCAAAAGCAATGGGTCTTTCATCTTGCATTAAAACAGCACCAATTCCATTTCCTGAAGCATCACATTCCACAATAAAGGTTTTTGTGAAGTCCGGTGTAGCTAAGACCGGTGCTTGGCACATTGCCTCTTTAAGATGTTCAAAGGCCTTTGTTGCTTCTGGAGTCCATGAAAATGCATCTTTCTTCAATAATGTTGTTAGAGGTGCTGCTATTCTCCCATAATTCTTAACAAACTTGCGATAATACCCTGTCAACCTGAGAAATCCTCGCAGATGCTTTATGGATGTGGGGATTTTCCATTCCTTAATGGCTTTAATTTTGCTAGGGTCTACCTTAACTCCTTCATGAGATACAATATGACCCAAATATTCCACCTCTTGTACTCCAAAGAAACATTTGGATCTTTTTGCATATAATTGTTTCTCCTCCAATAGTTGTAGCACCCTGTCAACATGTTCAACATGATCCTTCCAAGACTTGCTGTAGATTAGTATATCATCAAAAAATACTAACACAAATTTTCTAAGGAATGGTTTGAAAATTGAATTCATCAAACCTTGAAATGTTGAAGGTGCATTGGTAAGGCCAAAAGGCATGACCAAAAATTCATAATGACCCTCATGAGTTCTAAATGTTGTTTTTGGAATGTCTTCAATCTTCATTCTGATTTGATGATATCCTGAACGAAGATCCAACTTGGTGAAGTAAATTGATCCATGCAATTCATCCAGTAATTCATCAATGACAGGAATGGGAAACTTATCTTTAATAGTGAGCTTGTTGAGCTCCCTATAATCCGGACACATGCGCCATGATCCATCCTTCTTGTGCACCAATACTACTGGAGCAGAGAAAGAACTTTGACTCGGTTGAATTATACCAGCCTCTAGCATTTCTGCAACCATACGTTCAATTTCACTCTTTTGGGCATAGGGATATCTGTACGGCCTGATGTTTGGAGGAACACTTCCTGGAATCAGATGAATAGCATGATCATGATCACGAATAGGTGGGAGACCTTTGGGAGTCTCAAATACCTTGGAATGATTGTCCAAGACTTTTTGGAGATCTGGAGAAATAGATGATTCCAATGTGGAAACATCTAGCGAACATAATTGTGCAATTACACCTCTTTGTTCCTTTTTTAGAAGCTTTGTCATACCATTAGAGCTGATTATCTTTCCCGGTTTCCCTGCAATACCCCTTAATTCAACTTCCTTTCCTTCCACAGAAAATTTCATGAAAAGTTCTTGAAAATTAAAAGCTATTGTACCCAAGGATTGTAGCCATTGGACTCCTAGTACAACATCAGCACCTCCCATTGGAATGGAAAGCATTGGGCTAGTCAATACATATTCTCCCATGGATAGCTTGATATTATGGCACTTTCCAGAGCAATTTATTGTTCCTCCATTTGCAATCATCACTTGACACTCTGGTGCTGGATATAGGAAGCAATTCAATTCTTTTGCTACCTTACAATGAATAAAATTGTGGGTACTTCCTGAATCAATCAACACTATTACCTTTTTCTTCTTGATTTGTCCTTCTATCTTGATGGTTTGAGGAGTGGTAATTCCCGCCAATGCATTACAAGATATGGTTGGATTCATTTTTTCTTCATCTAGGCTTTGTTCCTGGAGTATATCCTCTTCTTTTGACCTTTCTTGCTCCTTTTCTTCTTCCTCTTCACAATCTATGTAGAATAATTTCTTCTCAGCACACTTATGACCTTTAGTGTATTTGCTATCACAACTGTAACAAAGCCCTTTTGCTCTTTTTTCTTCCAATTGTTGTGGTGTCAACCTTATAGGTTGTGGAAGACTAGGGGCAACAACACTTCCGTCTTTATAGTTGTGAGTGGTATGCTTCCTGGTTGCCATAATTTTGCTTTCCATTTTTCTTGCTAACCTGAATGCCTTCTCTAATGAATCAGGTTCCCAAAGGCGAACATCATGTTGGATATTATCCTTTAAAGACCCTATGAACACATCAATCCTATGCTCCTCTGGAATATCTTTTACCCTTATGTTCAATTTTTGGAACTCCTCAATGTGCTCCATTATTGAACCCTTTTGTTTGAGACTTATCAATTGGCTAAAAAAAGTGTTGCTTTTTGTATCCTCATAATGTGCTATCAATTCTTCCGTAAAAATTGCCCAAGTGATAAATTTTTTACGAGAGCAAAGCCATTGATACCATACAAACTGATTTGGTTCCAAATATAAAGTTGCAATACGTACCTTTTGTGTGTTTTGCACATTATTGAGATCGAAAAATTGCTCCATCTGTAATATCCATGTTGCGGGATCCTTGCCATCAAACTTCCTCATATCGATTTTTGGAATATGGTGGGTCTTCGATCCAACATTAGAGTCTATGATATCATTATTAACATTTTTTTTTTCACATCATGAGTTTCCTTTACTACCTTTTCACCATTACTAAGTATTTCTTGTAGAAAATTTGTGAAATCTGTCTTCAAATCTTCCATGCCTGTCTTCAAATTTGTGTTCAAATTTATCTTCAATTCTTCCATGTCTGTCTTCAAATCTGTCTTCCAATCATCCATCTTAGCTTCCATGCCCTTTATCTTAGATTCCATGCCATTTATCTTAGCTTCTGTTATCTTTTTTGAGCGTGACATTCGTTGCACTTGTTCTTGTAATTTTGATATATCATGTAGCATTTCTTCCTCTTCTTCATGAGTCCTGCTAGAGCTTTCAGGTTCCTTACTAGGTGTTTTCATTTTCTTTCCTCGGGGCATCAGTTACCGATAATAATGCTCTACTATGCCCTTTGAATTCCTTCAAAATAATTTTTCAAACCAAGCTTAAGCAAAAATTTAAAAAATCTACACACCTTTTTTCACTTTATAGGAGCTCAATATTGCCTCTGATGTATCTCTGTAATTTCGCATCATCCAGTTCTAAAATTGCGACCTGTGGTAGCCCTCTGTGTCTTCTTTCCAATGCCACTAGTCTGACCCCAATTGGATTCTCCAATGAATAGTTATGCCAAATCTCCCACAGTGACCTGATTATAGACTAATTCAGTAGAGTGAACTTGTACGACATGCCACGTGTCCCTGTTTTGACCTTTTGCTCTAAAAATATATATGGAAGAAACTACAGTCTGTCCTCTTTCTGTGCCTTCTTACAAAATTTCAATCTGATGCTCTGAGAGAAAGTTATGATGATTTTCCCTAGGTCACATGTTTGGAATGTAATTCAGGAGTCTACAAATAGGCCAACTTCCTCGGATCATATCTCCACAAATATAGCGTGAAAATCTCTAAAATTTGGACCCGAGATTCAATGTGATTTCTTCTCAAATAGGTTTTTTTTAAGCTTCTAAAACATCGCAGAAAAAAAGTTATAGCGAAAATTCCACGATGACCGGTTTGGAGCAGCGAAACCCTAGAATCCAAAGCTCTGATACCAAATGTTATGAAACCATCTTAAGAAAAGATAGAAAATATATATCAACACCTTAGAATTCAGCCTCTTTGAGAGGGAAACCTCCTTTACATTACATAAATGAACAATTCTTGGATGATTCAAATGACAAAATCTCCTTTCTATATATAGGAGTCACAATATAACCTAGCCGACCTAACTATAATAATATAAAGCGACAAAAATAACAATAGAGGGATTCTATGGGGCACAGTAATAACAATATGGGCACAATAGGGGCACAAAAATATTAATAAGGGGTACAACTACAATCGTAATGGGGTAATCACTAGTATTATAGGGGCCCAACAGAATGGAGGGACACACAGATCCAAAGCTCTGAGGGGAGGACTATAGTGTGCCTATTATGGTGCATATGGTATGTCTTTCAATTGCTTGTGGCGTGTCGAGAACAAGGTCATACAACCACATTGAATTTCCTTAATTCCAACTTCCTTGTGACTGATCAATGCTACGAAGCATTAAAAAATATTGAATGGGGATGCATGGGAGGGGGGAAATGCCCATTCATGCCACCTCCTCAAGGATCGAGACAATGGAATTACTTCTTTGGGGAAAAAAAATTAGAATCTTAGCGAGGAGGCACAATCTTTATAGAAGGAGAGTAGTCACATAATAGGGCATGTGTGAGAGAAGTCTTGCAGAGAGAGAGAGGGAGGGAGAGAGAGAAAATATTAGCGAGGAGGCACAACCTTTAGAGAAGGAGAGTAGTCGCATAATAGGGCATGTGTGAGAGAAGCCTTGCAGAAAGAGAGAGAAGAGAGAGAGAGAGAGAGAGAGAGAGAGAGAGAGAGAGAGAAAGGTGTTTCCAAAGCTAAGTTGAAGAATTGAGTTGGACTGGAATGTCTAAGAGCCAATGTTTAGAAGCCTAGGGTGTTATTCCTCGCATCTCATGTATTAAGGCCACTAGATAGTGAGTCTAAACCTAAATGGTCAAAGGGAAGCTCAGGATGCTTGAACTACATGGTGCTTGTCGTTGTCTAATGAAACACTTGACAGGGAAATCTCATCATTGTGGTGCTTGCTGAGAGAGTTGTAGAACCACCTGTGTAGTGACTATAGACCCCTATAGTGCTTGCTAAGGAAGAACAATTGTGAAACCGCTTAATTAGTAATTTAACATTAAAATCAGATTGGGGTTGAATAAGATTTAATGGTACATGTGAAATTGCATGGTTGAATCTTAAGATTGGGAATTAAAAAATATTTATCAATGAATATGAGTTGGTGGGCGTGCATGGTTTTGAATGTGAACCAGTATAATTTAATTGCTTGTGCGTCATGCCAAAATTTATATTTGGGGCTTATTTATCTAGATATTTCTAGCTTCTCAAGAATTTAGAAATCTTAATAAACACAGTAAGTTGGGGTATTTAGGGTTTGATACTTAAGTTTACATTGAATTTAATATGTGGTAATGGTTGCACATAGAATAATATGGTTCTCAACTCATTTTCTAACTTCTGGAGGGGATTCTATTCATTGGTTTTGTTTCTATTCTCATTATTCTCATAGTTTTCTGTGACTTAACTGTAGCAGACTTGTTTGCATGTTTCCTTGCATTCATGCCTACTACACAGGCCTTGCTACAGATTGCACAAGCTTACAAGCCTCTTTTACTTTATTATTACTTTCCACATTCCTCACTCCTTTCGGTGTTCCTTTACACCTCTTGGTGCAATTTCTATTTATAGTATTACGAAAAGCTTTCTCCAATAAATCAAAAATTGCAAATACAACATAAAACTGACAATCATGATAGTGGGGGGGGATTGATATCATCATTTCACCTCCCAATTCTGACCCCTTTATTCAATGGTTAAGAATTAATCCAATGATCAAACATCCTGTAAAAATAGTGTGGGGACAGGGGGTCCTGTGACGTTAGCTAGCGAGGAGGAGGTCTACTATCATGGTTCTACCACCCTTGGAACCCTACACCTCTGGCCAAGTTCTATCTAGAGCTAGTTCCGACTCCATCCCACTGACCCACTCACCTGCTCCTACCACCTATCTCATCAATACGTGGCTTGTGGTCTTGTGACCCACCACCATAACCTTGACATGGACACAAATTGGATGGTCCTCATGGCCCACCTCTCCAATAATAAAACATGACAATCATGGTCCTTTCCACCTCACATCACAGCCCAAGTAATTCAATGTTCCAACCTTGGCCTACAACTTTATGGCTCATCCTATGCTCTCGTTGGTTTTAATTAGTAGCCATGTGATCCCATCCAACTTGTGATCTAGCTTTGGCTCATGCCTTGCGAAAGTGCATAATATACTTTGGCAGGGCACACATATATATTATTTATTTTATCCATAACATAATTTACATATATAGTGCACTTTGACGGGGTTCATGTATGTCAAATATACATTACATTATAAACCCTTCATAAACCATGTAATCATTTATATATGCAAAACATTATATATATATATATATATATATATATATATATATATATATATATATATATATATATATATATATATATTATATATATATATATATATATATATATAGATATATAGATATATATATATATATATATATATATATATATATATTATATATTATATATATATATATAGATAGATAGATAGATATATAGATATAGATATATATATATATATATATATATATATATACTACTTCGTTCATGGATACCCAAGGCTTATGGTCCTTGACATACACAATAACACTTTCATCAAAGGAGGTTCTACTTCGAAACCTATCCCATGAGACATATATATAACATTATAAATTTATTTATATATACTTCATACACAATAAATCATTCTTATAATTTGGCCTTTCATATTTAAGTATGTATACATATTGCATATGATAGACCTCTATCATCTGCTCAATTTTTTCCACCTATATCTATATATGTCCATTTAGGGGTATAATTTTTTTTTATATATTATATAAAACATTGTTCATATAAAACATCCAAAATTAATCAATGTACATATATTTTATTAAGCCTCATAGTGCTCCTCGATTCCACACACACACACATACATACATACATACATACATATATATTATATATATATATATATTATATTATATATATATATATATATATATTATATATATATATATATATAGATATATATATATATATATATATATATATATATATATATATATATATATATATATATATATCTATATATATATATATATATATATATATATATATATATATATATATATATATATATATAGATATATAGATATATATATATTTCCTCTCAAAGCACTGAAGTTGTCCTGCGCATAACTTGACAAATTTTACCTCAAATTTTCATTCTATTTGTGATAGTTTCAACTTCTAAACCACATATGTACATAAATTCTCTTTTCCAAGTAATCTATAACTATTTTCACCAATTTGAATTTCGTCAACTAATTTGCGGACAACCATCATTGTGACTTTCATCAAACATTTAGTGAACAACCTGCAACTTCTTCATTTCACTTTTAATTGCAGCCCAATCAAGCCTAATGTTGTAACTTGGGCTCTGATATCACCTTGTAACATCCCCAACCTCCTACTAAGAAAAACTACCACCACAACACTTAAATCACATGATTTCTCCATGGGATCGAAAGAAAAACCCTAACCTTAGGTTAGATTAATGCAATGGAAGAATGCTCATAATTCCCATTCAACATATACAAATCATAATTACACTATTACGTAGTGTTAATGACAAATAATTGACAACATTGGAACATATTAACATAAAAACCCAACTAAGGTTTACATTAAATCTGCATTAATTGTATACAACATATAACAGTGAGTGTGGATGTCAATGCATGGTGGAATTTATGATTAAATACAAGAATTATTTCTACAATTCAACACAAAATTCTTAGGAACACTTATCTTTTGTAAGGAAATCCGACTAGCTATGGCTTCTCCATGTTCCACCCTCCAATAGACCGCATGGTTCATATATTTCAACCATGGTTCACAACCGAGCCAGGACTGCAACTCCATAGGAAACGATGGCCAAAAACAACCACACCTCCATGGCCAAGGTGTCAGCCCAATAGTCATGCTTCTTTAGGGCTCCATGCACCCCTAGGAAAACTGCCAAGGTTCCAACCCAATAGTCATACTACTCCAGCGCTCTAGGCACACTTCAAGCTAACTTTCAAGGTTCCAAGCCAACAATCATGCTACTTCAGCGCTCCAGGCACCCTCCAGGCCACAAACTAACAAAGCTCCTAGCTAGTCTAGTGGTGGGCTCCAATATTGCAGTAATAATGCGGCAACTCCTGGGGCTTCCATCTTTAATTTTATCAACCCGGTAGTTCGTAACAAACTTGGAAGCAACGGTGTTGTATGCACAAGTACTAGCTCTTATTGCAGGCTGTCACTTGATCAGCTGGCGCAAGTTTGCTAGGAGCTTAAGCCAACTTCTATGAGTTCTCAGAAGAAGCTTTAACTATGATGAAAGGAAGCTAACTCTATAGGGACTATTCCACTTGCAGAAAGAGAATGAAGACTGAAATGAAATGCAAACCCTAGCAAGCCCTAGCAAACCCTAGTTTACCCACTAACCCTACTTTTGCAAGAAAAGAGATGGGAACTATTGAAATGGGGGGCATTGACTACTGAGAAGGTAAATTGCATTTATTCAAGCTACTTCTGAAAAGAAATGAGAAGAAATCATCTTTTTGTACTTTTGAATGTTTTTATGTGAAATTATTATGCTTGTGATTTATCTGGTTGTGACTATGCAGAGATGTGGTGGCAAAGGAAAATGGAGTTGGCTTTTACAGAAGGTGAGGAAGGTGTGGAGAGGTCCTAAGAAGCCTCTAGTACCCTTCTGAAGACTTCCATTGTGATCAGACTTCGAAAAATCACTCACAGGGAATTCTAAAGGAGGCTGCAGTGGATCTACAGGAGGTTCTACAGGTGGATCTACAGGAGGAGGCCGAAAGTGTTTTTTGGAGGTTTGAAGGTGGAAAAATGATGGTAAAGGGGAAATGAAGGCTGGATGAAGGTGTTGAGGGGTCTAGAACTTATCAAGGAAGATTAGGGACGAAGGAGATGGTCGGATTTGTTCAAATGGCAAGAAAACAAGTTCATGGAAAAAATGCAGAAATTAGGGCAGATTGGAAAAACGTTGTGAATGAGTTGGGAAATCTAGGAGGAGTGAGCTGGTGTTGGCTGTTCCATGGAGGGATGGTGAGCTAAGATGTCCTGCAAGAGATCTGCACATTCACTTATCAAAACTTTTCCAAAGAAAGAACTAAAAAAAGAGTTTTGTCTAGCTTAACTTAATTTCTGACCTAAAAATAGAACAAATGCTAAACAGTACCTTATGAATAGAAAGGAATGCAGAAGAAATATGGAAAAAGAATGAGAAATGATCTAAGAAAGTGAATCTAAACCAATATCAACTTTTCCAAATCAAGTTATCACACTAGCAGTTGCATGAAAGAGCAAAAATTGTGTTTTTGGTGGCAGCAGTAGTGCCTTGACCTCAAATCATAGTCCCAACAAGGGAGAAAGGAGATCAGGGCCTATTGTGGCCTTTTTGAATCTTATTTTGTCACTATAGCAACCTACTTGCACAACTGATACAAAAAAACTATGTTAATCATCAAAAGCGACCTAACTTAACAAAGTAAGATGGATCTATGCAACAGAAATTTACTCATGAATGGAAGCAAGAAAACATATAATACACAAAGGAGGTGTTGGGCAGCTTGGTTTGGGCCCTAACCCAAGAGCTTCAGCCCTATGAAAGAGATCATTGCTAGCTCAAAAACTGTTTCATCTTCATTTATCTAAAAAATAGTAGTTACATTACATAAACTGTCTTCAAAAAGAACTCGAAAATACGCTGAACAATGTATTGCACAAAAGTACGAAAATATACTAACAACTGGCTAAAATCTAACTAAATCCACTGAGAACCTAAGCCTTGCTATTTATACAACTCGAGGCTCCAATAGCTCTCCTAAAATCAAGGGGCTCAGCTTCCCAAAACTGCAAATAAACAGTAGTCCTTCTTTACTTGCTTGGTTGCACCTTGGATGCACTCATGTGGCTACTTGTGCTCTGAGTTTCTGATGGAGAATTCAAGGTAAGGGTTCATAAATGAAGGGGACACCCTCCTACAAATCCTCTCCCTTGTTCTTCCTCGAATTTGGCTGTCAAATGCTCATTAAACCTTTGTTTTTGTCTCAAAATTGACCAAAAATCTGCATAAAGCACACATTAGACTTTTTGGCATAATGACTAACCCAATTCACTCTATTAGCATAAATATAATAAAAAAAATGCAATAAACTAATGAGAATGGTGGATTAAGTTGAAACAAGAGGCAATATGAGCCCATATAATTACCCATTTCTGGGGCTCATCATCACCCCCCTACTGAATGGGTTGCTCATCCTCTGAGCAACTAGTCTAACTCTTCATCCTTGATGGCTCTGACGGATTCCCTGACATTCCATGGCTTAGATATGAGATCCTCTCCCCTATCATGGAATCCAGATTTTGCATCCAACTTTTCCCACTGTTGTTTTTCTTCTTCTTCATCTGTTGTTTTTCCTATTTCTGCTGGTTTTGTGTCTGCTGTCTCTGATTTTGTTTTCTCCTTTGCTTGTTTATTTTTTCCTTTCCTGTCGCAACCTTTTTCTAAACTATTTTAGGCTTCCTCTTTTCAGTTCTTTTCCTCTTCTTTTTCTCTGCTGTGGTTCTCCCTTTTTCTACTTTTGACTCTGTCTTCTTCTCTACTTTAGGCTCATCTTTGGTGGTGTCATGTTTCTCTTCTCCTCTCTGTTTTTCTTCTTTTTCTGTGTGGGGTTCCTCTTCTTCCAATTGAATGTTTTGTTCTTCTTCATGGATTTCCTTCTCATCTTCCCCTTTTTGTTCCTCCTCTTCACTTCCAGATGGACTAAGGTCATCAGTGAGAGTTTTTATATCATCCTCTTTAGTCATGTTCCTGAAAATCTCCCAGGCTATGGGGATCGTGTAAGTGATGATGTTCAGAGACTGCTGGAATATATCAGGTGAGGAGGAAGGCAACAAATTTCAAACCCGAAAACAGAGGAACAGCTGAGGTTTTCTTTCTGGAACCACAGAGAGAGTTTTTTTTTGTGTGTTCTTCCTTTTTAACAAATTTCAACTTTCCTTCCCTTCAAACTCTATTCTTAAACTTAATTTACTTCTCAATCTGTTTGAGGGAAACAATATCTTAAAAACAGAGAGTATACAGAACAATTTTTTTTCCCTTTCACAAAATAAGCAGACTACCCAATGAAAATTCACTTTTTTACAGGCTTAATTTTCTAGGGTTGCATCATCTCTTTACACATGAGAATACCACGGAGGAGAAAGAGACAGTTTTTTAGTGCAAAGAGCAAATGAAGAAACTATATATATATATATATATATATATATATATATATATATATATATATATATATATATATATATAGATATAGATATAGATATATATCTATATAGATATATATATATATATATATATATATATATATATATATATATATATATATATAGATATAGATATATATCTATATAGATATATATATATATATATATATATATATATATATATATATATATATCTATATATATATATTAAACATAGGCAGACATTTGAATGCAATTCCTCTCCTTTTTAAGGCTTAATCCTTCCTTAAAATTGCATCACTCCTTGTATATGTGAAAACCAGGGTGAAGAAGAGACAATACTTCAGATACAGAGAATAGATGAAAACTATGTTTTTTTTTTTTTTTAAGAAATAGGCAGAATTTCGATTTCAATTCTCCTTCCTTTTCAAACTCAGTACTTGCTGGAAATCACATCACCCTTTGTGTATATGAATATGCAGAGTGGTTTTACATAGAGCCTACCTCTTCGAGCTCGAATTTGCAAAAAAAACTCGTTTTTTTTCTCTGCGAGACTGCTCACTGGCCCTCCTGTAGAAAGGGCTCTTGTAGGACCTGTTTCTGCTCCAGTAGATCCCGATAATTTCCTATAGAATCTGATAAGCAGAAGGGTTTTGAAAACAGCAGAGAGCAACTGTTTTGAGGCCTTGAAGGTAGTAGGTAGCTTGCTGCAGTTGAAAACACGACGATACAAATGAAAGCAAAGGTGGTGAAAGTGTTTCAAGGAGGAGTTCTTATGGTTGTTTATGGAGACTTCCAGTGATGGAGGGTGAGCTAGCCAAGTGTACATTGTCCCCATTCAGACCATTGGTCCCCACTACAGTGTCATGATGAAACCTTTATGATGTTTGCCGTTATTATTTCAATCATTCTCGTTGATGCCGCCACTACCTGTTTTGAGATTTTCCTTAGTGGACTGATCACACGTGCAGAGTGAACTCTAGCTAAGCATTGTTGAACTAGACGAGGGTGGCCAGTTAACTAGCCGCTTATCTAGTTTAATCCCAACCATTCCATTCATTCATGCAGTTTTGAATTATACAAATGCAACAGAGGAACGGGTTTAGACACTTACCTGTAAGGTGAAATGTGTGTTTGCTGTGAGGTGCTATGGCTCTTTGGACTGCTGCATGCTTGTATTTCCCTTGTTGCATGCTCTCTTCTTTCTAATGTGTGGTTGTTTGCTTTGTACAGGTATCCTCTGGCTGGAATTGATCTTCAGGAGTCTGCTTCAACCTTCAGATTTGCACCCTCATGCTGCTGATGCTAGATTTTAATGTGACAGTGACTTGCTTTGTCCATATCTCCCAAATGATAGACTGGATTGACCTGAAATTTTCTAAGCATGTTTCTATCATCATTATGCACCTCCCATAGAAAAATTGTGGTCAATGGATGCATGGATTTCGAGAAAAATTGAAAATGGCTGAAGGTGATGGAGGCCGATTTCTTGGAAACCATGCACTGGAATTGGCTGAAATTGCTTGGGCATGTTACTATCACCCATATGCATCTCCCCATGAAACAGGTTTTTAAATGGATGCACAGATATGGAGAAAATGAAAAAATGGTTGAAGGTGATGGAGGTTGATTTCTTGGAAACCGTGCACTGGAATTGGCTGAAATTGCCTGGACATGTTTCCATCATCCCTATACAACTCCCCATGAAATAATTTTCTAAATGGATGCACATTTTTTAAGTTAGGGAAAAAACAAATTTCTGCTCTATGTATTTTTGTATCAGAGCATCCTGCAGTTTTTGGACAGTAAGAAAAATGAGCTTGGGGTGTGATGCAAGCTTGGAGATGATTGGAAGAGAGGTTTGAAGACAGCAGGAGGATTTATAAACCCTTTATGAAGCTTCCATGTTCCCCAAACTTCTTTTAAAATCCATTTCTAGCTCTCTGTAATTTCTACAGGAGTCTCCTGTAGAAAACATAGTTTTCAGAAAAGAAGCACAGTGAGGTGGAAAGAATGTCAAGAATGATGGAGAAGGGTGAGGGAAGGTAGGATAGGTGTTGTTATTGGTTTCAGAGCTTTCTTGGCACCTGCTGTTGCTTCTTGAAGTTCTCCTGCAAACCTGCAATACAACTGGAAATTCATTTTTTTCTTCTTTTTTTTTCTCTTTTTTTTTTTTTGAAAACAACTAGGGCACCTCAAGGAGGTTTTCACCCTAATTGCCTACCCTGGGTGCCTCCAAGGAAGGTTTTCACCTATGGATCTTATTATCTTTTTCTTTTCTCTTCTTTCCAACCCATTGACTGCCTCATGGAGGTTTTCAATCAATGAGCCAATCTGAGGTGCCTCTGAGGAGGTTTTCACCTTAGATTTTTATTTTTTTCTCTTATTTTTAATTTTTTCTTTTTCCTTTTTTCTCTACCCTACCCTACTTGAAAAACAAAATCATTTTCAAGTATAAGAATACTTCCAATGGAGCCATGTGCACATCGAGATGATAGACAAAATGATGTGGAGGCTTGAAATGCATGCTTTGATAGGTATCCGGATTTCAGAGACCAAATGATTTGACTTTGAAGGGATCAAGCATAGTTGAGGAAGAGAGTGATGTTGCACCTTAGTGACCATCTGGAACCATATCTCAATATAGTTGTGATGTCCTTGGCCTTTCTACTGATCTGGATCATTCTTCATGTCTTCTTCTACCATGACCTTCATATCTTCCTCTTTTTGTTGATTCTTCTCTTGAATACATGGAGGATTTGATGGTAACCATGAGGGAGCTCTCTCGATCTCTGATTCTGATGTCTTCTCTTCATCAAGTGTAGCCCATGGTTCTTTGATCTTCTCTTTTGCATCTTCTTCTGCTAGATGTGGTCCTTCAATGATATCAATATAATCTCTTTTTTGCAATACTCTTCCTGAGCTATGGTGAATATCATTGAGCTCAAGAGGAGTTGTTTGGAAGTGTTGTACCTCAGCTTTGCAATTGGGTTGAGCTACTCCAATGTGCGGGTTTGGAAATGGTGGTTCCCCACTATATACTTGCTGGGCCTGTCTATTATTTGGGTTCGGGTTCGGTTGAGCAGGCATTTGGGGTTTCCTTGGTGGAGCAGGAGGCAATGGTTGCAGTTGAGCAGGTGGTGGAGGCAAAAGAGTAGGAGGAGAGTTGTACTGGGGCCTCCATCCATAATGAGGTGCATTACATTAAGGATGTGGCCGAGCATAGGGGTGAAATGGATGAGCAGCTGGTTGGGCATAATATGGAGATGTGAAGGACCAAGGAGGAGGTGTGGACCAGGAAGGATGAGCAGGGGGGCCCCAAGAAGGTATAGAAGTGACTTGGTTGGGGTTGTAGTATGCCTGAGATGTCCCTTGCATCCCCTGCTGATATGGTCTAGGTCCATGCGGCCTCCTTTGGTCTATGTAATAGGTCTATTCAGTGACTACTTCAGCCCCTTGGTACATAGCTTTAAGTCTGGGCAAGGATGGGCACTTGTCTGTGGAATGATTTTCTTCACAGATTGAACAAACCTCTATAGATTTCAATGGGCATTCATTCCTAGGATGCCTCCTGGTGCATCTAGGGAAAAAAATGGCCAAAGCCCTCTCTGCTTCCTCTTGTTTTCTTTTGATATGCATGGCAAGAATCTGCCTCATCTCGCTCTTGAAATCTTCCAGCCGATTCTCAAATTCACTTCTAAGAGATGAGTTGGAAGACAAGGTACTGCTCCCAACATTTCTGTTTTCAGCCATTGGCTCCAGAGGAATGGGTTTCTTCTTCTTCTTCCCCTATAGGTTCTTCAAATATGTCTGGCTGTTACCTAAGGGTGTTTCTTGATTGCAGCCACCGAAGAAGAGAGAAGGTTGGCTGTGTGAAGCAGTGGGGGTGTTGGGCAAACATTTTTCTGAATTATCTCTACTCCTACGAGGCATGAAAGGAAATCTCTTTTTTGGGTGATTTTTGTTTTTTTTCTGCTTGTACCTACAAAATTGAAATGGATTGAACAACAAATTGCAACTAACTAAAATGAACTTGTTGAAATAAAATTGGAGAATTAAAATGAAAGCAAGGAAATGACTAATCTACTTTGTTGGAATGGAAATTGCAGAATTGAAATGAAAGCAGGAAATGCCTAATCTACGCTTGCTAAAATGAAATTGTAGAATTGAAATGAAAGCAGGAAATGCCTAATCTACTTTTACAGAATTGAAATTACAAAATTGAAATGAAACAACTACCCTACTTTTGCTGAAATAAACTACTTAGCAGAATGTTGCAGTAGAAAATAGAAGAAAAGCAGTAATCACAAAACACTCTGACACTTCCCTAGCAACAGCGCCAAAAAGAATGGTGGGCTCCGGTATTTCAGCAATAATGTGGCAACTCCTAGGGCTTCCTTCTTTACTTTTATCAACCCAGTAGTTCGTAACAAGCTTGGAAGCAATGGTGTTGTATGCACAAGTACTATCTCTTACTACAGTCTGTCACTTGATCAGCTAGCGCAAGTTCGTTAGGAGCTTAAGCCAACTTCTACGAGTTCTCAGAAGAATATTTAACTATGATGAAAGGAAGCTAACTCTACAGGGGATATTCCACTTGCAGAAAGAGAATGAAGACTGAAATGAAATGCAAACCCTAGCAAGCCCTAGCAAACCCTAAAAAACCCTAGTTTACCCACTAACCCTACTTTTGCAAGAAAAGAGATGGAAACTGCTGAAATGGGGGCCATTGACTACTGAGAAGGTAAATTGCATTTATTCAAGCTACTTCTGAAAAGAAATGAGAAGAAATCATCTTTTTGTACTTTTGAGTGTTTTTATGTGAAATTATTATGCTTGTGATTTATCTGGTTGTGACTGTGCAAAGATTTAGTGGCAAAGGAAAATGGAGTTGGCTTTTGTAGAAGGTGAGGAAGGTGTGGAGAGGTCCTAAGAAGCCTCTAGTACCCTTCTAAAGACTTCCATTGTGATCAGACTTCGAAAAATCACTCACATGGAATTCGACAAGACACTGTAGGGGATCTACAGGAGGTTCTACAGGAGGATCTACAAGAGGAGGCCGAAAGTGGTTTTGGACATTTGAAGGTGGAAAAATGATGGGAAAGGGGAAATGAAGGCTGGATGAAGGTGTTGAGGGGTCTAGAACTTGTCAAGGAAGCTCAGGGACGAAGGAGATGGTTGGATTTGTTCAAATGGCAAGAAAACAAGTTTATGGAAAAAAAGCAGAAATTAGGGCAGATTGGCGAAATGTTGTGAATGAGTTGGGAAATCTAGGAGGAGTGAACTGGTGCTAGCTGTTCTATGGAGGGATGGTGAGCTAAGATGTCCTACAAGAGATATGCACATTCACTTATCAAAACTTGTCCAAAGAAAGAACTAAAAACATAGTTTTGTCTAGCTTAACTTAATTTCTGACCTAAAAACTAAACAAATGTTGAACAGTACCTTATGAACAGAAAAGCATGCGGGAGAACTATGGAAAACGAACGGGAAACGATCTAAGAAATTGAATCTGAACTAATATCAACTTTTCCAAATCAAGTTATCACACTAGCAGTTGCATGAAAGAGCAAAAACTGTGTTTTTGGTGGCAGCAGTAGTGCCTTGACCTCAAATCATAGTCCCAAGAAGGGAGAAAGGAGATCAGGGTCTGCTATGGCATTTTTGAATCTTATTTTGTCACTGTAGCAACCTGCTTGCACAACTGATACAAAAAAACTATGCTAATCATCAAAAGCAACCTAACTTAACAAAGTAAGATGGATCTATGCAACAAAAATTAACTCATGAATGGAAGCAAGAAAACATATAAATACACAAAGGAGGTGTTGGGTAGCTTGGGTTAGGCCCTAAACTAAGAGTTTCAGGGCTTGCTATGGCCTTTTTGAATCTTATTTTGTCACTGCAACAACCTACTTGCACAACTGATACAAAAAAACTATGTTAATCATCAAAAGCAACCTTACTTAACAAAGTAAGATGGATCTATGCAACAAAAATTAACTCATGAATGGAAGCAAGAAAACATATAAATACACAAAGGAGGTGTTGGGTAGCTTGGGTTAGGCCCTAACCCAAGAGCTTCAGCCCTCTAAAAGAGATCAGTGCTAGCTCAAAAATTGTTTCATCTTCATTTATCCAAAAAACATCAGTGACATCACATAAACTGTCTTCAAAAAGAACTCGAAAATACGTTGACCAATGTACTGCACAAAAATGTGAAAATATACTAACAACTGGCTAAAATCTGACTAACTCCACTGAGCACCTAAGCCCTGCTATTTATACAACTCGAGCCTCCAACATCTCTCCTAAAATCAAGGGGCTCAGCTTCCCAAAACTGCAGATAAACAGCAGTCCTTCTTTACTTGCTCGGCTGCCCCTTGGATGCACTCATGTGGCTACTTGTGCTCTGAGTTTCTGATGGAGAATTCGAGGTAAGGGTTCATAAATGAAGGGGACACCCTCCTACAAATCCTCTCCCTTGTTCTTCCTCGAATTTGGCTGCCAAATGCTCATTAAACCTTTGATTTTGTCTCAAAATTGACCAAAAATTTGCATAAAGCACACATTAGACTTTTTGGCATAATGACTAACCCAATTCACTCTATTAGCATAAATATAATCAAAAACATGCAATAAACTAATGAGAATGGTGAATTAAGTCGAAACAAGAGGCAAGATGAGCCCATATAATTACCCATTTCTGGGGTTCATCATCTAGAACCCAAGCTCAAGGCTCACTAGTTGGTTTCTCACGGCCAAGGTCCAAAACCATCATCAGAACAATAATTAGAACCCTTGTCATCATATTAATAATCATAGTCCTAATCATTTCTGCATGAAGGTATATATATGTATCATAACCCAATCTCGTGGCTCACCGGCTAGTTTCTCAGGACCAAAGTCCAAAATCATCATTAGAATAATAATCAAAATCCTTGTCATCATATTAATCATCCTAATCCTAATCATGCCTACAAGAAATTATATGTATATAAATATACACTTCCAATAAAGGATTGCCCTCTTTCCCACATGGCATACTCTGAAGCCACTTGGGCCCCAGGTGTCCACATCACTAATGTTGAAATTGTAGCAAGAAAAGGCTTTATTTTACTTGTGCCCTAGTCAAATGGAGAAATTTTAGTTTCCACATAAGCAGGATGACTTGAGTTGTAGTTAGCAAGAGTGACATGGCCAAATCACTCAGTTAAATCAGTCAATTCAAGTTTGTAGCAGAGGAGTAGATTTGTGCATGATTTTATTGCTAAAATCTAGAAATCTAGTGGAGTTATTGTTAGTTAAACTCAGTTATCTAAGCTCTAGTCTAGAATAGATTCAATGGGAGTTCAATTGAGTAGTATAATTTTTGTTAACTCAGTGATATCTTAGTTAAATAATAAATTTAAAATAACCCTAGTCATGCATGGAATTCAAATCTCCTAGTTGAGTGGAGGAAAAAGGCATCAATATATTTATTATTATATACTAGTTGAGTGTATAGTTGTTCAATTAGAGCAGGTGATCAATTCCTTCAGGGTTTGTGAAAGGAAATAGGGAATTCTCCTATTTTTTAGGGGATAATTTCCTCAAGGATTGTGCAAGGAAATAGGAGGATAGTAGAGGCCTATTTTGGTTAAGTATTGGTCAAAACAGGTCACAGAGCAGGAGATCAGAATTGCAGTGAAGGGTGCGCTTCAACATTTAAGAAAGACATTGTAATTGATCCATATTCTCACCTAAATTAATGCAAAGCAATAGAGGGGTTTTTCCCAATTGGGTTCCCTTGTAAAATAATTGTGTTCCTTATGTTTTGAAGGTTGCATGTTATTGCATGTATTTCTATCATGTGTTTTCCTTTCCACAAAATAGTAGAAGAAATTTTGTCTCTTAATTGTAGTTCAATTTCATTAGCAGTATAAAATTTCTTGCAATTTCTACATGGTATTGGAGCTATGGAAGACTACATAGAAATCTTGTTCTAGATCTTCTCTCAAAGAAATTTCTATTTGCAGAGTTTTTGGTGTAGATTCTCTTCACTTCAGGAAAAATGTCTTTGGAAGGATTGAGACTTGACTATGCATTCAACAGCACCTCAAATTTTTTTTCTTGCAATGATAGGATGTGTTGTAACTTACCCATTTTTTTACATTAGTTGTTGAAAAGAATGAAAGAAAAATAATATATATATATATATATATATATATATATAAGAAGAAAAAAAATGAAAAGGGATATAAAAAGAGAAAATAGAAAAATTGGAAAAAAACGAAAAATATTGAAATTTTTGAAAAATCCCAAGAAATATGCAAAAATATGCGCTAGTTTAAATGTCGCACATCATGGTTAATCAATTGTTTAATTAGTTTAAGCTTAATTAAATTTCTAATCATGGTTTGTAATAAAGTTGAATTTTCGACTTGACATTTTGTCCTATTATGTAATAAGTGTGCTTGTATCTACCACTGAGATGCTCCCCGCCTAGATCAACATTAGGGGAAGCTCTTCGGACACAACCCCGCCCCTCTCACATTTAACCAGGGGGGGTCTGAAAAGTTGTTTTAAAAAAATCTGCCAGCGCTACATGTCCAATCCCAATCCATTTCAAACCCCCCTAAAAACCACCATCGCTCACTCCCACTCCCGCCAAAAATCTAACAACCATTCCACCTCTGCCAACTATCCATCGCTCATTCGACAATCATTTTACTGTTATCCACCCATTTGATTCCTCAACTATTACCATAATAAATGCCCCGCTCCCATAAATGAGTATTCTAAAATGGTAAATCCTCCCATTTTATAAATAAATACATATTTTGTTGTTTTTTCCTTTTACGCATTTCGTTCTTCTAAAAATGCATATCCAAGCTTAGACAACCATACCACCACCAAAGCACTTCTTCGACATCACAACAACCTGCTAAATTACCTTGTAATCATCACCCTTACCTTGTATACCTTTAGTATCTCTTAAAAATGAAAAGCTAAGATGGTAGAGGAAAACCCAATGATACCCTCTGTCATAGATTTAGATAGACTACCTCTAGTTGATAAGGATTATAAAATTGTTGAAACCGAATGTGAGTTCAACTTATACGAACTCCACAATTGTGTTGAACAAATTCTTTGATGACAATGATGAATTGAGCATGTGGGACTCCTCCATACTACAATTCATCCTTCCTCAAACCCAATTATTTCCCAAATTTGTAACCTGGTGCCATTTCAGATACATCCCAAGCCAAAGAGCCATTATTTCTCAAAATAATGATGTATTGTTTACCATATCCCCAAAGTTGATTTGTCAAATTCTTCAAGTAAAACCTTCAGCTCCTCTACACCCTTTCTCTATAGATTCCCTCATGGAAATATATAAGAAGCTCACCTTTCCTCAAAGAGCTAAAATTTTTGAAATATTCATTCTTAAAAGCGGATAATTACCTAGGACAAATCCTCCATGCCCCTCTTCCATGTTCCCATAAATTACTAGACAGGTTATCTCAATAGTTTCTTGTCTATTAGGTTATCCAACTAATTAGTGGGTAGATAATATTATTCTAGTATTTCTATCAATATTTTATCCAAGTGAAAAACCTTCTATGATCTTCAATTACAATGAGTTTTTATCTGAAGAAATACATGATCAGTTCTTAAAGTTTTCAACATAAGGATATTTCAATTATCAGTTAGTTCTTGTATATATGTTTTTATTCCATCAAACATATAAAATTTGGTTTCAATTACAGAAATTAGATGAGAAGGGTAATCCTCAATATGTGATTCATTGGATTCCTTGGTAAGGAAGAATTACAATGAATTTTCCTTCAGTGATTACACGAATCAGTTTTTATACATGGTCTCATGCTTGCTTAACAGTGATGATGTTCCTAGGATTTCCCTTGAAATCAAGAGAATTCTCCATCTCAGCAAGCAAACAAATACTGGAGATTGGTACTTGTACGAAAACTACATAGAGATCAGAGTATATGGATGTGAGCTTCCTCCATATAAACTACCTAAGTTTGTACCAATTAGGATTTTTTCACTTGAATATATTAGGAAAATGATGAACATGGATGAGCTGCACTTTGTGTCAGCTAAGAAGAAATCTCAGTTTAAATTAAAAGCTTAGATTGGACCCTTTATTTGTAACACTAGAGTAGCAGCAAAATAAGTAGACCTCCTTTTGAAACAAATTAAATTTAAACTAAGTTTTACCTGGTATTATGATCCCTTGGGGATTATTTCTAAGCTAAGGGTAGAAAAAAAACTACTCCTTATGCACACACTACTAGACCAGAGATTGAATAGTACATGAACCAAGAGGAATGGCAGGAGAACACATTGCAAGAAGCAGAGGAACAAGTTTTTATTTCTACATCAGCACAAACTCCAACACCATAGGAAAAACATGTTAAAAGGACAAGGGAAAGTATTTACCCTCTTGTTTCAAAAATTCAACAGTTAGAATTCATAATGTATAAAAAGAAGAAAAAGAACCCTCTTGAAGAGCCATCTCAAGAAGAGAGTTCACATGAATAGGCCACATTAGTTTTATCAAGTCCTTATGCTGCAACATTCCCAAGAGTTGAAGAAATTTTCTCTAGATTTCTCGTACATTCAATCACTTTGCATCCATCAGAATCAATTCATACAAGAGAGCTAGCTCAGAACACTTCAGAACAAAGTATCTTTTCTAGGTACAAAGAAATTAAGAAGAAAAATGAGGCACTCAAGGCCACTACTTATTCAGAATTCTGGAAGAAAACTTCATCTTCCCAGTACAGGCTTCTCTCAGCATTAGATACTCAAAAGGGACAGTTTCAGATGGCACTTTTAGAGCCTAAAATCCTTTTCCGAAAACTACAGCAGATTGCAAAGAATATGTTTTTTCCTTTGACACTAAACAAATCCACCCTATTGATCAAATTGATATGCAAAAACAAGCTGGAGAAATGATTTACTCGACCTTGACTAGGTCAACCATGGCAGCATCTAGGTTGATCCGGTAATTAAACTAGGATATGATCCCAATAATGTTAAAGCTGTGAGGAAATTATTAAGAGGAAAAATGTTGATATTCAAGCATTGAAAAAATAATTGAAACTCCATACTACTAAATATCCCCGGACCAAAGAATTCAGTGAGTTAGAAAATGAAAAGGAAAACATGTTAAAAAATATTTTTGAGCAAAATTTGCAGATTCAAAGGATGGATACTGAACTAGAAAGTCTTTTGAAGGAAAAGGAACAACAAGCAGATGTGATAGCAACTATTCCTATAGAATCAACTTCTATTGTAGCTATTTCAACAGCTCCTATTGCAGGGACTTCTATTGCATTAGTTATACTTGTGGAAGCACAATCCAAAGACTCAACAATTGATTTAGCTAAAGTAATGGGAGATTTTTCCACAAAATATCAAGAGATTGAAAAGTTGGAGGCTCAACTCAACAATATCCAAGAGAAGAAGCTAAAATTGATAATGTTTATTTAACAGAGCTTCAAAAAAATCATAGACTACCTCAAAGGATAGAAGCTCTAGAAAATGAGTATGTTATTGCTCAGACCATTACACAATCCAAGGAAAACATTTGGCTAGACATTAATGAGTCGATGATGAATTTGTGGCCTTTTATTGAAATTATTTTTTAATAGAAGGAGCCATTGGAAAAATCAAAGGAAGTAATTGCCAAAGTAAAGAAAGACCTCGGTCAAAAACCAGGAGAGGCTACAACATTAATTAGAATTATGCATTCGAAAACAAGGGAAGAACTGGAAGAATTTTAAATAGAGGATAGAACAGAAACAATCTCGGAAGTGAGAAGGATTCTCACTAAAAGAAATCTAACGTTGCCGCTGGAAAATAAATTTCATAATCTAGAAGCCAGCATTCAGAAATTTCACAAGAAGTTCAATACTCTGCATCAAAAAGGGCTTCTAGGTTTAAGAGGAATGGTAGATAGTCTCATTCCCCTTGAAGAATACCAGCGCAAGTTGCATGCTATAGCTACAAACAAATCTAAACTTACTAAGATTAAGGGGACTATTACAAGAAAAGCCTTCATTGAAGGTTTAAGTTTTGATTAAGCATGAGATCAAACATCTTTTTGTAATTAAGCCCACTTTTCAAAAATACACTGAAGTGGATGAAACATACAGAAAGTTAATTAAATATTCCACTCCAGATGATGAAAGATGGGAAAATATATGCCAACTCCTTGAATAAACAAACACAGATTTCTAGCAGCAGATGTCAGGTTTTTAGCAATAGGATGTATTTTTTGGGAGAAACAAAACAACAGCCTTTTCAGCCCAGTCATCACCAGAAGCCTCAAATTCAGTGCCAAGAGGCCTAAGCAATTTTATTTTCCTATATTGTAGATCTATTTTTGTAAACAGTTTTTATATATTTGTAAATAAATCAAGATATTTTTTAGGAAGGTTGTAAAAATACTTTGTACATCAAAGTATAAAGGGTTGAACCATTGTGATAGACTCTTGAGCAGACTTGTAATCATCTGAAATTATTTGTTGAAAGTAATAGAAGGATTCTGGATTCATCTTGAAACAGCTTGTGTCCCTGTGAGTACTTCTATGTTATTATATTTTCACTTTGTTTAAATCTGCATATATTTAAAATTAATGGGAATTTTGGGTATGATAACATTGAATTTCAATTTATCTGAAAGAGCCTATGAAGTTATTATCAATTACAAAGATTAGTTAATTAGACTATATGTTTTAATTAATTCCTCTACATCTTTAAATTGTCACTTCCCCTTAAGTTTTAAATATATTTTGTTGGCTGTAAAAGCATTTTACACGCATCATTTGTATATGACTAAGTTAAATAATCTGTTTAAAGATTTAATCAATCATATATTTTCTTAAAGTTCAACCTTACATATCTCTTCAAAGGCTAAATTTTGCTAGAGGTAAATATTCAACCCTTCTAATACATGATAAGAAATTAAGAAATTGCACCTATTTAAACAGTTTCGAGCATTGGTCATCCAAAAACTCAAAACAAACAAAACATTTTAGATGCTCTAACATAACTCCTTAACCTAGAATTATCTACATAGGTACAGCATTAGACTGGTGCCATTGTCGGGGAACAAAAACTTTTGAATTATTTTTCCTTGGGATAATGATTAGGCTTTCCTTTTAATCGTGAAAAAAAGATTAGTAGGTTAAAAAATTCACCTAACGATTCCACAAAATAAAACTAGCTTGACAGAGGCATACTAGGTCTCTCTCAAACCCTCAACTTTATTCTCCATTGTCAAATCTCAAAGATTGGTTAGAATTTCCTCTTTAATATGAAGATTTGAAGCCTCTACCCTTGCTCCTGTAGCAATTCCACCTGAAATTGTTTCAGAAACTGATCCTTTTAGACCTATCCCAATTCCTCTTGAACTATTAGATCTACCACCAAAAGTGTTATAACTTTTTGTAGCGGCTACAAACACCCTCCAAATTTTTTCCTTTACTTCATTTTGGAGCCTCCCTCCTCGAAATCATCGCATCTATCCTGCACTAATTAGGTACTTGTGTTTATTTGAGTTCATCTGTCATTTAACAACTGTTTTCAACTAAATTGTCATGTCAGTCAATCATAAGCACACTCAACATTTGGTTCACATCCATCAATCAACTGTCGAGAAAAACTGCGAAAACTTGGAGGGAAACTTGTCTTGCTCTCCAGAAATGTGTAGAACAGCCCAGAAGCTACCCTAAACTCATAAATTGCGAAGATCAAGCTAGGCAGCCTTGCACTAGAAATTGCACAGAGCAAGCAACCCATCATTACTCTCTAGACATGCACAGTTTCATCTAGTTGCACTGCCATCCAGAAATGCGCAGAGAATCCCAGGCCAACTACACTATTCTTTGGAATTTCACAGAACTATCGAGCTGCACTGCTCTCTGGAAATGTGCCAAGCATCCCAGCATCATTGCTCTCAGTCCAGAAACAATGCAAAATTTTTGACTCACTAACAGTCTATCGCATGTGTTGGTACGTTGTCTGGTTCCCTCCAGAATTGCATAATCCTTCCTTGCATGTTGGGCATCTTTTTCTGAAAAATAAAAAAGCAAAATAGAAAAGGAATCCCTAGCTTTTAGGGATCTATTTTTAGTAGCAGGAGTTACATGCAAAACGATTGTTAGAAACTCCCCGCCAAGTGTCACTTTTCCTAAATTTGTGGCATGCGCATTATAAACCCTAATTTCACCAAATCTATTTAAACAATGCCTCAGAGCTCATTCTTCACATTCGACCTTGGAGCTCTGGGATTCCCTAGGCATCTTGGAACCTTCAGCACAGTTGGCGAAGCTTTTCCTGGTAAGTTTTTCTTTTCATGCCTTTTACCGCTTTTTCTGTCGCTTTTTGGTTTTCAGCTCGTATGAGTGTTGTTTCCTTAGTTTTATGAATGACCACTAGCATTTCAATGTATTATAGCTTGTATAAGTGTTGTTCCAAATTTTTCATTACCTTTCCTTAGTGTCGCATACATAACATTATTTCTGCACTCATAGTCATCGTTTAAGCGACTCACTTCATGAGCTTCTTGGTTTTGTCTTTTAACTCATTTCTGCACTCGCTTGAATCATATGCATGTTTATTTCACTCAGATCTATACCATCTTCACGCACACATTCACTCCTTCGCATTGTTGGGTTGCCATTGGGCAAATCTGGTTCGTCTCGGTCCCGATCATGTGCATCCCAACAAGCTTTTTGCATTCCTTGCATTCAAGGCTTTTCCTTACCTCCAGGAATTTCATAGAGGCTTCCCACACTATCACCCAGATGTGCTTTGTGCAATCCTGGGAGGCAATATCAAGTCCTACCGATTGGAACTATGTAATGCGCAATTCTAGCCAGTAACATGGCCTGACTATTCTACGCATAGCATAGTTTTAGTCAACACTCAACCTCCTTGGACTGTGCATTGCGCTAATCCAGAGAGCAGTGAGCCTCACAAACAGTTTTGACCATGCAATGCGTTGTTCCAACTGATAGTCTCCCAGCTTCCTGAAGTCAGTTCTACACAATCTTTCCCAACAATCACCAGTTTGTTTCCTAAATGTTTCTCGAAGTTGTTTGATGTTTTTAGTTGACATTGTCTCACCATGAGTGTCTTCTCTATCTCCAGGTACCACAGGTTTTTAGTATATTTTTAGTAGTATAGGAATCATGGCCTCTAAGAGAGTTGGATCAAAAGACACGGTTAAAAATAGTATAGGGGATGTCATTCAGCAGGGATCAGTGAGATTTCCCGTGTACACAAAAACACACATGTTCATCGAGAAGGACATCAACATCACATGCCAAGACATCAACACCATTTTCTAGGCAACTTTGAGGAGAATGTAGAGGATCGATAGGTCTGTGTGAACATGCACAAGTCAGGACTATACAAGGTTGCATGCAGGTTTCTCATGTTCCCTTGCGCAGATGTGATTCACTAGATTGTCTCACACACTGATCCTAAGACAATGATACTGAGCAGTGTGAGTGGAGCAAGGCTTGCTTCCTTTAGGACGAAGGACTATCAGGAGATATATCATTTTCCATTCCTAGTGAGCAAAATGGATGCGCCATTCTACACTCCTAATGGCAGCATGAACACAAGAGATATCTTGAATCGTTGGGTAAAGGAGCTAGCAAAGCTCAGGATGGCACCCAACTAGATATACAGGGCAAAGAAAATCAGGAAGGCATATCAGTTCTTGGTCATCTTCGCATGTCGCTTGTATGGCCAAGGGAGTACAGAAACCTTCTTGCAGAGTTGGGTTGTTATGTTGGATCAGCTAGAAAGTGAAGTAAAACCGTTCAATTGGCCTGAAATGTTGGCTCTCCAGTTGAAAGTGCATCTATCCAATGCTCAGAGTCTGCCCAAGGATCACCAAGAAAAGTTCTTAGTGTATGCCTACTTGCTCCATGCAATCTGTGCCCATCAATAGTTTCCTAGCATGGGTTGGTCATGGAAACCTTCAGAGAGTGTTGTGAACATATATTGCAAGTTTCTCTCAGATTGAAACTATCGAGGAGTCATGGCTATAATATGTGTCCATCTGATCGTCACTCTTTACATGATGAGCTTTGAACAAGATTCACCCTACATGTCCCAGGCGGAAATGGAGGCATTGTTGAACATTGTAGATTGGTACGCCTCAGCCGAGGGAACCTTCATCAAGTTGTACAGTGCGAAAAAATGTTTGCATGTGTTGTTGAGGTTTTCCAGGAACAATTTGGTCTTGCAGGAAATTGCATACCACATCTTGACAAGGTTATTAGATGGATTGCACAGGAAGAAGAAGGGACCATGGCCCACACTTCCTATGTGAATTGGGTTGTATGTGATCGGGAGTTTTAAAGAAGCGAATGTTGAGGTGGTAGATTTCAAGAAGTTTAAGTTAGGAACCAGGAGTTTCAACTCGTACGACACACATGGTTTATTCAAGGACCACTGTGTGAGAGTGTATTATCCTTCGATCCACGAGGCACGTAATTGGCTAGAGGAAGACCCATGGAGATATTGTTATAACTCCTTTATGATCAATTAACTTGTCAATGTTATAGTGGAGTGGCTAGCAGCACCATAGGGAGTAGAAACAACAACAACAACAAGCAGCAAACCTATTCAAGACAAAGGCAAGAGGAAGATTGTTGAAAAAATAGTGATGGAGAAAAGCTACAAATTTAAGGAAGACCCACTTGTGGAAAAGGTAGCCTTGGAGATAGACGTTAAGAGTTGACATTGTGACAAGAGGATACCGCAAAGAAAGAAAGAGAAACAATGACTGGAAGATGAAGAGAGGATGATGTAGGAAGTCCAGCAGAAGCTCAAGGAAGAACAAGAGTTGTGCAGAAGAGACAAGGAAGTGCAGCCTAAGCATGAACAAGAACAGGAACAGGAACAGGAGGAATTGCAAGGCACACAAACAACACAGAATGCGCTGATACAGGTTGAAGAAAGTGAACGAGAAGAAGATGAGGAACAGGGTGAGCAACTGTAGGAACAGGAGCTTGCTTCGTAGGAGGAACATATAGTAAAATAGATGGACATCGAGATGGAGAAACCAAAGCAGGATACTGACCTCATGCCAAAAGAAAATGAGGTCACTCTACAAGCTTCACCAGCTCCAATAGCATAGAAAGTCTCGAGTGAACAAGGGGATACCATTCTCCTTGAGTACCATTCGGGAACAAATATGTACAACATAGCCTTTGATGAGTCACAACATAGAGGCTTAGAAGCATGTAGAGATCGCACCCCGGATGAGCATACATCACTTGCACACTTAGAAGAATGGTGATTTTGTTAGAGGTATGGAGACATACATCCACCTTGGTCAATGCTGCAAAGGCTTATACCAAAGCCACAAGCTCGAGTGTTAAGTTCTTGATAGAAGAAAACAAGCACATGCCTAAGGAGTTTCAAGCAACCAGGTAGAGAGAGGAACGGTCGACAGGATCTGGCAAAGCAGAGATGAAGATGGCCATACTTGCTAAATAATCAGCTCTTGAGACAATCACGTGGAGATTGTATGACATATTCATCATTGTGCATAAGGAAATTGTCCACCTACATGGTCATCAGTAGCACTGCACCAAGATAGCATGAACACTTGCACACATACATGCCACAGTTGATCATGTACAGACATGGACAATGAGGTACAAGGGAGTCCTGATTCACTTGCACAAGATGATGAAGCCAAAGGTGGATTTGGAAAAATCACGCAACCCAAGTCAAATCTAGAACTATGAGGAACTCCTGCCACTCATCACTAGTATCGAGGCTTTGTATGCACAGTTGTACAAGAGTTTGGATGATGTGGTGAGGAAGTATGGAACCCTGCCAATTGGTACACTCACTAAGGCCAAAGATAAGAACCAAGTCAGATGGAGATTGATGCGTAATTTGATCAGTTGATGCTCATGGCCATGAGTATAGATTTGCATGTCAGCACAGATAACATGCGGATGTACATCGTCAGTCTGGCCCTACTCAAGACTAAGTTGTGCATGTTATAGGATGAGTTGGACGGAGGTTCCAAATTAGTATAACTAGATGAAATGGAGGAAAGAGTTCATTTCTAGAAGGACATAATCAAAGAGTACATGGACACCATTACACACTATCAAGAATTGCATCAGTTCATCACTGAGGATCACAGATAGAAGGTTGATGAGCTGGTCTTTCCATAACCATCTGAGTCTTAGTGTTGTCTTGTCTAGCTAAATCAAGCCAATTTTGTCCCACATGGGTATATGTGGAAAATATATAATTTTTGTAAATATGATGTAAAGTGAAATTCCAAGTGTCATTAGTGGAATAAAAATAATCATATGTAATGTAAAGAGTCATGAGGTTATTCCAAGAGTCACAAAGGAGAATGTCAAGGGTCACCCCACCCGTTGTTATAAATAGAACCTCATAACTCATAGAACAGGCTTTTGGGAGCCAAGATTTTTCTAAGCATTGCTTAGAGAGGGCTTGGAGAGTATTGTGATGAGCCTTGCCTTCTCCACAGTACAGAGAAAGCACATCCCTTGGGAGAAGCAGGTGATGTTGGCTGTAACGTTCCACTATTGGGGCCAGTGGTTGTCATGGTTGTATGTATGGATGGAGCTTTCACTTTATATAATATAGCATAGCCAGCACGTTTCATGCATATGTTTTTATTATAGTTCGATTAGTAAGGTTACTTTAGCAATGTATGTTGTTTTACCTACGTATTGATGTATGGACTATTCTGTATGTGATTGTATGAATCTTATTGAAGTGTGTTGTTGGTTTAACTCATCACTTTGGATTGTCGACTATTATGCTTTCCAGTTTTTGATGTCATTCAGCTTGTGTGTTCCTTTTAGGTTGTGTACTATTACAAGCTTCTAAGGGATACACTTATTTCCCCTTCCGTGTGTTAGAACCTCCCCATGCATCTCTCTTAACTTGTTGTAAGGTCACACACTTGCTTCTGACAAGGATATCTTGCTTACCTCTGCACGCTATCGTAGTCAAGGCATAGCTTTACTACCCACTGCTGGGACTCCTACTCCAAATGGTCTGAGGTCTATTTGGGACTTCTTACCGGGGAGATCCCCTGACATGTTGGCGGGTCCAGCACCATCAATATTTCTGGCGCTAGAAGGAGGGCTAGATGACAATATGAGTCCTCAAAATTTGTTTTGAATCTTCACACATCTATCATGTCTTATGTTACACTTTGTCCTCTGAGATGTTTGTCTTATGGAGATGACTTTGAAATCCTGGAGGAGTTCTGGAATCTCTTGTCACATAACACATATGAAGGTGAAGGTGGAACAACTTGGGAGAGGCATAGTCTTTCCTTTTCCAATCTATGTGAAAACCTTGAATCCTATGAGGATTATGTGATCTACACATTGTTCACATTCACGCTTCATGGGAACCCATTGCAATGGGTTGTCACACTACCCGAAAAATCTATTCACTCATTTGGTCACCTTGTTTTAGAGTTATGCCATGCTTTACATAACTTTAACTGTCAAGCACTTACTAAAAAATTCTCGAATTATGGAAATCCACTGATGAACCCATGGTGAAATTCTGATATTACTTTCGTAATCTCGCATTTCAATTCCCAGAGGATGAAATTCATTGGAAATTTATCAATGAAATATTTCAGTATCTTCTTCACATATCTGAGAATCCACATATCTTAGAGCCATTCAAACCAACCCTAGCATACATCGATGTTAGAGCTTCTAAATCCAAGGCAGAAACAGTTTTTGTCACGAGTGACGGTTCGTCATCATCCCATCAAATAGCTTTGGCCCCGCAGTGTGAGGCGAGAGATGTTAGGTAAACTTGACTCGGGATAGAGTCAAAGTTGACCAGGTTAAACAGTGATGGTTTTAGGGCACATGGTATTGTGCACCTATAGTATTCTGCCCGTGGTATTATATGTAATGGAGCTTATAAAAGGCTGGAAGGACTTCATTGTAATGCAAGACCTGGAGGTGAGCGTTGAAGGCTCACTTGGTCAGATTGGCCAAGGTTTTGGCCAATGCTAATAAGATCTTATTAGGTTGGGTTTTTCCCTGGATTTGGGGTTTTCCCGAATAAACATTTGTGTTTATGTGTTTATGGTTGTTGCTGATTATTTTTATATTTATTCCTCTCAGTAATTATTTATGTTATGCAGTAAATTTTTTAACAACTGGTATCAGAGCTAGATATTGACTTCAAAGGGATTCTTTGATGCTAGGGGTTTATAGTGCCTGATGAGATCAATGCAGCCTTTTTACAGATCTGGGTCTGAAAATAATGGTGGAACAATTGTACGCGGAAGAACCTCGAGGAGAATGTGCAAAAGATAGTGCCGTAACTCCCAGGGATCGTAGTGCACTTGCGATATTTACCGGTGCTGGAATCTATGAGGCCTCGCAGTTGGAGTGGTTTGATAGAAGTTTTTGAGAAAATCAAATTGAGAGAGGATGGATTAGAATCGCATCAGCAATAAACCAAAAAAAAAAAAAACAAATTAATGAAGTCAAAATTATTGCATGTAAATGGGCATACTACTATAAGACCTAGAAAGGCATGTGTACCCCTCGGTAATCACCGGTAAAGTCTAGGTTAGACCTAGGTGATAGGGGGGATGTTGGGTTAACAATACCCTGGGTAAAAACTCTGAGGGGAGTAAGAGCTAGAGTGAGCGGGATTGTCTCACTTAGCAGGTTTGGCTGGAGTTAGTCAAGGAACCCCAAGTCAAGTTTAAGGGGGGAATTGTTAAGTAAACTTGACTCGGGATAGAGTCAAAGTTAACCAGGTTAAACAGTGATGGTTTTGGGGCACATGGTATTGTTAACCCATAGTATTTTGGCCATGGTATTATATGTAATGGAGCTTATAAAAGGCTGGAAGGACTTCATTGTAATGCAAGACCTAGAGGTGAGCGGTGAAGGCTCACTTGGTCAGATTGGCCAAGGTTTTGGCCAATGCTAATAAGATCTTATTAGGATGGGTTTTCCCCAGATTTGGGGTTTTCCCGGATAAACGTTTGTGTTTATGTGTTTATGTGTTTATGTGTTTATGGTTTTTGCTGGTTATTTTTATATTTATTCCTCTCAGTAATTATTTATGGTATGCAGTAAATTTTTTAACAAGAGAAGGTGCACATCTAGTTGTTGAACTATCACATCTTTCCACCCAACCTGTTCTTGATCTTTGTGCAGATTTAGCTGACAAGGATATTGGTTGTCATGTGGAATTGTCTCCTAAACCTTCGTCCCCGTGTTCTATTGATCCTCAAGATTGTACTATGTTTTGTTCTTCCGTTTCGGACTCCACACTTGTTGTTCATGAGGATCAAGTTGTCGACGGAGTTGGTGTTGAGCATCCAACCTGCGTTATCATTTATGACGAGTATGTGTGGGAATTTGAAGAAGAACCCATGGTGAAGGATGACCTCCTTCTATCTGCACCTCATCCACTCTTTCCTTAACCTTTGGTGATTTTACCATTTGTATTTTCCATGTGATAATACATTCCTGGATGTGCCTACTTCCAATCATTCATAGAATACACCAAATGTTAGTTTGTCATTGCATAGTAGAGAAGACACATATATGTTGGAAAATCCACTCAATAATTCATATGTCTTCACTTTTATATCTTTCTTATTTTCTAGTTTACACGTTTATATTTATTGTAAACCACGCCTTCACCAACATGGGTCAACCAATGCTTCAATGACTGCATTGGAAATATCACTTTACGTGAAAAGGCCTATGCACTGCTTAGTTTAGGAGTAGGAGTAGTATTTTCTTTCTTATTTTGATTTGTCTACATGCTTGATTTGTTTACTTTTATTGAATGGCTTGTTTTCTTGTGTTGTTTTCTTTCTTTTCTTTCATTTACTCCTATCCTTTGCTTTCTATTTCTTTGCTTGTTTTTTTCACCCATAGGTTTAGTTTCACACAAAACCATGTGCGGCTCTCGAGACAAGCGAGGTAAATTACAAGAGGACTTGTACAGCTATCAACACTTGGTTTTCTATTTTCCTCTCTCTTTATGAAAGATCTTGTTGTCTTCAGTCGACAATACCCTAATGGAAAATATGTTATGTTCAAGTGAGTCTTGGTGAAAACACAATGCTTGCACTTTAACTAGAACCGCCTACTCTAATCGGTTATTTTGGGTTAACCCTTGGCAACTCAGTCAAGTAGAGTAAGGTGAGGGGGAAACCTTAAAAAGTAGTGTCAGAGGTATATAAAAAATAATTCTTTAAAGGGAAAACCTCTTATGCTCTCAATAAGTCGGGATCCCTCGTCGGCCTCTGAAGTAAATAAGTGCCTCTACACAGATCTTTGAAAATAAAAATAAAAATAAATGAAAAATGAAAAATAAATAAGGCGAAACAAGAGAAAGGCTTCCTACGCAGAGAGGTGATGCAATTAACTCCGCTGGAGTACTGATTAGGCTCACTGGCAGTAAAGAGATGCTTGTGTCCCTGCATGACTCTACCGGGGTATTGTTCAAGCCGGCTGGCAGTGGAGCAACACCAGAGATGAAACTAAGACTTTGACATCTTTATTACTTGTGTACAAATATATCCCTCATCCCCAATCGAAACAACTAACTTGACTTGGCTTGGAATTTGTGCTGACCAATCATGAGAATGGTAAGGGATTATATCTTTAACTCAAGCTTAGTGTTGAATCCATGATGATCGAAGAATCGAACAATGCTTTCAGAGGAGTTAGACTCACTTTTCAAGAAAAAGGTCCATACAGAGAGTTGGAGTTCTACTAGTGTGCCATCAATGTTATAGCGGCTACAACCACCCTCCAAAATTTTTCCTTCGTTTCATTTTGGAGCCTCCCTCCTTGAAATCATCGCAGCTATCGTGCACTGATCAGGTACTTGTGTTTATTTGAGTTCATATTTCATTCAACAGCTTGTACTCAACTCAATTGTCTCGTTAGTCAACCACAAGCACACCCAACACTTGATTCACATCCAGTTGATCAGTTGTCGGGAAAAACTATGAAAACCTGGAGGGCAACTTGTCTTGCCCTCCAGAAATGCGCAGAACAGCCTAGCAGCTGCCCTGCACTCAAAAATTACACAGAGTAGGCTAGGCAGCCTTGCACTAGAAATTGCATATAGCAGGCTAGCTGACACTTCTCTCCATAAATGCACAGTTTTAGCCAGCTGCACCACTATCCATAAATGCGCAGAACTAGCCCAGCTGCACTTTTCTCCAAAAATGAACAGAGCGGCCTAGGCTAGATTCATTGTTCTCCAGAATTACACAGAACTGGAAAGCTAAACTACTCTTTGGAAATGCGCAAAGCATACCAGCATCACTGCTATTGAAAATTTTATAGAGCTACCCAGTCAACCAAGGCCTCTCAGTCCAGAAACAATGCAGAATTTTTCCCTCACTGGCTGTCCATCGCATATGCCCGTAGGTTGTCCAGTTGCCTCCAGAACTACACAATCCTTCCTTGCATTCCAGGAAACTTTTCCCGAAAAAGAAAAAGGTAAAAGTGAAAAAGAATCCCTAGATTTTAGGGATCTATTTTTAGAATCAGGAGTTACATGTAAAACTATTTTTAGAAACTCCCCGCCAAGTGTCACTTTTTCCTAGATTTGTGGCATGCACGTCATAAACCATAATTTCGCCAGATATATTTAAACTACACCTCAAAGCTCATTCTTTACATTCGATCTTGGAGATATGGCATTCCTAAGACATCTAGGAACCTTCAGCACAGTCGGCACAGCTTTTCTGAGTAAGTTTTTCTTTTCATGCCTTTTGTCATTTTTCTATCGCTTTTTTGTTTTCGGCTTGTATGAGTATTGTTTCCTTAGTTTTATTGAACGGCCACTAGAGTTTCAATTTATTTTAGCTTGTATAAGTGTTTTTCCAAGTTTTTCATTACCTTTCCTTAGTGTCACACACATAACACTATTTCTACACTCATAGTCGTCGTTTCAGCGACTCGCTTCCTGAGCTTCTTGGTTTTGTCTTTTAACTAATTTATGCACTCGCTTGGATCACATGCATGTTTATTTCACTTATATATACACCAAATTCGCACACACATTCACTCCTTCATGCTTTTGGGTTTTCATTAGGTAGATCTGGGCTGTCTCAGCCCTGATCCTGTGCCTCCTAGCAGGATCTACGCATCCTTGGAAGCCAAGGATTTTCCTTGCCTCCAAGAATTACATAGAGGATTCCCACACTGTCTCCCAGCTATTTTCTGTGCAATCCTAGGAGGTAATGTCTAATCCTGCCCACTGGAAATACGCAATGCACAGTTCTAGCTAGCAACCCAGCCTAATTGTTCTACGCATTATGCAGTCTTAGTCAACAGTCAGCCTCCCTAGACTGCGCATTGCATAGATCTAGCCAGTAGTTATCCTCAGTGGTAGTTGGGACTACTCAATGCACAGTTCTAGCTAACAATCTCCCAGCTTCCCGAAGTCATTTCTGCCAATATTGCCCAACAGTCACCGGTTTGTTGCCCAAATTTTTCTCAAAGTTGCTTGATGTTTTTAGATGACATTGTCTCACCAGGAGTGTCTTCTCTATCTCCAGGTACCACAGTTTTTGAGAAAATTCTCAGAAGTACAGGTATCATGGCCTCCAAGAGAGCCGGATCAAAAGACATAGTTGAAAGTAGTAGTGGGGACATGATTGAATAGGGGTCAATGACCTTGCCCATGTACACAAATACACACCTGTTCATCAAGAAGGACATCAAGGTCACATGGCAAGACATCAACACCATTTTCTGAGGAAAATTTGAGGAGAATTTGGAGGATCAACAGGTCTATGTGAACATCCACAAGTCAGGACTATATAAGGTTGCATGATGGTTTCCCATATTCCCTTGCACAGATGTGATCCACTAGATTTCCTTACACACAGATCCTGAGACAATGATACTAAGCAGTGCCAGTGGAACAAGGCTTGCTTTCTTTAGGACAAAGGAATGTTAGGAGATTTATCATTTTCCATTCCCAGTGAGTAGAATGGATGCATCATTCTACACTCCACACAGAAGCACGAACACAAGAGATATCTTGAAGCATTGGGAAAAGGAGCCAACAAAGTTCAGGAAGGCATCTAACCAGATATATAGGACAAAGACACTCAGGAAGGAATATCAGTTCTTGGTCATCTTCGCATGCCACTAGTATGGCCAAGGGAGTAAAAAAACCTTCCTGCAGAGTTGGGTTTCTATGTTGGATCAGTTGGCAAGTGAAGGAAAACCATTCAACTGGTCTAACATATCCGTCCAAGGATCAACAAGAAAGTCTCTTCATGTCTGCCTACTTGCTCGATGAAATCTATGCCCGTCAATAGTTTCTTGGGATGGGTTGGGCATGGACACCTTCAGAGAGTGTTGTGAACATTTATTGCAATTTTCTCTCAAATTGCAACTACCAAGGAGTCATGGCTAGAATATGCGACCATTTCATCGCCCCTCTAGACATGATGATCTTTGAACAAGATCTGCCTTACATGTTTGAGGCAGCAATGGAGGCATTGTTGGACATTGCAAATTGGTATGCCTCGCCCGAGGGAACCTTCATCGGGATGTACAACGCAGAGAAATCTCCACATGTGTTGTCGAGGTTTTCCACGGGAAATTTGATCATGCAGGAAGTTGCATATGACATCTCGACATTGTTATCAACTGGATTGCATAGGAAGAAGAAGGCACCATGACCCACTCTTCCTGTACGAATTTGGTTGTACACAATCGGGATTTTGAAAGAAGCAGGTGCTAAGGTGGTAGATTTCAAGAATCTTATATTAGGCACAAGGAGTTTCAACCTGTACAACCTACATGGTTTAAGCAGGGACCACTGTGTGAGAGTGTACTATCCTTGGATCCAAGCGACGTGTCATTGACCAGAGGAAGACCCATGGAGATATTGTTATAACTCCTCTAGGCTCAATGAACTGGTCAGCGTTGTAGTGGAGTGGCTAGCAGCACTCAAGGCAGCAACACCACAAGGAGAAACAGCGAGCAGCAAACTTGTGCAAGAGGAAGATTGTCGAAAGCACAAATATGGAGCAAAGATATAAGTTTAAGGAAGACCCACTTGTGGAAAAGGTAGCTTGGGAGATAGATGTGAAGAGTCATCAACACAACAAGAGGATATCACAAAGAAAAAGAGAGAAGCAAAGACTGGAAAATGAAGACACGATGTTGTAGGAAGTCCAACAAAAGCTCAAGGAAGAATAAGAGTTGTGCAGAAGAGAGAAGGAAGTGTAGTATGAGCATGAACAGGAACAAGAACAGGAACAGGATGAAGTGCAAGGCACGCAGATAGTGAAAAATGTGTTGATACAGGTTGAAGACTCTAACCATCAGTAGATGAGGAACAGCGTGAGTAGCCACATGAATGGGAACTTGCTCTGTAGGAGGAATAGATAGTAGAATAGATTGACATGGATATGGAGTAGCCGGAGCAATATTAGGATACCGACCTCATGCCAAAAGCAACTAAGGTCACTTGACAGGCTTCACTAGCTCCAATAGTAGAGAAAGTCCGAGTGAAGAATAGGATACCATTCTCCTCAAGGACCATCCAGGAACAAAGGTGTACAACATAGGCTTTTATGAGTCACAACATAGAGTTGTACAAGCACGTAGAGCATACACCCCAGATGAACATGCATCACCCTCACACTTAGAAGAAAGGATGATTGTTTCATATGTACGGATACATCCAGGCACCTTGGCTGATGCTACAAAGGCTTATGCGAAAGCCACGAGCTTGAGTATTAAGTTCTTGATAGCAAAGAATGAGCACATGGCTAAGAAGTTGCAAGCATATAGGAAGAGACAGAAACAGTCGACAGGATCCACCAGAGAAGAGAGGAAAATGGCCATACTTGCTGAAGTATCAACTCTTGAGATAGTCACGTGGAGACTATATGACAGATTCGTCACCATGCATAAGGTAGTTGTCCACCTACATGGTCATCAGCAGTGTTGCACCAAGATAGTGCAAGCACTCGTAGACATTCATGCCGCAGTTGATCATGTATATACATGGACAATGAGGTACAAGGGAGACCCCCTTCACTTGCACAAGATGATGAAGCCATAGGTTGAGTTGGAAAAAGCATGCATTTGGAGTCAAATTTGGAACTATGAGGGACTCTTGTCACTCATCACTAGTATCGAGGATTCGTATGCATGGTGTTATAGGAGTTTGGATGTCATGGTGAGGAAGTATGGCACCCTATCAATTGGTCCACTCACCGATGCCAAGGAGAAGAACCAATTCAGACTGGAGATCGATGGGTACTTTGATCAGTTAATGCTCAAGGCCAATAGCGTAGATTTGCAAGTCAGCACAAATAACATGCGGATGTACATTGCCATTCCACCCTAATCAGGACTAAGATACGCATGTTATAGGATGAGTTCGACTGATTTTCTAAATTAGTATACCCGGAACAAATGGAGGCTAGAGTTCGTTTCTAGAAGAACATCATCAAAGAGTACGCGGACATCATTGCGCACTATCAAGCATGGCATCAGTTCGTCACTGAGGATCATGGAGAGAAGGTTGATGAATTGGTCTTTCCATAGCCGTCCGATTCTTAGTGTTGTCTTGTCTGGCTAACTCAATCCAATTTTGTCCCACATTGGTATATGTGGAAAATGTATCATTTTTGTAAACATGATGTAAAGTGAAATTCCAAGGGTCATTAGTGGAATACAAATAGTCATATGTAATTTAAAGAGTCATGAGAGTAGTCTAAGAGTCACAAAGGGGAATGTCAAGGGTCACCCCACCCTTTGTTATAAATATAACCTCATAACTCATAGAACAGGCTTTTGGGACCCAAGCTTTTTCTAGGCATTGCTTAGAGAGGGCTTGGAGAGTATTCTGACAAGCCTTGGCTTCTCCACAATGCAAAGCGATCACATCTCTTTATAGGAGTATGCGGTGTTGACTATAACATTCCACTACTGGGGCTAGTGGTTGTCATTGTTGTATGTATGGATGGAACTTTCACTTTATATAATATAACAAAGCTATCACATTTCATGCATATTTTGTTATTGTAGTTCAACTATTCTGGTTATTTAGAAATGTATGTATTTTTAATTACACATTGATGTATGGACTATTTCATATGTGATTGTATGAATCTTATTGAAGCATGTTGTTGGTTTAACTCATCACTTTGGATTGTCGACTATTCTGCTTTCCAGTTTGTGATGCCATCTAGCTCGTGTGTTCCTTTCAGGCTGCATACTAGTACATGCTTTAAGGGATACACTTCTTTTCCACTTTCGTGTGTTCGAACCTCTCCATGCATCTCTCTTGACTCATTGCAAGGTCATACACTTGCTTTCGACAAGGATATCTTGCTTACCTCTATGCATTATTGTAGTCAAGGCATAGCTTTACTACCCACTGCTGGTACTCCTACTCCAAATGGTCTGAGATCTAGTTGGGACTTCTTACTGGGGAGATCCCCTGACATCTTTGCGGGTCCAGCACCATCAACAAAAATTTTATCGAAAGGGGTTTATTTTCAATCAGATCTTCTTTCTTATCAATTAGAATCTTATGAGATCCCTGAAACTCTTTCATAATCTCAAAAATTTGAAGCAGAATTAGGTTTAGAATTACCTAAATTAAAACCTAGTGATTTCATTTATTCTTTCATTTATACATATCCATCTACTTCTGCTAAATCTGAAGAAAACTTCTTTGTTTATACTAATCCTTTATTTGAAAGTGAAGTAAAATTGGGTCCAGAAATGCAGAAGTTAGTTATACAAACACCACTAATAAAAATTTCCTAAAATTCTAGTCAATCATATTCACCTCCCTCATCTCCCATAAGTTCAACTTCATCCTCACCTTCTCCATCCCCTCAAAGTTCATCCTCATCCTCATTATCCTCACCTAATCAAATGGTTGGTTTTCAACCCATCATTCAGGCTCGTTATGCAGCATTAGTCCTTCCTGGCTAGCTTAACAATTTTCCAGATGGATATCTAAAGCACTTACCTAGGTTCAATGGGGAAACTGGTTTTTCTATTGAAGATCATTTAGCTGCCTTTTTGGAATTTGTTGATAATATGAATATAGAACATGAAGATGTGTACATGAGGCTATTTGTTCAGTCTCTTGAGGGAAATGTTAGGATTTGGTTTAGACAATTATGAGCTCGTTCTATCCCTAGTTGGAATGAATTGATTACTATATTTAAAAACCAATGGGGAGTTAAAAAGGATCGTATATACTATCTTACAGATTTTGATGACCTGAAAATAAAAGCTCGTGAACCTGTGGTTGATTTCATAAAATGATTTGATAAAATTTATAACAAAATTCCATCAGACTCTAAACCACCAGTGGTTTCTACTAAAGTTAGATTTTCCAAAGGTTTTGATGATGATTTTGTTGTTATTCTTAGATAAAGAACATTTGTCACCCTAGCATACATGCACACCAAGGCCATTGAAGTTGAGGCTAATAGATCGGCATCAGCCAAACTTAAAGAAAAGGCAGAAAAGGCTAAAAGAAAAATGAAAGCTAGCGAAGGAACTTCTTCATATAAAATTAAGAATGAGCATCATAAAATAGATGAAATTACTTCTTTACTAAGAAATATTTCGAATAGAATTTCAAAAATGGAAGAACAACCTCGGGTAGCTCAACAAATATCAAACAGAACTCAAGTTTAGTGTAAAATGCCTTTTCAACCCCAAATCTTGCAGATGCCTAATGCTAATCAACAAATTTAGCCCCCATTAATGATTGATGATCAAGAACCCGAAGAAACTGGTCCTTTAGTTATGAATGATATTAATTATTTTGATGATCCATCAAATCAAAATGTTATAATTCCAGTTTCTCATGATCAACCTTCACCTCAAAGTCAAGAAGCCTCTCAAGTTTCTAAATATCAGGCCTTCTCTGAATTTCTTATTCCAGAATCAAACAGAAGATATGATTTAAGAACCAGACCAGTACCTGGTAGACCAGCTAAAAATGTCACTATTAATGAACCACCAATCAACACAGTTGAAACATAGACAATGATGATTCAACCGTTAAATCAATCAAATGAACCGAACACATTTGAAAATATTGTTCCAACAACTTTTAATGTTGAAAGAGAATTAGAAAGAGTCAATATTCATATTCCATTATCCGAACTCCAAAAACCCAAGTTACAAGAATCAAGTGTCAAAATGAATTCAATCCTCAAGTATTGATGCTGAGGGAGATGTGATCAGTTTACAGGATGAATGCCTTTCAGTGGTTTTTGGTCCCTATTCTGATATGATCGATAAAAATATTCCTCCCTTTTATGTTATTTTGGAAGTTCATGATTTTATCTTATACAATTGCATGTTAGATTTTGGGGCTTCTCACAATCTAATTCCCAAAGTAATTATAGATCAACTTCAATTACAAATTACAAGACCTTATAATTATCTATACACCTTTGATTCAAAGAAAGTACTTTGTCTTGGACTAATCAAAGATTTAAATGTAACTCTAGCATAGATCCCTGTTAAGATTGTATTTTTAGATATTGTTGTTATAGATATTCCCCCAAAAATTGGAATGTTATTATCCAGATATTGTTGTGCCAAGTTAGGGGGAACTTTGCAAATGGATATGTCTTTTGCTACAATTATTGTTTATGGGGGAGAGCATCTTAGATTATATAGAGAGGTGAGATTTATTAATATTGTTTTTAAATTTTATCAAGCCATAAATAATCCTATTTATGTTGTTGTTCAGGATTTTGGATGTTTTATTTTATAAACTAATGATCTCCAAAATTTTCAACTTAGCTTTGAACAGATTGTGAATAAACCCAAATGTATAAAAATTGATGTTTCGAAGTTATACTTCAATGTAGCTTTTCCCAAAGATGGAGCTGGAGCTAGAATTGTACTTATCTCTCCAAATAAATAAAATATAACTGAATCTTTTAAGTTAGAATTTGATGTTACAAACAACATAGCAGAGTATGAAGCCTTACTCTTAGGACTATAGTTAGCTAAAAGTCCAAAAATTAAGTGTATTCAATGACTCAGAACTAATTTTGAAACAAGTAAGAAATCTATGCCAAGCAAAACATCCTAGGCTTAGATCTTATCAAAATGAGGTATGGGATTTTGTAGATAAATACTTTCAATATTTTAACATTACAGCAATCCCTAGAGATGAAAACATTTATGCAAACCCTTTAGCAGTCTCTGCCAACTCTTTTAAAATTCTTGATCCAATGTAATTACAATACCAAATTCAAGTATATGCCTTCCATCCCTAACAACATTAAACATTGGCAAGTTTTCGAAGATGATGAGCAAATTAAGCTTTTCTTACAAGCAATTGATGAATTTTCAACTTTACAAATTGAAGAAGAACAAATCATTGATCATAAGTCAAATCATGAAAATGAAACTTCACAATTAAATCATAAAATAGTTGATCATAATATCATTCAGTTGCCTAATAATTACATTCCAAAAGGTTTAATTCCTCTTGAAAAACTTTTTGACAATAATGATGTTTCAAAAACTTCATTATCAAGTTCACAACAAGAGGATGTTGAAGATTATAATATTGGAACCAATGAAGAAATCAGAAATGTAAAAATTTCAGCATCATTACCTAAGGAAACAAAAGAAAAATATGTTAATCTTCTCAAACATTATAAAGATGTCTTTTCCTAGTCATATGAAGAGCTTAAAACCTATGACACAACTCTTATTGAACACAAAATTCCTCTCAAACCAAAAGCTAAACCTTTCAAACAGAAATTGAGAAGAATAAATCCAATTTTGCTTCCAACTATTGAAAAAGAACTTAAAAAATTATTGGATGCCAAAATTATTGTTCCTCTTAGATACTCTGATTGGATAGCAAATCTAGTTCCTGTTAGAAAAAAGAATGGTGAAATAAGACTATGTGTAGACATTAGAAACCTGAACAAACTATCTTTAAAAGACAATTATCCATTGCCTAAGATGGATCAATTGCTCCAAAAATTTTCATGCTACAGTAGAATTTTAATGTTGGATGGCCTTTCTGGATACAATCAGATCATGGTAAGTATTTAAGATAGGGAAAAAGCAACATTCACAACTCCTTGGGGTACATTTATGTATGCTAGAATTTCATTTGGCCTAACCAATGCAGGAGCTACCTTTCAAAGAGAAATGGACCTAGATTTTGTTGGTAAAGTTAACAAGTTTGTTGTTATTTATCTGGATGATCTAACTGTATTTTCAAATTCTGATGAGAAACATTTAAAACACTTGAGAAAGGTTTTTGATAGATGCAGGAAATATGGAATTTCACTCAATCCAAAGAAATCTATGTTTTCTATAAAGGAAGGAAAGCTACTTGGCCATATCATTTCAAAAGAAGGAGTAGTGATTGATCCAAAATGAGTCTCAGCCATTGAGGTAATCAATTTACCTAGAAATAAAAAGGAAATTTAAACTTTTCTAGGAAAGAATAATTTTTTAAGAAGATTTATACCAAACTATGCTAAGATAGTCAATGATATTACTGATATGTTAAAGAAGGATCATGAAGTCAAATGGACAGTGCAAACAAGGTATTCTTTTACACAAATCAACAAGGCTATTTTTGAAGCCCTGGTACTAGCCAGTCCTAATTATTCAAAGCCTTTTAGCATTTTCTCTTTTGCCTATGATACTACCATAGATGTTATCTTATTGCAAAAGAATTATAATGAAGATGACCAGCCTATTTCCTTTTTAGCAAAGTTGTGAGAGATGTTGAGTTGAAATATGATATGATTGAACAACAACCTATGCCCTTGTGCATGCCTTCAAAACCTTTAGAACTCGCGTCCTCCATTCGCATATTACTACTTATGTCCCAAATAATGTTATCAATACTGTCATGGAATAACTTGATACAGATGGTAGGAGAGGAAGATGGATTGCAAAAATACTAGAATTTGATTTAGATCTCAAATCTACCAAGTTGGTGAAGGGACAAGATTTAGCCAAACTTTTCGCTGAATCAAATTATAAAGTTCTGGGAATAAATACTATCATACAATTATCAGGGGAGAAGAATACACAAGAACCTTCTCAAAATTTAGCAGAGAAGAATGCATAACAACCTTCCTCTACTACAAATTCAACTCCTCTTCCACTTCATATTGATGAAAAGTTCCTGTTGTCTGAATGGTATGCTGATATCATACATTTTCTTCATGATTTTGAGTATCCTCTTGGATTCACAAAGAATCAATGCAGAACCCTCATATTAAAGGCTATGACATATTGTATCATCAATGCTAACCTGTATTGGAAAGATCCATTGAACATCCTTATTTTATGTTTTACGAAAAGTGAAACATAAGGTGTTATAGAGAAATTTCATAAAGTTATATTTGGAGGACATTATTCTTGGAGAGGAACAACATATGAAATTTTGAGAGCAGGTTTTTATTGGTCAAATTTGTTTTCACAAGTAGGATAAAAAGTTAGAAGTTGTATTCCATGTGAGATATTTGCTGGAAAGCAAAGGTTAGCATCACTCCCTCTTGTTCTAGTAATCAACACAGATGGATCCTAACTGCTACAGACTACTTCAAAAAGTGGGTAGAATCCATCCCTATCAAGAACGCAACAGACATTGTTGTCATCAAATTCATTGAAGAAAATATACTATCCAGATTTGGCTATCCTCAATAGAGAGT